>CM057171.1:15325966-15346873 GCA_029962745.1 Echinometra lucunter
TTATTATTTTTCGTCTCAAGAGACAATAAATACGAGGACCGTTTTGCTTGAATTAAAAAATACCATTATGTGCCTCCCGCCGCGTGATACGCCAATACACACAGCACCGTCCGGCGAGCCATGTGCGCATTCGCACTCCTTTATGTCTGGTCTGTGCAACAGACCCTCATATATTTTTCAAACATTGGTTCACATTTCTAATATTTAAAAATACTTCACTTCCTGTGGATATTATACATTGAAACTTTCAGACTGTTATTTTTACACTATAACCCTTATGTTTATCCCATTTTCAAGTAACAAAATGAGATTTTTTTAAAATCATAAAAATGTTAACCAATGTCTTTAAAAGATTTCGGAGCAGACCATGAAATGTGGAATCTCTTTCACAAGTGAATTGATTATGAGTGATGTTGAGTGAATTTTGAAAGTACTATAGAAAGAAAAGAGTGGGTTTTTGCTTTATTTTCACTCTATTTTCACTCCCTTGGGGAGTCAGGTCAGGGAGAAAGCAGGGTAATTGTTACTCAAGGATGCGTCATGCAGTCACATGATGATGCACATTCACCGCAATATAATGAGTCAAGATTACGCTGTGTTTGTTTCACTGCTACTTCTGTAAACTTAGATCCCTACTCAAATTTCTTGGTACTGCATGGAAATATTTGCTAATTGTCCCCTACTCCCCCCCTCCCCAAAAAAGAAAAAAATAGAAAGAGAAAGAAAGAGAGAGTAAAAATGAGAGAGAGAGAGAGAGAGTATTAACAACCGCCCTCCAAACAAAAACAAAAAACAAAACCCAAAACGTTGCTGTAATTGGATTGTTCATGTTCTGAAACTTACGTGAACCTTGATCTTTTGCTTTTTTTTTAAAGCGCCTTGAGCATTTAATCAAAATGGGAAATAATACTATAGAAACCCTATGTATCATCATTATTATTATTATTGTTATTATTATGATTATTGTTGTTTTTATTATTATTATTTTTGTTATTATTATTATTATTATTATCATTATTATTGTTGTTGTTTTATTCTTATTATTATTATTATCATTATTATTGTTATGATTATTATTATTATTATTATTATTATTATTATTATTGTTATTATTATTATTATTATTGTTATTGTTATTATTATTATTATTGTTATTATTATTGTTATTGTTATTATTATTATTATTATTGTTATTGTTATTATTATTATTATTGTTATTATTATTGTTATTGTTATTATTATTATTATTATTATTATTATTATTGTTATTATTATTGTTATTGTTATTATTATTATTGTTATTATCATTATTGTTATTATTTTTATTGTTATTATTATTATCATTATTATTATTATTCCCAGAAAATTTGTCAACATGAGCTTCTAGTTTAGCTTATGACATTATGGCAGTGGAGGTTGTTTCGGTTTTGTTTGATAACACTACATGTATCTTATTTCCAAAGGATTTCCAATTGCTAGACAAGTAGTTAAATGGGATAGGGTGGGGGGGGGGGGGGGGTTTGAGAGGAAGGGAGTTAACCCGTTATACCCTAAGCTCGAGATAGCTTGGGCAAGGGTCAATGGAAGATGTGTGTTATACTGAAATCAAATCGTGCTCAACGGGTTGACTTGACATTATGGCAGTGGAGGTTGTTTTGGTTTTGTTTAATAACACTACATGTATCTTATTTCCAAAGGATTTTCAATTGCTAGACAAGTAGTTAAATGGGATAGGGTGGGGGGGGGGGGGGGTTGGGAGGAAGGGGGTTAACCCGTAATACCCTAAGCTCGAGATAACCTTGGGCAAGGGCCAATGGAAAATGTGTGTTATACTGAAATCAAATTGTGCTCAGTGGGTTAAGGGGGAGGGGGAGGTGACGCAGTGAGTAGAATCAGCAGATTAGCCGTTTTGTAGCTATTTTGTAGCCATTTTCAAAACGGCTACAAAACTACAAAACAAAGTTAACCCATTCCTGACAGGAATTATTTAAAGCCTAATTTGATCAGCTTTTATTCTTCAAATTGGCAACACCAACATTTTTATTTTATTGCTACATTTTTCTTATAAAAGGTCATGTATCTGAAATGAATATAAATTGACAGAAATAATGATGAGAAGTCAAAAAGTTGTCAATTTGCAGGGGAAAACGGTGATTTTAAACTTTCTATCACATTGCCAATTTAAGGATTTTAATGCATATTTTTCTTTAAAAAATTTTGAGCATCAAACAACGAATATTGACGCAACCAAAATGGGCACAGTTTGTGTAGAAAGGGAGGCAAACCACAAAATGTGGACCTCTGTCACGAATGGGTTAACGGCTACAAAGCAGCTACAAAACGGCTTCAAAACAGCTACAAAATGGCTACAAAATGGTTACAAAATGGCTACAAAACTGCACTTTGCAAATTTGGTTCACTGTGTTAGGTGGAGGGAAAGTAGAGAGGGTCCTTCTCCATTAAAATTATACATTTATAGTTCAAAGAGCCTTCCTGTCCATGTCAAGGTTTTAGATAAAGATACTTCCATAGTTAATACCCCTGGGACAGTCTCAGAGGTCATAATTAATTAATGACCACACTTAAGCAGACAGTCTGTCTGCAAAGAAATTTGACTAAGTGCCAAAGAAATTGCAAGAGATCAAAGACTTCACTGCGACGTAATAAAAGCGGGTGCAAATTCGTTTCTAATGGGGGCTCGTAGAATGAGGAAACCTCTTTTATTTTCTCCTTGTTTTCAATTTGAGAAATTTGAAAGGTTTTTCAAATATATCAGCATATGAAAATTGTGATGACCTTTTTCTTTTCTACTTTTTTGTATCTCCCACCCCCCCCCCCCACTTGAGGGGAGGGGGGAATTGCAGATCAGTGTGCTCATGACATACATTTCTCAAAGAGAGAAACAATGGTCAACCATCTTTTTATATAATTGGGCAATTCCGCGTCGGAAAAACAGTCACCTTAATTCACATTTATAGTAAAAACAATCACTTTGATAGCCCTGAATAGCTAAATCTTTGAATTTAAAAAAGCTGAAACAATAAAGCATTCTACAAACTTAGTCTGTGTTGGTATAATGCACGTTTGAAGTTTAAAATTGGCGCTTTTTTCTGGTAGTTCCATTACCGAGGTGTTAAACCGCAACATCATGAATGTAAGAATAAAATTGTTGGAATGAAAGAGCTCTCATGAAAGAATGGACATATTTACAGAGTATTAAATGGTGAGAAGGGAGGCAGAGTACAAAAGAGGCACGGCAAGTCTAATAATGTTGGTAACGGAATTACACCCTTGCAGTGGAATTGCCCAATTGTGATGTAGCATGAAGCATTTTATCAACATTGCCTCTATCCACCCAGGTGTTGAAAGGGTACTTGATGAGGTGTCAGTTTATTATGGTTGGATTAGTGTGAAGCAGACTCAGCAATTTATCTACCTTGCCTCTCTCTACCCATGTGTATGTGTTTTGCATGCAAGTGTCATAGTAATTTGATGAGCAATGAAGCAGACAGACTGTCTGCTAAGAGTACCGGTATTTGGTCATTAATTAGTTATGATCTCTAATGCTGCTGGCCGCCCAACAGGTGTTTATCTGATCTGCATCTACACGCTGCATAAAGTTCTTTGAACTATAGATGTATTTCTGAAGCTACACTAGTATGTCTCCGTAAACATGTGCGTGTGGTGTGAAAGTTCTAAGTAGAGAGAAAGATGCGGTGCTGTCGGTGAATCCTGTGATAAGGGTAGTAATGCAATTTAGATTTGATCAGATACTTTGAAATTAAATATCATCAAAAATCATTCATTATATGTTAGTGATCTTGATGGGTGGTTTTGAAGCATTGTGATAATAATACTTCAGTATTATAATAATTATTATGCATTGTGATAATTATATTCATTTCAATGATATGGTCTTCTCTATTGAAAGGTAGGCTTATCAGGAGTATTACGGCTCTTCTTTAGGGTACTGCAGACAGTGCCCTTAGCAGTGCCAAGTAGCCATTGGTACGCCTGCATCCAGAGGGGCCAATGTAGGTGAAACACCTTGTTCAAGGATGTAAGCACTGACTAACATTTCAACCCAGGACCTGTCAAATGAGTGATGGGAGTCTTCCTGCCGGTACTTCAGTGTCTACTTAGTATTGACTGTGATATGCCAATTGACAATATGAGCATTGGATTATGAAAATCATTTGTTTTTTTTTCATTTCTTCCCTCTCAGGTATGCAATTCAGTAGTGGACATGGCCGTGATGCAGGAGGCGCACGGCCTCATCATGGACATGCTAGCCGACTCGACCCTCCCGCCGAACGTCGTCAGCGGTTTGAAGGCGGTTAGCTCCCTCCTCAGTCCGCCTACCAACTACAACACCCTACAGAGGCCGAAAATTAGTCCCTTGGTGGCACTCAGCGAGAGCATGTATACCTCGGACATTGATGATTCGCCATATGTAGGAGAACGCCCTCTATCGTTACCAAAGGTGAGGCTTTACATGCAATATTCTAGGGGTGCCACTGGACAGTGTGCCAACATTTGCTCTGGTAGTGGCTGCTCCTTGATTTATTTTCTTTAAGCTGTAGGGTTAAGGTTAGGGTGCAAAATTTTGGGTTTTAGGTTTAGGATTTGGTTTTCAGGTATTGTTCATTCCTGTGTTGAAGTTCTTAGTGTATATACGATGTTTATGTGGCAATTTGGCCAGAGCAACTTGCCTACAAGATTCAGGTCCATTTATCTACAGTATGTTTCTTCTGATGAAGCTTAAATCAGCATTTCTGAAGTGAAAGAAATCTTTTTCATTGTATTTGATAAAATGCAATGCTTCTAAAAAATAGTTTATCATGGCAAAAAAAATTTGTATACTCTTCTAAAAGATTATATATACTCACTTGATTTCTCTTTTCAGCATTGCATTAAAAATTTCTTTTTTTCCCCAGAACCCCTTGTCTCCATTATATATTGACTGTTGCAATGTTGGTCAGTGATAGTCCCAATCATTTTGGTTGTGTTCAGCTATTGGGAGAAATGTCAAATACATATATCTTACTGAAGGTCAGCAGTCAAGAGGTTCTGCTGTTTTGTTTCTTTATTTTTCACAACAGATGTTTCTTTTAAAGTTTGGTTTTCTTTCGTGATAAAGATATTTTTGGTGACTGTTCTCCACAGAGATTAAGAAGAAGTCTACCACCGAGCTTGATACGACGGATGTCAACAACTTGGACCACTACAACTTCAGCTACAGGTGTGTAAACCAGCCCCTTCCCGCCTCCAAAATGAAAAGAATAGAGAGAAAGAAAAAAAAGCAGCTCAGAACACTGAAACAGAGAGTCACTTAGCTTTGATGCGCTCCCTAAAACTCAAATCAAAACAAGATGTGTCGGGGGAAAAAATGATAAAGTACATTTATGTGGGACTCATACCAGTGCAAGGAATCCACTTTGGTCCTAGCAAATGCAAAAATTAATCTAAGTAAACAAAGTATTATTTTGCTGTTTTGTTCTCTGTACTGGGAAGTGTTCACAGGATTTGTGTTTAATTATCATTGTCATTATCATAATTCCTTCTATGCCCCTTTCTGTGATTGAAAAATGGATACACCTTCTATTGAGTGCCAACAGGATGTTATCCAAAAATTTATGAGTTTTTGACCTTCTTCTGAAAAGTTGATATATTTCAAGTTCAGGATATTTTGTATGTGCCAGATATGTTATCGATGGATTGCACAGCCACATGTCCTTAGCATTATAAAATTGGCTGAATTAAGTTGATTTTGAGTGACAATTCCACGCGACCCTGCTTCCAATTACGTTGTTTCCTCCCGCTGAAAGCCAGGGAGTACGTCATCGCACCTTGTTTACGCCATAAACAGAGTAACGCCTCAAGAGCGCGAGATGCCATGCATGTGAGTTAGCGTGTCGATGAGGCAGAATCGGGGCAGTGTTGTACAAATATTACTTAACACTTGCCAAATTGGCAACCCTGTCTTAAATCACACGTCTGAAGTCCAATTTACATGCCCTATTTTTAAGATGGAAAGTCTGTTCGAATAAAAAGGTTGTTTTCAAGGAAGACAGAAAATCAAAGGAAACTGATCTTGAAACATTTAAAAACAATCTGGAAAAAAGAAAAAAATGCACAATTTGGCAACATTCTTTCTTTCATGTATTTTCAATTTGGTTTGATTGCTCTGTGTCCTTTTAATTGACATTTTTCCCTCCTTGTTTTGTCCCCTTATTCATTGTTATTGTTTATCGTTTGGCCTCCCGTATTCAATATACCAATGTACAAGGTTCCTTTTTTGTCCATGTAATGTTAGGAAATTGGCCCTTACCAAATTTCTTTGGTCTAATCCTTTGCACATCATTGCATGCATGTTCCTTCATATATACATGATATTTTTATATGATAATTTTGCTGGTTGGGTTCAGTTTTACTTTTTTGACACATACATGTACTCATGATTTGACATTCCCTTGTCTGTGAAAGTATACATGCTTTTCTGGCAAATGTTTTAGATGCATGTATCATTTTTTCAAGCTTTAATATTATGCAAGTATTTATGGAAATATGTTTAAAGATGGATTCTATGTATGATAAAACCTTAAACACACACACAGACACACACAGATACACACAGACACACTCGCAAACACCCCCAAAATAGCTTTATCATGTACTTTTATGAATGTACATGTTATGTGTTTTGATAAACATATGTTCTATTGTAAGTTTCAAGACAACTTTTTTTATCTGATGGAATATGTTTACAGGTATGCCAACATTAGAACCCCAGCCCCTCAGGACCCGCAGCTCTAGTTTCCGTCATTCTCGCGATCTCACGTCATCCCCTAGCCCGGGTAATAGCCGTTCCAGTAGTCCCGCTCCTTTGTCGCGGCAAGGAGGAGGAGATGGCTCCCTCAAGTCACGTTCCTTCTCGGTTGGCACCGGTGGACTGGGTCAGAGGTCGCCGTCACCCAATCTCATGCCACCAGACAGCAAAGGCCTGAGATCATCATCTCTGCGAGGTTCGCTTGGCGGCAGCTCTATGCCCACATTGCTCAAAACCGAAAATGGACAATCGCCTCGATTAGAGGGCACGTCAGACGCAGCAGGGGACAGTGATGATGACGCATCGCGGCTGGAGGACCTATCAAATCAGCCGATCACGCTGACGATAACACCCGACGAAGCCGCAAAGGATGCGTCAGAGAGTGCAGAGAAATCTGAAATCACCGCTGCTCCCACGGACAATAATAATACAAACAGTGTGGAGAAAATTGAAGAGTCTCCTTCCCTAGGTTCATCACTTAAACCAAGGGGGAGTAGCAAAAAGAGGGGTAGTGTGACGATAAGTGAACATGCCACAATAATAGAGGAAGGGACACCACGGACAATACCGACAGAAGAATCTGCAATTACAGAATCCACCGAAGAACAGGTAAAAAGGGTCAAGAGTGTTCATAGCAGGTCTGAAACGGGACTCCTCGTTAAAGGCTTGTTGATGTACGTGTATTTTTTAGTAAACCACCACCACCGTGGGGTGGCTGTATAGAATTTTTAAAGGTTCTGTATGCATGCCCCCTGTTTAAAACTTTTTAAATCCAGTATCAAAATCTGGAGGCTCAAGTATCTATGATTCCTGTTCCGTTGGATCCCTGACTTTAAAGATTATTTTACTCTAGATCTCTTCAGAAACTGGATTTTTTTTAAAAGGAAAAAATTGAGGGTGAGTAGAAAGGATTATGCTTACAGGAGGGTGTTTCATAAAGTTGTCCGTAAAGTTACGAATGACTTTACGAACGACTTGAATATGGCACACCAAATGTGATTCTCTATCATTCTAAATCGCATCAGTTTAAGATAAAATATGCAGATGTAGATTATCAGTACTGTTGTTTACAAACATTTTTATTGCAAATTGTATCTTTTGCCACAATTTAATTGATATTTTTGGAAATGCGGTCACATTATTTTGAGGCGTCAGGAAAAACTTTGGGCATCCGATTTGGCACTTCATATTCCAGTCGTTCGTAAAGTCATTCGTAACTTTACAAACAGCTTTATGAAACACCCCCCCAGGTATGTTTGCTTTCTTCACATGCAGACAAATGGATGTACACTGTACATGTAACACTTTTTGTTTGTTTGTTTGTTTGTTACAGGATGAGGAGTTAGCAGTAGATGAAAATCTAGAAGAATTAGATCCAACTCATGAAGAGTGCAGGGAGCTCTTAACAAGATTGGACGAATGGGACTTCCCCATCTTTGAACTCTCAGAACTATCAGAAAACCAAGTACTCAGTCAAGTGAGTAGGATATTCCGCGTGTCAAGATTCTTCGCCTCCGATTAGTCGGATCTTAGTTATGAAATTCACTATAGATTGCCATTTTGGCAAAAAATATTGACAGGGCACAGTTGTACTTGCATGTACACATCAGTGATGCAATAGATGCGCATGAATTAACAATGTACAACCACCATAAGACACACGCACTACTCTTATGTTGGTAAACTTACGTGTACACAGTGCTGCCATGCACAGAGAGACACGCGTACTACTCTTACATTGATAAACTTGCGTGTACACAGCAGTGACGCAGTAGATGCGCATGAAATGAACAATGTACACACACAGCGAGACAGGTGCACTACTGTTAAATTGGTAAACATCCCTTCGAATGAATGTAGTTGTGCAAGCATATCTTGGAAAGATTTCCACTTATAGCAATCAAAAGTCAGGATGTAGTACATAAATCAAATGGTGACTCCTTATTTTTCTGTTCACCATTAGAACTGTAGGCTTGACTGCCATTAAGTTTCAAACTTACGATGGCTCATGGTAAGCATGGCTATTCTTTGACTACATATCCATTTTGGCTGTAGTCAGGGTTTTTACCAAGTTTACACCATTTTGTTTATATTTGGTTGGGCTGATTTATACATATATACCACAGCTCATGGTAATTTCATCGTGACATTTTCACAACATTTGAATTCTTTGAAACCTTATCAAATCCACATCGGCTTTAACTCCCATTTCTCCATCTCCTTCTCCTACTTCTGTTCTTTCTACAGGTTGCATACAGATTGTTCACCGATGCTGGCATCTTTGAAACATTCCGAATCTCTCTCCCAGAATTCATGAACTATTTCCGAGCCCTGGAGTGTGGCTACAGGCATAAGCCTTGTGAGTATTCCCAATCCCTCATTGGGGTTCAAATCCCACCATGCCACTAATGTCTTTTGGCAAGACATTAATCTACATTTGCCACTCTCCACCCAGATGTGAATGTGTGCTGGCAGGAAAAAATTCCTGGAATGTCGTGAGCACTGAAATTGGTAGCTTAGTTGAGCCAGGGTAATATTGGAGCACCATGAGCACCTTGTTTGGTGGTTATGTGCACTATATAAATATCCAGTATTATTTTTTATTATTATTGAACATTATACAGTATACTGCCCAGTAGAATTTTTGTTATTGACCTACTTCATCACAATACTCCCCCCTCCCCCCCCCCCCAAAAAAAAAAAAACTTTTGCAAAAGTTTGGTGAAATATTTGTCTAGAATTTTTGTTCATTTAATATTTTTCATTCACCAAACATGCGGATGCCATCCATTGTCAGTCTAGGAAGATATGAGGCAAGTCCAGTGGTGTGGTTCCCGCTCTCTGTATTTGCCCACAAACTGGTTCTTGTGAATCCCAGTTCGAAAATGGATCAAGTCTTTTTTTCAAATATTTCAACCATCCTTCCCAGCAGTTGAATGTAATGTCTTGTTAATGAAAATAATAATAATAAATGCATCTTATGTAGCACCAAATCCACTCTGTGGTGTGCTTAAGGCACTTGTAGAAATAATAAAGACTGTTCCATAATTTAGGACAAGCTTGGGCAGATGATCTCCCCCCCCCCCCCCAAGTTTTTGCAACTTTAGGGATCACAGGAGAACTTCCACTGGAAGTGGATGAGCTTAAAGATCTCACAGGGGTGTAGTTTGAATTAAAGAGATGAGGTATTGGGGAGCAGAACCGTGAACGCAGTGAAAAGTGAGCAAAACAATTTTGAAAATAATGCAATCTTTGACAGGGAGCCAATGCACCGACTGCAAAACCAGGGAGATATGGGTACGCTTGAATCACTTTGCCAGCAGAGAATACCTGTCCATTAATTATCTTTGATCAAACTTAGATTTTCATCCATTGCCTTAATGTTTGTCAGACCACAATCGCATCCATGCTGCCGATGTTCTCCATGGCTGCTACTACATGTCGACACAACAGATCCCCGGCTTCACGCAAGTCAATCCAGAGGACTTGGATCCTATGGGACGACAGGATGGTAAGATTCAACTTCTCTTTCTTTCATTTCATTTATTTATTTCATATTATTTCAACACAGGGACATTTGCTTCAGGCAGTGGCTATTCTTCAGAAAGCCTGTGCATACAACTGTACATGAATATACAAGATAAAATTCAATACAAATGATGCAAACAAAAAATAACAACAGCAAGATAAAATTGTGTAAATGAAATACAAACAAAATTATATTAAAACATCAGTGCAGTTTATTACATATAAATGAGGGAGAATAATTAAAGATAAATTTCATGAGACTTTGAGAATAGATTGAGAATTAAAAAACAAATTAGAAAAATGGCAAACACTGACGACGATTAGAGCAAAACTGAATAGGCTGTGATTTTGCAGTGTATTGTGCAGATTACAAACAGCACAAGAGACATGAGAGACAGAGAGAGAAAGAGAGAGAGAGAATGTCAGAGAAAGAGAGAAGGGGTTAGAGGGACAGTGAGAAGGGAGAAAACAAAAAGGAAGAGAGACAAGTGAGAGAGAAAGAGAGAGAGAGAGAGAAAGATTTCAACTTTGTCTTTTCCATTTTTATCTTTTTATACTTTACTCAAGAGAGAAGCAAGGAGAAGGCCGTAAGCCACTCCAAATTGAAATGAAACATGCGTCATCACCATAGCAATATTGATTAATCATTTTCGTTTAATCCCTCAGGACGATAACAGTAAAAGTTATCTTTTCATAGCCACAAAGCCTTTTCTGCTCAATGCCTTCGAGAGGTAGATATAGATGTACCTTTTAGGGGGTGGAAAAGAGATTTGGATCAAAGGTAGCATTGTTACAAAACTGCAGATGTTAATCTCTTGGTTTCCTCGACTTCAAAAGCTACAGTCATACCTCTCCATATTATTAAGCTTTTATTCCTTTGTCCTTTGGCAAGGCATTTATCTACATTTGCCACACTCTACCCAGGTGTAGTAAATGGGTACCTGGTAGGATTTATTCCTTGAATGCACAAAGCGCTACTGTTGCTCGAGCTAAAGCCAGGGTAATAATATTCCTGCAGGGCCCTCTGGGAGAACAGTACTCAGTACTGAAGAGATTACCCTGGATAAACGACATATTATTATTATCATTATTATTATTATCATTATCATTATTATTATTATCATTATTATCATTATTATTATTATTATTATTATTTGGCAAGAACACCGATGAGCACAGTCGCTTCTTCACCATATGTGTCAATCAGCACAAAACAATGCACACAGATTTGCAGAGGAATTGCTCTGTTCAACACAAAAGCTTTGCAAAATCATCCACTTCTGGGCTTGGCGTCCCTTGTACAATCTAGATTCACTTTGGACTTGAAACACTTTAATAATCTTGAAGCCTTTGGTAGAGCCATAGACACATATAATAAATTTACTAGACGGAAAGCAGCATGCGCAGATATCATTACGCAGATGGCATTAGGCCCCGCCTCTTTCGGATCTTTTGAAAGGGCCGATAAGCACCCGTTATCGCCATGATATCAATAACACTGTTGCATTATTCATATCTATTGCGCGTATCACTTTTATTGTAACGCTTTGTTTTAATGCGCATTTGTTGGGCATTAGTTGCGCATTTGTTGAGCATTTATTGCCCTTTCAAATGAAACCAAATATTCCTATTAATTCAATGTCATGCATGAAAATTATTGTGAAACAGCACTGAGCTTCCCTCTTGGCCTTTACATTTTCGTTTCTCATTCGTTTGCCATTGTTTTATGATAAAGTGACAATGGATCCTTTCCAAAATCTGCAGTTTTCTTTTTAAAAATCCATGGTAGCATATGGTGGCTTACAGATATTTTAAATACTATATTCATCCTCTAAACTTTGACATATTTTCATCACCATATACTTCTTTTTAAGTGGAGAAATGGTCTATTAAAAACGCAGTCTCTTTGTCACATATACGTGACATCGGCACTGTAAGAATTAAACTTCTAAAGCTACACATGTATGGTCTTCTCTTAAAAATCTTATTTTTTATGTGCTATTCATCCACTCCAGATGACCCGGATAGTTTCCACACGCCTACAGTGACGCCAAGAGCAAGTTTATCGTCAGACTCAAGCTATGGAATCCTCGCAGGGAATCTCCCAGCTCTGGAGTTGATGGCGCTTTACACTGCAGCTGCCATGCACGACTACGATCATCCCGGAAGGACCAACGCGTTCTTGGTTGCTACCAGTGCATCGCAGGTTAGTATAAGTTGGGGCTTTCCCGTCGACTGGTTAAAAGCTTTTTTGGGGGGTACCTAAGTTTACTCTGTTCCTGTTATCCCCAATGCCTCTTGAGGTGCCATGGGATTAATAAATTGTCATAAATTGTCATTGACATCATGATTGTCATTGTCATTGTCATTGTACATGAAGGTACAGTTATTGACTCATCAACAGTTGAATTTCCCTTTGAAAGAAAGAGAAAAATTGCAGACCGTCTATTAGATACTGAATTTGCTCCGAAACTTGCGACATGTATATTCATTTCTGTCAAGTTCCGAAACATGCTTAATCCATGAAACAGTGGTCTTCTCTTCAATTGCAGAGCTGCATAAAATGCATTTATTACTCTAAACTCTAGTTTTAGAAGGGAGTTTCTCCCAGTACATCTCTGTATGTGCACTGTATAGGTATGTATGATGGACCAAGATTTTTTGTTCCATAAAATGTTACATCCACAGACTTCAGATGTAGTTAGTTGATATTGAAAAACAATGGAAAGACTGGATTTTTTTTTTTTTAGAGCAATGTTGTTAGGGCATTACAAAGTAGTACATGAAGAATTGGAAAGAGTTTCATTTCGAATCAATAATCCTAAGCAGGAGAATTAAAAATCTCTTTTTTTATCGTGATTAGTATAGTGGATGTAGCATGTTTTGGAACTAAGTTTTATCTCTGTCTCTTCTCTCTATCTCTCTCACTCTCTCCCTTTCTCTCTCTCCCTTGTCTCTCTCTCTCTCTCTCTCCAGGCCATTCTGTACAATGACCGGTCAGTGTTGGAGAACCACCATGCCGCTGCATCATGGTCCCTCTTCCTCTCCAAGCCCGAGTTCAATTTCCTCTCGTCGCTGGACGTCGCCGAGTTCAAACGGTTCCGCTTCCTGGTGGTCGAGTTCATCCTAGCCACAGACCTCAAGAGACATTTTGACTTTTTGGTGGAGTTCAACGCAAAGGTCAGTTCACCAAAGTTCTCTTTTGTTTTTTCTCCAGCAAGTCTTTTTTTAATTTTTTTTTAAAATGGGATTTGAGGTTAATGATAGAGAAGCCTTCCCTCTGATATTTGTTACGTATTCTCCTGTGACTCTATTCATTGTCTGGCCTTTTTTCTTGTTCTTTGTTGAAAAACGGATTTTGTTTGAGTTTCACCTACATCCCTACTGTATTTCTCTTCCTCTTCCTTTCGCTCCATTGCTCCTTGTTTCTCTCTGTCATCACCGCCATCATCATCTCTCTGTCGCTCTATCTATTTACCCTTTTATGTCTGTCTCTCTGTTCCCCATCTCTCCAAATTAGTTCAGCACAATCATCAGGTCCCCCGACTCTTTTTTTCTTGTAACTTTTTCATGTGTGTTTGATGAGGGATTTGCGGTCGATAATTTGATATATCCCTCTGTTGTTTGCCACATGTTCTCATGTGACTTTGTCCTTTGTATTACTCCTACGATATCAACAGAAAAGAAAAATGAAATCGATTCATGTGTGAGTAATGGTTTATTGGGTTCTCTCACTCTCTCTTTGTTTCTTTTTCTGTCTCTCTTTTTCTGTCTCTGTGTCCCTCTGCCTGCCTGTCTCTCCCTGTCTCTGTCTCTCTTTGTCTCTATCTCTCTGTCTCTCTGTCTCTCCCTGTCTCTGTCCCTCTATGTCTCTATCTCTCTGTCTCTGTCTCTCTGTCTCTCCCTGTCTCTCTCTCTATGTCTCTATCTCTCTGTCTCTATCTCTCTGTCTCTCTGTCTCTCCCTGTCACTGTCTCTATGTCTCTACCTCTCTCTCTGTCTTTCTCTCTGTCCCTGTCTCTGTCTCTCTATGTCTATATCTCTCTGTCTCTCTGTCTGTCTCTCCCTGTCTCTGTCTCTCTATGTCTATATCTCTCTGTCTCTCTCTCTGTCTCTCTCTGTCTCTCTGTCTGTCTGTCTCTCCCTGTGTCTGTCTCTCTATGTCTATATCTCTCTGTCTCTCTGTCTGTCTCTCTGTATCTCTCTGTTGCACTCTTGTTTGTTTTCTCTGTATGTGTCATTATCTCTCCCACTGACTCCTCTGTTCATACATATCTCTCTTCATATGTACATGTATGGATCTACTTCATTCATCTCTTTATCTATATATTTTTGTTTTACTTCTTCATATTTCCTATATGTACTTGCCTTAATCTCTGTCTGCAGTAAATACTTCTCTCCCCTCTCTCTCACTCTCTTGTTCTCTTTTATCGTCGATGGGCTGTTAAAACCTCGTATCCCAAAATTTAAAAATTTTGAGGACAGCTCAGAAAAAGCTGTATTTTTGAATTATGGCAATGGTGGCAACCTCATATTGTCTGAAAACAGTCTCCTAATTCCTGTAGAGAACTCTTTCCAGGCAAAAGAAGGTTGCCACTTATGTCATAACTCTAAAATAGAGCTTTTTCTGAACTGTCCTCAAAATTTTTTAATTTTGAGATACGAGGTTTTAACAGCCCACCGACGTTATGCTTTGTTCCTGTTCTTGTTCTAAATTTTACTGTAACGACAAAGAGAATATCCTGGGGCAAGATTTAAATTTATGTTTACTTCTGTCAACCCAGATGTAGCAAATGGGTATCTCTTACACTTTGTACTTTCCAATTCTTGAATAATAGGTCAACGATGTGGATGCACCAGGAATCAACTGGGCCGTAGAGAGTGACCGTCTGCTGGTTTGTCAGATGTGCATCAAGCTAGCCGACATCTCGGGCCCTACCAAACTCAAGGATCTGCACTGCAACTGGACTTACAGGATATCAGAAGAATTCTATGAACAGGTATCTAGTTTCAAGTTTCAAGTTTCAAGTTTCAAATTCTATTGATTTTGAATCCATACATATTGGATTATTCTCAATTTTTTTAATACAAAATTCAACAAAAATTTTACAAAATATAACAGAAAAAGAACAAGGTATATAACATAAATAGCAAAGTATAGCAGAATTTTCACAAAAACATAACAGAATATAACAGAATATGATAGATATATACTAGAATATGACAAAATATATTCGAGTAAAACAACTTTTAAGTATATAACAAAACAAACAAAACAAAGAAAAAGCAACCGAATCCCGCATAAGTGGTATCCACTCTCTTTTCTACACATGTACGGACCAAGGTTAGCACCCCTGACAAAAAAAAAAAAAAATCTTCGCATCGTATCTAAAGGCTTGTTCAGCTATGATGCGACAAAACCCGCGACAAATCACCCCCCCCCCCCCCAGGTTTTTTTAGTGTTCAGATATGGCACGGCAAACCACGCCACTTATGTTCAATGCGCATTAACCTGTCAACGCTAAAATAAGAGAGATTTTTGTCAAAAGTTCTGCAGGCAAACTCATGACATCATATTTTGCTCTTTGTAAGAATTTGATTGTTCCACAGCTTTATTCCTCTGGGAGCCAAAAAGTATGCCTCTTGCCTCTGCATCTTTTTTTTGGCCACCTCATATCCCATTCACTTACTACACAAAAAATTGGGGGTTGGCCATGTCATATCTAAACAAGCCGTGATTGCGTAATATTGATAATGATACCTATTTCTTATAAAGTGTTTAACATTACGAGCTGACCAAAGGATTGTCTTTTTGAAATTCAATGTTTAAAAAAAATCTTAACTGTGTAATCTAAATTCCTTCCTAATTTTTCCCTCTGTAGGGTGATGAAGAGAGGCAGCTAGGCTTACCGGTGTCTCCCTACATGGACCGCAACGCACCCCAGCTTGCCAAACTCCAAGAGGGTTTTATCAACCACCTTGTCGCACCCCTCTGCAATGCCTACGGTTCAGCAGGCCTCCTCCCTGGAAGATGGCTAGATGAGGAAGATGACGACCGTAAGTCTTTAAGTTCAAGTTCTAGTTCAGTTATTTTCCAGGATAAAAGCGCATGAGATTAGGCATCAAGGCATTTGGCGAAGAAATGCATGTTGGGGGAAAAAATACAAAAATGTTGTGAGCCACATGTTGTACCATTTGATGGCAAGTGTTGTGACTGGTTTAATATTTCTTAGGTTTCAAACCAAGTGGATCTTTCATCCAACTTTTAAGGCCCACAACACAGTGATTTCAACAATCTAGGACCTTAATCTTGAAGAACTTTATATTTTCGGAGTTCCATGTCAAATTCTGTTTCATATATTTTGTGACAAAATTAAACATCCCCAATTACATGTACTTTAACGACAGCATTGTAAGTCTGTCTGTATGAGCTCTATGTGTACATTCATATGTAAGTATATGGTTACACTTTGATATTGTCTCTTTGGTGCCAGAAGGGCATTAAGTCTGTATAAAAATGATTTCTCGCTGGGGTGACAAGACCTTGTATCTCAGTTTTGGGTGAAATTTAGTTCTTTTCATTATCTTTAATATAGCTAGGAACAATTAAAATGTATTTTCAAACCCTCACATGCCCTTCTGCAAATATTAGGCCACTATTGATAACGAAACTTGACCACCTCCATAGGCTGTAATGCTAAGCAAGCCTTGTTTCGTGGCTCTCACGAACATTCAACATTTTTAACCCATTCGTGACAGAGGTCCACATTTTGTGATTTGGCCTAATATCTTTTGATGCAAAGCCCTAAAAATCATACCAAATACATGAGCAGAAAGAGCAAAAATTCTACACATACTGTCCCCATTTTGGTTGCGTCAATATTCGTTGTTTGATGCTGAATTTTTTTTAAAAAGGAAAAAAAGCATTAAAATCCTCAAATTGGCAATGTGATAGAAAGTTTAAAAATCACCGTTTTCCCCTGCAAATTGGCAACTTTTTGACTTCTCATCATAATTTCTGTCAATTTATATTCATTTCAGATACATGACGTTTTATAAGGAAAATGTAGCAATAAAATAAAAATGTTGGTGTTGCCAATTTGAAGAATAAAAGCTGATCAAATTAGGCTTTAAATAATTCCTGTCATGAATGGGTTAAGATGCGAGGTTTTGTCGCCCCAGCGACTCATATTATGAGTCAATGCCCTTCTGGCTCTGGACAGAGGATATGTTTTGTGTACTTCTAAGTCAGAACCTATCACATTTCTTACTTTCTGCCTTTGCCGTAATCCCTAACTGTAGATGCTGCCAAATCAGAGCCCAAGATCGAGAGTGAACGCAGAGAATTCAGCGACAAGGACAATGAGGATGATGACGATGACGACGATGATAATGATACAGAATCTAACGATGGTAAGTTTGTGATTGATTTGAAAGGCACCAGTCATCAGATATATTTCACTCTGCGCATTTTGGTGTTTAATGTCATTGCAATGCATTAACACATGAACTTCATAATATTTCTAGAAAGAGATTTTGCAAGTTGACATACATGTGTACTCACGAAGTAAAGCTACATGCCCGTTGTAAAAATTGATTGTGAATAGACTGGATGATGCACATGTGAGCTCCTGCTCGGAAGTTACCACTATGATAACTAACTGCCTTTTATACTTTGGTTTGACAACATTTTTTGCTTTCAGGCATTTTAATCCTGTACCATTTTCATGTCTCATATCTTTCTATCGGTATCTCTTTGTGTGTAGTTATGAGGACATAAAAAGAAATAAATATTAAATTGAATCAATTTCTGTTTTCTTTAAGTTCTATGTTACACAGTTGTATTGGGATTTATGTATTGCACCTATCATCAACACATATGGCTATTGTAGTGATCATGACTGCATTATTATTGTTATTGGTTATTGGTTTGTTACACCTGACTGCTGAGAAAGCATGTGTTCCAATATTAGTAAGCGACCAGAGGACTGACGGCTTGCAGTCTGCTCCAAGGGACTTGGTAATGAGATTAATGCCTTTACCAAAGGGCACTAAAGCATCAACTTAGTTTCGAACCCAGGTCACCGGATTACAAGACCAGGGCACCGTTTCATGAAAGTTATCAGCACTGACAAGTTGTCATTCTCTGACAGTTACCATAGTAACAGTCAGCGACCAGTGCTTCTCAGCCAATCAAAACCAAGGATTTTAGTGAAATTGTCAAGAGAATGGCAACTTGTCAGTGCCGACAACTTTCATGAAACGGTGCCCAGGGCTATACCAGCTGAGCTATGGCACTTCCTCCTTCTTACTGTCCTGATTATCATTATCAGGTGATACCAAGTGGAGGATAGCGAATACTGGTCGACAGAAGATAGGAAAGATGGTTAGCATACCAACATAGCAACATTTAAATTGTTTTTCCTATAAGTGACCACAAAACATTTTTTCTTTGCTGATGATATCATCATGATTATCCCATTGAGAATTGTCATTGTTGTGTCATCATCATCAGGTGATACCAAGTTGAGGTTAAAAAGCGCCGGTCAACAGAAGACGCGGAAAATGGTCAGCATTCTCACCAAGCACCTGAAGGAGAATCACGAGATGTGGCTCAAAGTCCTGAAGGAGGAGGAAGCAGAGAAGAGGAGGGCGGAGAACCCAGACGGTCGACCCCCGTCACCGACATCCAAAGATAAAGAGGATGGGATGGTAAGCTTGACAGATTTTTCTGTCTATTTTTTTTTCTTCGTCAGAATTTAAATTCACAGATTTAATTCAAAATTTCAAAGAAGCAGCCCTCAGGTGTGGGTCATATTTGGCCATTACTCTATTCATGACAAGAATTATATGAAAGCTTATTTAATCAGCTTTCTTGTTCAAATTGGCAACACCAGTATTTTTTTCTTTTTTGTACTGCTGAATTATCCTTAAAAACTTGTATCTGAAATTAATAGAAATTGACAGAAAGTATGTTGAGAAGTAAAAATGTTCCCAATTTGTATGGAGAAACAGTACTTTTGAGCCGTGCATTGCATTGCCAATTTAAGGACTTTAGTGCTTATTTTTCTTTTCAAAAAATCAACATAAAACAACAAAAACTGATGCAACCAAAATGGGCACAGTTTGTGTAGATTTTGTCTTTGCTCTTCTTGTTTTTGTAAGTGGTATGTTTTTAAGGGCTCTGCATTAAAATTTGTTGGGCAAAACCACATTATTGGGATCTTTTTTTATGAATCGGTTATAGGTATACCCGAGAGCTGCCTCATTATCTACAAACTGAAACGTACACACCATATATACATGATAGTAGGTTGTACCTGTAACTGAAAATCTCATTAATTGTTATTGTTATTGTCCAAATTTGACCCATGGATAGCAGTGTTTATAAAGTAATTCATACATAATGACAAGTCAAAAGATACAACTTTATTATAAGATGCAAGCATTTTTAGGATATTTAACAATGATGTATTTTGTGATGCATGAATGTTGAGAATTGGACAGGGTTCATACGGGTCAGGGAATTTTTGGAAAGTCAGGGAATTGGAAATTCTCTTTTCCAGAAGCAAAAAGTCAGGGAAAGTCAGGGAACCTGTCAATTTCTTCTGGAAAGTCATGGGAAATCATTTATTCAAGATATTTTTCATGTTAATAAATTCGCACTCTGGCCAGCCCTGCATTCATGGCACTCAGATCAGCTTTAAAACTCTTTAATTAGCACGTTTTTTATGTAAGTTTTACATCACATGTCATTGATCAGTCATGGAAAGTTACATTTTTCTGCCCTGGTAAGTCATGGAAAGTCATGGAATTTTGAAAATGTATAAGTGTATGAACCCTGTTGGAATATTCCATTGTGTTGAAAGAAAGGTAATGAAAAATGGAGAAGAGGAGGAATTGCAGAAAAAAGAAAGAGACAGAAAGAGACCGAAAGAGAGAGAGAGAGAGAGAGAGAGAGAGAGAGAGAGAGAGAGAAGGAGAGGGCTAATACCAGCTAAGGAATATAATGGGAACTGAAAGGAGAGAGAGAGAGAGGGTGGGGGGGGAGAGAGAGAGAGAGAGAGGGGGGGGGAGGAGAGTCAGAGGAGAAAAACAATGAATGGCTTAAATATTCTGGAATGATAAGTCTTTAAGTTTTCTCCAAGCGTATATTTTATTTATTTTTGTTACCCTCCTTTTGTGGAACTTTACTGCACTGCATAACCCAAGACATTAGTTTATTTTTCTTATTCATTTTTGTTTGTTTTTCCTTCCAAGAACTTAAGTGCAATTCATTCTCCTCATCACGAGATTATAAGACAAGTTTTTATTCCAAGGGGCCAGGTATAGTTCAAGCACATTTATTGTTTCTATTTCATTTCGTTTCTTGTATTCTACATCAAGCTTGCTTTTTTATTGAAAAAAGGGGGAAATTAATATACCCAGCTTGCATCTTCCTGTGAAAATGCACCACTGAATGATGATTGCAGTGGAAAGTGATTTACTTGCATTTTGCAGACATCCTGAAAAATGGGAAAGCATTCATCTATATGCATTGTGTTTGTCGG
>CM057171.1:15347373-15361812 GCA_029962745.1 Echinometra lucunter
GAAGCTGATTCGTGTATGGTTGAGGGTTGTTTTTTTTTTTTTTTTTTTTGCTGTGTTCTGGTGTTCCTTTGAAAATGTTTGAGATATTTGGGTTTTAAAGGAAACTGGTTTGAACAGCCTTATGGATTGGTTTTGAATTTATTTACATGAACATTCACAAATCTTCAAATATATTTTGTAATTTTAGAAAAGAGCAAAAATAAAAAGAAATTCAATTTCTCATTGACTGATAAGGAGGTAAATGAACAATTTGAAGTAAACATACATATATGAGCATTGTCAAGACATTCGCTAAATTACATGCTATTGTGAAAAATAAAATATAGAAAAATTAGGAGGAATTTTCGGAGGGTATGCCTGGTAATGACATATCATTGATCACGCTACCCTTCCTTCATTTATTCTGTTCCTCACAAGATCTGTTGTGCATTTTATAGCAATAGCCCTTTCCTTTTTACAATTAATTCTTTAAGAGACCCGTTTGCTGATGTCTCTCCCAAATTTTCGCTACTTGCTGGAAATTCTTCCATATTAATTTTTCCTAGATTTCAAATTCAATACCATATTCTTCATAATAAATCCAAAATATCTATCACATTCATCAAAAGTAAAGATTTCAAGTATATTCACATTCTCTCTTCATATATTGTTGAATAATTATGAATCTTTCTTATACAATACCTTCCATCATGCTTTAATTCTGAATAGAAATTCAATCCTACATGCATCTTATATACTGAATATTTGTCTGTCACATTAAATTCCATTGCTCCTAAATGAGATACTGGTAAGCTTTTAATTAAATAAGAAATACCCATTCTCCTCCTTAATGCCCTTATCTTCCTGCCTTCTTCTTGCTGAGAAAAGAAAAACTGTAAAGAAATTTTCAGGTCTCTTCATTATCTTATTATTATCATCAGAAACTTTTAGTATTACATTTGACATAGATACATGTACATTTTGAAAATCTATTTTGTGCTCACTTTATTGAAATAAATACATGGATATGGCTCCTCATCAGATTTTTATTTCAAGAGAGACATTTCATGGGTTGACAACAAATGGTAGGGTCCTGCAGTATCGCCTTTACACATGTGAAATTGTTGAAGTCGGTAAACTTTGAAGGGTCTATCCTTTGAATTTAAAGGATAGATTGGGTGTTTTTTAAACCTGTTGACTATTGAATTCTCTGTATCCCATAGGTTTAATACAGGGAACGTTCTCATCCTGTAGGCAACGGGGTGATATGGGATTTTGCAGATAAGCATGTTCAAGTTTATTTCGCACCCCTGGAAGGTGCCTAAATGAGTGAAGTCACCGGTCTGTTCCTCTGGACTCATAGTTCGGAAAGGTTGAACCAGCTGACTAAGTTGATGTCTCAGACCTCTATAGGTTTCATACAGAAGTCACGTGGTTCTAGCAGGCATTGGGTTGAATTGAGTGTTAATTTTGTTTGGGTGTGAGCACATTTTGAGTTGCAAGGTGCCCTGGTATAAACTAACTGTTTTCTCTCAAGACTTAGGACCAGTTGCAAGAAATTGGTTTGAGTTCTTGGACTATAGCTTTGATTCCCTCAAAATGCTAGTTAGTTACGTTTCAACTGGATACCAGCAGACATCAGACCATTCTATGTGAAATAGTCTCGCTTTTGTTTATTTCCATGTGACATTTTTATTTGCTCTTTCAATTGACATTTCCTTTCTCTCTTATTCTCTCTTATTTCATTTCCTGTCATTGAAAAAAAAAAAAAAAAACTGTTTTGCTTTCTCACATGTATGTTTTGCAAAGATACCTGATATCATATTTGTCTTGAAGAAAAAAAAAAAACAGGCAAAAGTGTATTTTAACAAAACAAAAAAAACAAACAAAAAAGTGTATCATCAGCTAGTGTGTCTGGTATATTAGGATTCTGAATCAAAAGTGATCGAACTATCCCTTCACTTGTCCCGGGAGAGACACAAAAAAGCAATGTTGTCTGATACAGAAGTATCCTAGAACTCTATTCCTATTAGACTACCTGTACAGCCCGTTTATCAACTTGATAGTATTTCATCTCCAGATTACCTAGGCCCTACCAACATCTTATGAAAATTGTCAGTCTACTTGTGAACCAAAGTACTGATTGGATATTTGTCGGTTGGAATGGGCTCATCTCTTTTTTAGAAGATACCCCTACCATTACGTTTGTTCCTTTGTTTTATCATGTATCACCATCAAACAAAAGGACGTCCCTCGCAAGAATGAAAGTGAAGTGATGGAGTATTTGGAAGAGGAGGTAAGCAGAAGTGTCTCTGGAGAGAAGACAAAGAGAAATCAAGCCTTATGAAGACAAACACACCCCTAATTATATCTGATAAGTGCTTTCCAAGTACATTTAAATTCTTATCTTGGCATACCTGTATTATTGTGTTTTAAAATAAAATTAAAATTCATATACTTATTGTTGCCAAATTCCCAAAGAGAAAAGAAAATCCCCGGGACCAAATGGTGACTTTGAACTTTTCCTAGCAATCATTTTCTGGTTTTTCCTACACTGTAACCAACAAAAGGCATATTGGGTTTAAATCTTGCATTGATTTTTCTCATGATGATGGTCTTTTTTATGTGTAATTTGAAGTATTAAAATATAAAAAGATGAGATATATATGAAAAAAAAAAAAAATCAATTTTTTTAGTGTTCCTGGCCCATGGAAGCCTCTTTCACACATTCCGTGATAAACTGCCTCAAATGAACTACCTTGGCCATTTCGCGATTTCTTGTAAAGTGCAGTACACTTGCCGTCATTTGTCTATCCTGTGGAACACTGCTAAGTGAAGATGCAAAAGAGAGCCTTTATTTTGCATTCCCAACTACCTTTTTTTCACATATTTCCACTCCCATATACGCATGAAATAGATTTATTTCCCCATATTGATTTTTTTTTTAAGGTGGTTAACTTTATTATGTGTGAAAGAAGCTTTACAAGTATGCATTAGATCAGTAAACTGATACATGTAGGGCTACATTCATACAGGTATGCTGAAATAGGTTGTATTTGTACAGCACTTTATATACCGACATCCCAGGTTTTATTGTAAAGAGTGAGATTAACAGTTTGCTGTGTCCTTCAGGTATTCATACTAAATTTGAATAAACATTATCGAGTGTTACTAACAAGTGGGTAAAGCAGGCCTTCGTGGTACAGATTGTCCAATTTCTGGGTGCTGCGTCCGAGTGTGCTTGCTGTGTGCAGATGTACTGTATTCTGAAGTGTGCATAAAATTAACATGAATGATTCTAGGACAATTATGTGTATGATATAACCGCCCCCACTCAAAATATCCTGATGTTATTACTCCCGTAGGCTGCTTAACACTCCTCCCCCCCCCCACCTCCACGTATCCGAAGCAAAAATGCTACGCCCATATTTAATCATCTTTTTTATGTCTAAAGGATATTTGAGTTGTTTGAATGTGGTATTTAATGTTAAAAAACTAAAACAAAAATGAAAATAAAAAAATATTGATAAAATAGGAAATAGGGAAATTAGTTGATATCTACCTTAGATAAGCTTATATGGAATTAATATAGTAAAGACCATGAGACTTTTGTGAAATGGATATTGTTACTCATTTCATCTTTCACAAGCCCCTTCTCAGAGAATGTAACAATTTTTCTTACCTGAACTTTTTTCCCAGCAGCCATCAATTTTGGCTTTAATGTGTGTATGTATGTGTACCGGGTATACTTCAAGCTCCCCACTATATATCCATTCAACTAATCTGTTAACTCTTTCACATGAATGTATACTTTATCGTTTGATTAAGGCTAACATGGACATATGCTATTTGTGATAAGTTACATGTATATGAAAACTACATGTATGTGTGTAACTAACCGCAATATCAGATGTGTTCTTGATCATTTTTAAAGGCAAAATCTCAACAAAAAAAGAGATTGGGGGGGGGGGGCATCAGTAAACCCTTTTGCTGTAAATTAATGGTAACAGGCTGTGTTTACTTCTTTATTTCATCATTCACTTTTTTTTTCATTTATTTTCAAAAATGTAATTTGATCTTATTTTAATTTATTATTTTCCATTTAATTTTTTTTTTATTCATTTCTTTTTTTCTTGGGGGGGGGGGGGGTTGAAGGGTTAACAAAACGTGTTAGTTCCTTCGCGTACTCACTAATCTGTACCTTGTATGATACAATCATGTCAGTCTTTGTTTACAAAGTGAGTTTACCTCTCATTTTTCAAACAATTCTTAAGAAAAAAACTCTTGAAAGCTTGTCATCTTATTTAAAATCCTACTAACCTTTGCCATCATTCTTCCCCTTTATTTATTTATACATATGCATTTATTATAATCTATCATGACATACGGTATGAAAGAAATTACTCTGAATTTCATTTTTGTGTTTGCAGTGAATAAAATACAGTTTACTCTTTCATAGCAAGACTATACTCTACTAATGAATATCTTTATAAACATACAATCAAAGTGATTATTTCATAATTTTCCCTGAAGTGTGTGTGTGTGTGTGTTCATGTAAATGTATTATCAGTATTTAATTAAAGGTAAGAACTTGTCAGAATATGTTCTACATATAAAGATATCAAAAGATATGATGAAAGTAAATTAAGAATTAGTAATAATATTTTGTGATGATGATAATAACAACAGCAACCAAAAAAAATGAAATAACAATAATGATGATAGTGGATTCCTGTCTTTATTTTCTAGGAAATATTTCGAAATGTATCTTTTATAGTGATTTGTTTTATTTCTCCTATTCATTCCTTTAAATATTTTGAGCAAAACTATTTGACAGAGTACTAATTTTTCAAGTGTATTTGTTCCATTTTTTCTACCTCATCTTGTTTCTTTCTTTCTTTCTTATACCCCCTCTCTCTTCCCTCATCTCTTTCCTCGTTCATTTGTACCTCTATCCCTCCCCCTGCCCTTCCCTCTCTCCTTTTTTTCTCTCTTCTCTTCACTCACTTTATTCATCACCAAGCAGTCCATGAAGTCCATGGCACCAATCCGTGAGGACTCAGAGGAGCGCAACTCCGACTGCAGCCGAAGTGTGGAGGGCGAAAATGGCAACGCCGACCAAGAGCTCAGCGAAGACGGTTGCCAAGACAACAACAAACCAGAAGATGATATCAACAAGGGTTACGTTCAGAAGACAGCAGAAGAGACGTGATCCTTGCATACCTACCCTAGTGGCTCATCAGCTGTAAGTCACACTGTGAACATTGGAAACAAGGCATGGAGCTATCGCTTAACCCAGTCCAAAGTGCTATAATGTTGAAATATACATGTAATTACTCTAAAAACTGCCTCAGTGTTCATATTAAGTGTGAATTGAGAATGGATTGTCGTTCCTAATATTTAAAAGCGGCGTCTGAAGTCACATTCAATCTTTGACAAAATGCAAGTATGTTATAAGCTTGTTTTAACCTCAAGGGCCTTTTATAGCCTGGGCTGGTAGGGTTAATAAGCGCACATTCATAGTGATCTCTTTGGAGAAATGATAGATTGTGTTTTATAATATTGCCATGGTGATTGTATTAATAGAAATATGTACATGTGATGTCAGTGCTCAGCTTTAATGTACTGTAGAATGAAAGAGTGGTGTCATAGCAATACTTTTGTGAGGGCGTGATGTACAGTGTACCTAGACGATGCAGGCAATTGGCTGCAAGAAATGAGCACATTCTCTGCACAGGAATCAAACACACCTATAGACCTTACCATAGAAAAATACATGCACACCCATCCGTCAACAGAGAAAATGCACGTTAAACTCTCTGGTGTGAGGATTTTGCACCAATCTTTCAAATACTTTTTTTCCTTTTTTTTTTTTATTCAATTGATAATTTATATTTTGTTTAGAGTGAGCTGTTTTCATAATTTCTGTAAAATGATTTGTTTTAAAGGAGTAAAACTGGGAATAATGGGAATCACACAGGAGTTATTTTAGTAAGAAACAGGACTCATCGCCCCTAAATATTTGTAGCTACAGTGGCGTAGCTATTTGGAGGGGAGCATGTACCCCACCCTGAATCAAAGGGCAAAAAGAGTGAGAAAGAAAAGAGAGTGAAGGATAGGGAGAGGGGGACAGGACAAGGAAGGGCGATGCAAGCACTCCCTCCCCACCTTCCCCTTAACTAATGAAACTGGTCTTGCTACACCCCTTCACCAAATAGAGGCACACTGCCTCTGTGGTGAAGCAGTGGTGTCAAAAGCCGAGGGTGTTCTGTGGTGAGGCATTTGGAATCCTCATGAACAAGTTCCTGAGATAGGACTTAGAGCCATACATTGTAGGTTCCCTGGTTGCATACCCGTGCTTTCATTTCAAGCCTATTTCTCATCCTCTCATTAACTGATACAGTAATTTTCCCTCATTCGTCAGTCGAGAAGTTTGTAGTAAATGTGCCAAAAAGTTAATATGAAGTGAAAAAAATAAAAATAGAAAGGGTAGTTAATGCCATTTGTAGTTTTTGTGCTACACAAATATGCTTCCATTAGAATAAATGTGCATGTATGGCTATGTCGATCGGTTTGTAATAATGTATGGATATGCTTTTGATGTCCGTTGTGCTTTGGTCATCTTGTTTTATTGTACTTGTATAATTGAACCGACACTTATGACACAAATGATATATGTTGAAAGCTAGAACTGCATTTAATCGTTGTGGAAGGATGTTATTTAATGCCCTCTGCTCGTAATAATACACACATTTAGCAGCAATTAAATGTTGTATAGCACCACTTTGTACTTATTTTTGTATCAACATACATGTATACAAAAACTTACAATAAAATTTGATTGTTCTTTTCTGAGAGTGGAGGCTAGAGTGGGTGATTGAAATTATGTAATTTAAGCTAGGACAGGAAGGAAGATTACATTTAGTGGGGAAAAAAGTTCATGGTAGAGATTTTGAGTCTTGTTTCCTTGTTTCCTTTTTTCTGGGAGTAAACACTTTTTCTGTGGTGTTATATCCAGTTGATAAATCTCTGGACTGTGAAATACAATGTTCAGGCTTTAAATCCATGCAGCATTGAAGTCCTTTATCAAGACATCCATCCGTATTGGCTGCACTTGACCCAGGGTGTAGCAAGTGGGTACTTGGTAGGATTTATCTCTTCTTTGCAATGAGTGCTACTTGCCGGAGCTAAAACCAGGGTAACATATATTCATAGTCCTTTTGAAACTCATAGAGATGTTATATATCATATTGTGGCATGCAACAATGGAATATTATTCGTATTATTGTTTTCTTATCAAGTATGCCATTTTGCTTGAAGTGTGCTAAATGTGCTAGCATTTCAAAGGGGAGGAAAAAAAAAATGAAATTACCGGTAAACTGCTTTTTCACTCTATAAAGCATTATGTATGCACTGGGCAAACTGGACCTCGTTTTATGAATATTATGAGTAGATGTACTGGTTGTAAACCATGACTCCCAAACTATCGAGTGTGAAAATGATAATCTTGTGAATTTTATTGGGAATAGCGTTACTGTTTGCAAGACATACTAGAATATCTTACTTAGAAATTAGTTTTATTATCATTTCTTTTTTAAAAAATAAAAAGCAGATAACACATGGTTTAATCTTGCGTTTTTAGTCCATAATCAAATTACTATAATCATGGATCCCGACAAATTACACTGACATTTGTAGCTTACAATTTCCGCTTGCCTTTAAACTGGCCCGATTTTACAGTAATTTGCAATTTAGAATGATAGGTTTCTGAAATTGCTCAAAATTTGACCTGTTTTAAAATACTTTTTCGATCAAGATCGTTTAAAACACATTTTAATTGAAGTGAAACAGCCCCCTCTGCTGCAAATGAAACTGCAACTGGAGACAAACCAAAATTATCAGCATTTTTTTTTTTTTTTTTTTAAACAGAAATGAGTATCGCTGTATATGATACATGTTTGTGAATAGTAATGTTTTAAAGGCTATCTTTTTTTTTTTTTCTTTCTTTAGTGGGACTGCTTTATTTTTCAAAGATCTGTTAAGGTAGGGTAAAGTGTGCTCGATTTGTACGTCATACCTGCTTCCCAGATGTGTATGTGAATGAGCAGAATTGCTATTTAAAATGACTGATTGCTTTGGGGTTGATTTTTACCTATGTTGGTCAGCTATGTTATGGTTGAATTGAATATTCCTATGTTGTTCATGGTATCATCTGTGTCAGTATGGTCTGGTTTTCTTTATTTTGTCCCTATTAATCATCCAATTGTTGTACATACAAGAAATTTATGAAGAAATTGTACATGTATATGAATAGGTATACATGTGTGTCTATTTTAGCAAATCAACTTTGTAAAGCTCACATTAACAATCATAACTGAAGTATGATGGTATATGACAATGAAATTGTCCTTTTAATTTGTAAATTTTACTTTTAAAGCAGCATGAAATCTTTATTATTAATTTCTCAGTGTTGTAAATAATTGCAATGAAAATTTTTAACCCAGTTGAAATGGTATTATATTCAAATTGACTTGTATTTATAATCATTATTTTGTGATTCTTTGATAGAGGCTTGTTATGTTGTGTTAGATTAACAGATATATTACAAATGTAAGATATGGAATTGATTCCCCGAAGGGTAATAAATGGCAGGTTTTAATTGGTGGCGTTATTATGCATGTCATTAATTGCATATGTTAGGAAACAGATTTCAAATGAATATTTCACTTATGTCAAAGAACTTGTGTTGCTTGTAAGAAGTTTTTAAAATGTTGTGTCATATTTCAACCTACAAGTTACAGTTGTGTGGGTAAAGTGTCATGATTGTACTGTGTATTCTTTCAAAGGATCGAGAAACCAGAAAGGGCCCGGTGAGCTTCACAGCTGCGCTCTGTTAACAGCCTTTTCATTTCGTAATGTTTTCATCAAGTTTGCCCTGATCCTTCATGGCAGAACGGACAGATTTTTTAAACACTTTATTTCACGAGTCACATTCACACATGCAGTCAGTCGGGTTTGAGGAGGTTATGCTCTTTAAAAAAAAATCTCAAGGAGGAGCTGGGTAAGAGGTAGGGTGACCATACATGTGTATGCCAGAAAAAATTTTCTCCCCCCCCCCCACACACCCCACAACCACCACCCCCACCACCCCCACCACTGTCATCATCACCATCAACAGTACAACAACAGTAACAACAATGCTGAACTTAATTAAAAATGAAAAAAAAAATTGTTTGATTTCAGTTTTCTACCCATAATAAATTAAGTTTGAGATCATCAGTTACACACCACTACCACTACTAATGACAAAACATCAACAGCAACAATTGTGAAGTGATAATAATGCAAACAAATGGTATAATTTCAATCTTCTAACATTGAATTTTGTTGATTCAAAGATTTGTTCTTTTTTTCCAACCCCACCTCACCCTCCTCATTGACTTGAATTTCATTTGCTCAGGGCTTACGAGAAGAATAGAATCTAGGAATTCTACCTCACACTGATTGGCATACGAATACTTTCCCCACCACCTGATCATGAGTAAACTTAGATTCAAATCTTGGTCAGTTGTTACCAGTTAGGGAAATCACATAATTTAGAGGCAGAAGGGTAACAACCCATTCGTGACAGCATTCCACATTGCATATTTTGACCCATTAACCTTTTGATGCAAAGCCCTAAAAAATGTCAAATACATGAGCAGAAATAGCAAAAAAATTCTCCATTATTTGTCCATTTTGGTTGCATCAGTATGTGTTATTTGATGCTGAAATTTACTAAAATCCTTGAATTGGCAAAACAGTGGAAAGTTCAGGTCACTGCTTTTTCTATGCAAATTGGCCATTTTTTTTTAACTTCTCAACATACTTTCTGTCAATTTATAATTGTTTTAGATGCATGGCTTTCTGTGAGAACAGTGTAGCAGTTTAAGAAAAATACTAGTGTTGCCAATTTGAAAAGAAATCCTGATCACTTGAAGACTTTTAATGATTTCTGTCATGAGTGGGTTATGTCATTTTGTAAAGAATTCACAACCTTTTGGCCAGAAATGGACAAAATATTTGAATCTCACAAATACCTTTTAGCATTCACAAATCTTCACATGCATTAGCTGATTTTCTGGTTCCAGCTCCACTTACATATATATGTACATGTATGACAACAAGGTTATTGAGATACAGCTTCCTTACTCTACAATATAGTTTCTACGAAGTTGGTAGAATATGATGATAATTCTTGTGCTGTTCTTATTTTCTTTTAGCACGAGTCAATGTATAAAGTTGTCTCCATTTGGAGACGACATTGATATTAATTTCGGTTGTGTTTTATTTTTTTAGGAGGGTGTAAACTCCAGTTATAGTTATGAATGTATACAATGTATGTTTGCATGCTCGTTGATGAAAATCATCTTGTAAGAGCTAGGAGTCTGATAAGAATTAATCAATTCTTTTCTGGCTTGTGACACATATTTTGAGAAGCAAAGATGGAAAAGTGTGCTAGATATGTTGACCGAGTTTGTGGTATGTTACCACAAGGCATAAAATGATGTATGATAAACTACTATATACTAAAGGTGTTTGCTGCATGAGAAAATATGTACGATATGAACAGCATGCATTTGTTTTTATCATTATTTATCAGTTTTTCTGTAATTTGTAGCTATCAGGGAAAGATTATTTCGTGTTTTTATGCTTCTTAAGCTGTGAGAGTCTGCCGGACAGATTTATTTGAAGAAACAAAATTATGTAAAATCTTTTGAGGAAAAAAATAATGGATGTATGTCTATGATGTGTGAATAAAAGATAATATCCCTACTTATATGAAAAATGCATGGATTTTAGTCTTTGATGCAGAGGATTGGAAGAAATTATAAATATTAAAGCCCTACCTTTAAGCTGTAAAATATGTATATTAAAATCATGTCGAGGAGGACTGTTAAGATATAATCTTGTATGCGTGCCATCGCAATGCCAGATTTTAGGCAAGTTCTTTGTCCTGTGAAAGATGTTTAATGAAACTTAAAAATGTTGGAGCTTTATCCATCTACTTGACTTGTATGTGCAAATTACTAACTGTAAAAGATTCAATTTGTGCAGTGAAACCTGTGTATAAAGACCAGTCTAGGGATATGAGAACTACGATCTAAAGGAGCACATGGTCTTTGTGTACAGATTCCTTTAATACTCATGTCAGTAAGAAATATTGCAAAGGGAAAATTTGTGCTCTTTATAGGCAGGTGGTGTATTTATACAGGTGACCATTAAAGCTGTAAGGTACTTGGTTCAAATCCCTTTCAGAATACACATATTTTTGAAGTAAAAATCGAATGTCTTTAGTGGGGTGATGTGTAGCTTTTTTCAAGCTTGTACAAGATAGATCATTAAATACCTACATGTGTTACTGTTTTAGTGTTTGTTAAATTGATTTGAGATGTAGCTGCAGATACAGAATCCTAGGCAAGGGCCTAAAGCAGGATGGCATCAGCTTACTTGATTCCCAAGAAGGCTTAAGTACATCAAACCTTGATAGAAAGATTGCTCAAGGGACAAAGAAAAGATGTCTTTGTATGCAGGTTTCTTTGGGTAAATGTTGCAATGGAAACCACTATTCAAGGGATACACTGACACAGATTGTCTTTCTAATCAGCTGGCCACTAAAATGTTCAGATTTTCCCTGTAGCCATTGCATAATATTCATTGCTCTCTGAAAAAAAGAATGAATATCGATCGATCTTTCTTGTCTCTTTAAAGGTGTAAATATAATAAAAGTTGACTAATATTAGCTTATTGTATTTGAAATCAGTATATGTAAGATGCAATGGTTTGAGATTATTTATGTGTACCTTTTTTCAGCAGCGTGTTTAATGCTTACTGAATTTTTGTCCATTTACAATATATCTTTAGTATGGATGAGTATATTTCAGTTACGTATGGGTGTTGTTTTGCAGGGTTGATGCTTTCAGTGTTGGTATGCCTCTGCCTTGCGTATGTATGTGTAGGTGCGCGATACTGAATATTTATTTTGTACACTCCAATTTTTACTCTCAAAGTTGCACTTTGCAATTCATTCTGATCCAATCCAGACCTGAATGTCAAATAATAGAATGTTAATGTAGAGGACTACCTTCTTTCTTCATAATGTATGTTGCACCCTGATTGCAGTTGCAAGAACTCTGGGGGCATTTCATCAAGTGTCTTGTCAGTGATTTTTACCGACAAATTGTTCTCAGCCAATCAGATGCAAGGATTTCAGTAGCTTATAACAGCCGTCGGTAAAAATCACTGACAAGACACTTGGTGAAATACTCCCCTGCAAGCTCTTGGGGAGCACGTCCATGGGAACATTTTCATTATGCTGTACTGGAACGTGTCATTACCTGTATACGTATTCCCTTCAGATCTGGGATCAGTTCTGAACAATGTAGACAGATCAGAAATAGTCCTAACCATTTAACCCCCTGACAACTGTTTGCTCAAATTCATATAGACTTTGTACAGGGACCACCCAGTTCTAGTAGGCAATGGTTTAAAAAGATTCAAATGATCATGCAGTGGAAACTCATAAATGATATTACAAGGTAATCCTGCTGATCTCAGGTCTTCATGTTCTTTTGGGTTTTTTTTTACTCTGATATAATGTGATTCCTGATAATTTTCATGGTTCAAAGGTCCTCGATATAGTGAATTACCACTGTATACTATAACACTATATACTACAGACTTCCGTTATATTATTTGAACCGAAGGGATATACTTAGCAGATGTAACCGTCTCCCTTCCAAATAGTGGTCACGTGGAATTATTGACCAGTAATAAACAATGGGCTATATCTTGGCATTTCTGTGATTCTAACTTGTATGCTAACAAGATATAAAATGTACACTTTTAAAATGAATTGATGTAACTATTGGTTTTAGTTTCTTTTGCTGTGGTGATTAACAGAAACCATTTTCAGATATTTATAGTGCTATTTATATAGTTTTGCTATGAGTTTTGTATTAGTACATTTCTGACAAGAAGAAATAGCTCGTGTCAAGCCATGTGATTGTTTTCTTTCTTTTCATGAGCAGAAGTATTTGTTGTGTTTGATTGACTTTATGTATGGCTGTAATGCTACATGTAATGATTAGAAATTTTCATCATTTTCTGCCAAATCTGAAGCAAATAGTTAAGAGAAACCTGCTCTGTAATTATTTTGTTACTCGGTACGGGATGGTATGAGTTTTTAGTTGAGAATCTTTATTATTAGAGCAAGAGCTGTAATAAAAATAACAAAAACATGAGAAATGACCTTCTTTCTGTTGTCATTATTTGTGGAATTGTTTTAAACACGATCGCATAGATTTTGGAAAAATCAACGAAAGGCAATTTCAAAAGCCTTCTCTGTTTCCATTAGAAACATGAACATGTAGTAAAGTACGTAATATGTTCATGACTTTTATGGAATGTACAATAGGATGTTGAAATTGCCTTACTGTGATTATTCTAAAGTAGTTGCGATGTCGCTTTTCACAAATGTCCATTTGCAAGCACAATAAAAAATCAGGTCATTCATTTCCGCACTGTATCAAATAAAAATGAAGCACACTTTGGTAATATTTTTGCACAGAGGTATATTAAAAAAAAAAAAAAAAACAGAAAGATACATGTAGATAAAATGTAAGATGCAGTGGTCAAAATTTAAAGACAAAGTCCGCCCCCAAAGTTTCACTGTTTCAATAAAAGGAGTTAAATTTGAACAGCGTTTAAAAAAGAAATGAGCAAAATCGGTCAAAGAATAAGAAAATTACACTCATTCACATTTTCTAGTACATTACTTTCGGCTCTGCAAATTGGGAACACTGATGACATCATATGCGAGCAGCTCTCCATTCACTTTGTACATATTTCACATTTTCTCAATTTTCTTGGAAGTTACACATTTTCTAACCCCATAGTCAATGTATGTTCAGAAGAATTGCTTTTTACACAGGGAGATGGGAGTTTGACATACTTTGACCATGTGGTGAGAAAATGTGTAACTTCCAAGAAAATTGAGAAAATGTGAAATTTCATGTACAAAGTGAATGGAGACCTGCTCGCATATGATGTCATCAGTGTTGCCAATTTGCAGAGCCGAGAGTAGTTCACTAGAAAATGTAAATGAGCTGGAATTTTCTTATTCTTTGACCGATTTTGCTCATTTCTTTTTCAAAATGCTGTTCAAATTCATCTCCTTTTACTGAAACAGTGGAACTTCTGGAGTGGACTTTCCCTTTAATGCTCGGTAGGCTCTTGACAGGTTAAGTGCCTGACAGTCCACTCCTAGTTGTCTGTTTTTCAACAACAAAATTAAACCCCAACAAAACTATGAAGAAGAAGGGGGATGAAAACAAGATGTTGACAAAGAGGAAGAAGATGCTGGAATGGAGAAGAGGAAAAAGGAGAAAGAAGGAGAAGGAAGAAGTAGAAGAAGGACGT
>CM057171.1:15362312-15372873 GCA_029962745.1 Echinometra lucunter
CTCCTCCTCCTCTTTCTCATTCTTCTCCCCTCCTCCCCCTTCTTCTTCTTCTTCTTGTTCTTCCTTCTTCTACTTCCTTCTTCTACGTCCTTCTTCTACTTTTTCCTTCTCCTTCTTTCTCCTTTTTCCTCTTCTCCATTCCAGTATCTTCTTCCTCTTTGTCAACATCTTCTTGTTTTCATTCCCCTTTTTCTTCATAGTTTTGTTGGGGTTTAATTTTGTTGTTGAAAAACAGACAACTAGGAGTGGACTGTCGGGCACTTAACCTGTCAAGAGCCTACCGAGCATTAAAGGGAAGGTCCACTCCAGAAGTTCCACTGTTTCAGTAAAAGGAGATGAATTCGAACAACATTTTAAAAAAGAAATGAGCAAAATCGGTCAAAGAATAAGAAAATTCCAGCTCATTTACATTTTCTAGTAAACTACTCTCGGCTCTGCAAATTGGCAACACTGATGACATCATATGCGAGCAGGTCTCCATTCACTTTGTACATGAAATTTCACATTTTCTCAATTTTCTTGGAAGTTACACATTTTCTCACCACATGTTCAAAGTATGTTATGTAAAAAGCAATTCTTCTGAACATACATTGACTATGGGGTTAGAAAATGTGTAACTTCCAAGAAAATTGAGAAAATGTGAAATATGTACAAAGTGAATGGAGAGCTGCTTGCATATGATGTCATCAGTGTTCCCAATTTGCAGAGCCGAAAGTAATGTACTAGAAAATGTGAATGAGTGTAATTTTCTTATTCTTTGAGCGATTTTGCTCATTTCTTTTTTAAACGCTGTTCAAATTTAACTCCTTTTATTGAAACAGTGAAACTTTGGGGGCGGACTTTGCCTTTAAATTTTGACCACTGCATCTCACATTTTATCTACATGTATCTTTCTGTTTTTTTATTTTTTATTTTTTTTTAATATACCTCTGTGCAAAAATATTACCAAAGTGTGCTTCATTTTTATTTGATACAGTGTGGAAATGAATGACCTGATTTTTTATTGTGCTTGCAAATGGACATTTGTGAAAAGCGACATCGCAACTACTTTAGAATAATCACAGTAAGGCAATTTCAACATCCTATTGTACATTCCATAAAAGTCATGAACAGATTACGTACTTTACTACATGTTCATGTTTCTAATGGAAACAGAGAAGGCTTTTGAAATTGCCTTTCGTTGATTTTTCCAAAATCTATGCGATCGTGTTTAAAACAATTCCACAAATAATGACAACAGAAAGATGGTCATTTCTCATGTTTTTGTTATTTTTATTACAGCTCTTGCTCTAATAATAAAGATTCTCAACTAAAAACTCATACCATCCCGTACCGAGTAACAAAATAATTACAGAGCAGGTTTCTCTTAACTATTTGCTTCAGATTTGGCAGAAAATGATGAAAATTTCTAATCATTACATGTAGCATTACAGCCATACATAAAGTCAATCAAACACAACAAATACTTCTGCTCATGAAAAGAAAGAAAACAATCACATGGCTTGACACGAGCTATTTCTTCTTGTCAGAAATGTACTAATACAAAACTCATAGCAAAACTATATAAATAGCACTATAAATATCTGAAAATGGTTTCTGTTAATCACCACAGCAAAAGAAACTAAAACCAATAGTTACATCAATTCATTTTAAAAGTTTACATTTTATATCTTGTTAGCATACAAGTTAGAATCACAGAAATGCCAAGATATAGCCCATTGTTTATTACTGGTCAATAATTCCATGTGACCACTATTTGGAAGGGAGAGAGTTACATCTGCTAAGTATATCCCTTCGGTTCAAATAATATAACGGAAGTTTATAGTATATAGTGTTATAGTATACAGTGGAAATTCACTATATCGAGGACCTTTGAACCATGAAAATGATCAGGAATCACATTATATCAGAGTAAAAAAAAACTAGATGAATCTTCGACCACGCGTGGTCGAACTTTATGCCTCCGCCATGACCAAATCAGAAATAAATGGCACTTCATGTTGATTTATTTTCATTCATACAATGACATCTTTGACCTTGACCTTTGAACTTGTGACCCCCAAATCTAATGAGAGCATTGCCCTTTCCATATGCATACATGAGCCAAGTTTGTTGAACTGTCAAATGGTTATCACAAGAACGAACCATTTCTACATACATAATGACCTCTATGACCTTTGACCTTTGACCTTTGACCTTGAGACACCAAAATCTAATCAGATCATTGTCCCTCCCATATGCATACCTGTGCCAAGTTTGAGGTTGATCGGCCAAATGGTTGTTAAGTTATAGTGAAAACGAACCATTTCTATGTACATAATGACTTCTATGACCTTTGACCTTTGACCTTGAGACACCAAAATCTAATCAGATCATTGTCCCTCCCATATGCATACCTGTGCCAAGTTTGAGGCTGATCGGTCAAATGGTTGTTGAGTTATGGTGAAAACAAACCATTTCTATGTACATAATGACCTCTATGACCTTTGACCTTTGACCTTGTGACCCCAAAATCTAATCAGATCATTGTCCTTTCCATGTGCATACATGAGCCAAGTTTGAAGCCAATCTGTCAAATGGTTCTTAAGTTATCGCGAGAACGAGCCATTTTTATGTGTATTATTACCTCTATGACCTTGACCTTTGACCTTGAGACTCCAAAATCTAATCAGATCATTGTCCCTCCCATATGCATACACGAGCCAAGTTTGAAGTTGATCTGTCGAACGGTTCTTAAGTTATCGCGAGAACGAAAACGGGACGGACGGACGGACGGACGACCCGAAAACATAATGCCTCCGGCAACCACCTATGGTGGGCGGAGGCATAAAAAAAAAAAGAACAAAGATCTGAGATCAGCAGGATTACCTTGTAATATCATGAGTTTCCACTGCATGATCATTTAAATCTTTTTAAACCATTGCCTACTAGAACTGGGTGGTCCCTGTACAAAGTCTATGTGAATTTGAGCAACAGTTGTCAGGAGGTTAAATGGTTAGGACTATTTCTGATCTGTCTACATTGTTCAGAACTGATCCCAGATCTGAAGGGAATACGTATACAGGTAATGACACGTTCCAGTACAGCATAATGAAAATGTTCCCATGGACGTGCTCCCCAAGAGCTTGCAGGGGAGTATTTCACCAAGTGTCTTGTCAGTGATTTTTACCGACAGCTGTTATAAGCTACTGAAATCCTTGCATCTGATTGGCTGAGAACAAATTTGTCAGTAAAAATCACTGACAAGACACTTGATGAAATGCCCCCAGAGTTCTTGCAACTGCAATCAGGGTGCAACATAGATTATGAAGAAAGAAGGTAGTCCTCTCATTAACATTCTATTATTTGACATTCAGGTCTGGATTGGATCAGAATGAATTGCAAAGTGCAACTTTGAGAGTAAAAATTGGAGTGTACAAAATAAATATTCAGTATCGCGCACCTACACATACATGTATACGCAAGGCAGAGCCATACCAACACTGAAAGCATCAACCCTGCAAAACAACACCCATACGTAACTGAAATATACTCATCCATACTAAAGATATATTGTAAATGGACAAAAATTCAGTAAGCATTAAACCCACTGCTGAAAAAAGGTACACATAAATAATCTCAAACCATTGCATCTTACATATACTGATTTCAAATACAATAAGCTAATATTAGTCAACTTTTATTATATTTACACCTTTAAAGAGACAAGAAAGATCGATCGATATTCATTCTTTTTTTCAGAGAGCAATGAATATTATGCAATGGCTACAGGGAAAATCTGAACATTTTAGTGGCCAGCTGATTAGAAAGACAATCTGTGTCAGTGTATCCCTTGAATAGTGGTTTCCATTGCAACATTTACCCAAAGAAACCTGCATACAAAGACATCTTTTCTTTGTCCCTTGAGCAATCTTTCTATTGCGGTTTGATGTACTTAAACCTTCTTGGGAATCAAGTAAGCTGATGCCATCCTGCTTTAGGCCCTTGCCTAGGATTCTGAATCTGCAGCTACATCTCAAATCAATTTAACAGACACTAAAACAGTAACACATGTAGGTATTTAACGATCTATCTTGTACAAGCTTGAAAAAAGCTACACATCACCCTACTAAAGACATTAGATTTTTACTCCAAAAATATGTGTATTCTGAAAGGGATTTGAACCAAGTACCTTACAGCTTTAATGGCCACCTGTATAAATACACCACCTGCCTATAAAGAGCACTAATTTTCCCTTTGCAATATTTCTTACTGACATGAGTATTAAAGGAATCTGTACACAAAGACCATGTACTCATTTAGATCGTAGTTCTCATCTTCCTAGAGTGGTCTTTATACACAGGTTTCACTGCACAAATTGAATCTTTTACAGTTAGTAATTTGCACATACAAGTCAAGTAGATGGATAAAGCTCCAACATTTTTAAGTTTCATTAAAAATCTTTCACAGGACAAAGAACTTGCCTAAAATCTGGCATTGCGATGGCACGCATACAAGATTATATCTTAACAGTCCTCCTCGACATGATTTTAATATACATATTTTACAGCTTAAAGGTAGGGCTTTAATATTTATAATTTCTTCCAATCCTCTGCATCAAAAACTAAAATCCATGCATTTTTCATATAAGTAGGGATATTATCTTTTATTCACACATCATAGACATACATCCATTATTTTTTTCCTCAAAAGATTTTACATAATTTTGTTTCTTCAAATAAATCTGTCCGGCAGACTCTCACAGCTTAAGAAGCATAAAAACACGAAATAATCTTTCCCTGATAGCTACAAATTACAGAAAAACTGATAAATAATGATAAAAACAAATGCATGCTGTTCATATCGTACATATTTTCTCATGCAGCAAACACCTTTAGTATATAGTAGTTTATCATACATCATTTTATGCCTTGTGGTAACATACCACAAACTCAGTCAACATATCTAGCACACTTTTCCATCTTTGCTTCTCAAAATATGTGTCACAAGCCAGAAAAGAATTGATTAATTCTTATCAGACTCCTAGCTCTTACAAGATGATTTTCATCAACGAGCATGCAAACATACACTGTATACATTCACAACTATAATTGGAGTTTACACCCTCCTAAAAAAAAATAAAACACAACCGAAATTAATATCAATGTCGTCTCCAAATGGAGACAACTTTATGCATTGACTCGTGCTAAAAGAAAATAAGAACAGCACAAGAATTATCATCATATTCTACCAACTTCGTAGAAACCATATTGTAGAGTAAGGAAGCTGTATCTCAATAACCTTGTTGTCATACATGTACATATATATGTAAGTGGAGCTGTAACTAGAAAATCAGCTAATGCATGTGAAGATTTGTGAATGCTAAAAGGTATTTGTGAGATTCAAATATTTTGTCCATTTCTGGCCAAAAGGTTGTCAGTGAATTCTTTACAAAATGACATAACCCACTCATGACAGAAATCATTAAAAGTCTTCAAGTGATCAGGATTTCTTTTCAAATTGGCAACACTAGTATTTTTCTTAAATTGCTACACTGTTCTCACAGAAAGCCATGTATCTAAAACAATTATAAATTGACAGAAAGTATGTTGAGAAGTTAAAAAAATGGCCAATTTGCATAGAAAAAGCAGTGATCTGAACTTTCCACTGTTTTGCCAATTCAAGGATTTTAGTAAATTTCAGCATCAAATAACACATACTGATGCAACCAAAATGGACAAATAATGGAGAATTTTTTTGCTATTTCTGCTCATGTATTTGACATTTTTTAGGGCTTTGCATCAAAAGGTTAATGGGTCAAAATACGCTATGCGGAATGCTGTCACGAATGGGTTGTTGCCCTTCTGCCTCTAAATTATGTGATTTCCCTAACTGGTAACAATTGACCAAGATTTGAATCTAAGTTTACTCATGATCAGGTGGTGGGGAAAGTATTTGTATGCCAATCGGTGTGAGGTAGAATTCCTAGATTCTATTCTTCTCGTCAGCCCTGAGCAAATGAAATTCAAGTCAATGAAGAGGTGAGAAAGAGGGTGAGGTGGGGTTGGAAAAAAGAACAAATCTTTGAATCAACAAATTCAATGTTAGAAGATTGAAATTATACAATTTGTTTGCATTATTATCACTTCACGGTTGCTGCTGTAGATGTTTTATCGTTAGTAGTGGTAGTGGTGTGTAATTGATGATCTCAAACTTAATTTATTATGGGTAGAAAACTGAAATCAAACAATTTTTTTTTTCATTTTTAATTAAGTTCAGCATTGTTGTTACTGTTGTTGTATTGTTGATGGTGATGATGACAGTGGTGGGGGTGGTGGGGGTGGTGGGGGTGGGGTGTGTGGGGGGGGGGGAGAAAAATTTTTCTGGCATATACATGTATGGTCACCCTACCTCTTGCCCATCTCCTTCTTGAGATTTCTTTTTTAAAGAGCATAACCTCCTCAAACCCGACTGACTGCATGTGTGAATAAATAAAGTGTTAAAAAATCTGTCCGTTCTGCCACGAAGGATCAGGGCAAACTTGATAAAAACATTAAGAAATGAAAAGGCTGTTAACAGAGCTCAGCTGTGAAGCTCACCGGGTCCTTCCTGGTTTTTCAATCCTTTGAAAGAATACACAGCACAATCATGACACTTTACCCACACAACTGTAACTTGTAGGTTGAAATATGACACAACATTTTTAAAACTTCTTACAAGCAACACAAGTTCTTTGACATAAGCGAAATATTCATTTCAAATCTGTTTCCTCACATATGCAATTAATGACATGCATAATAACACCACCAATTAAAACCTGCCATTTATTACCCTTTGGGGAATCAATTCCATATCTTACATTTGTAATATATCTGTTAATCTAACACAACATAACAAGCCTCTATCAAAGAATCACAAAATAATGATTATAAATACAAGTCATTTTGAATATAATACCATTTCAACTGGGTTAAAAATTTTCATTGCAATTATTTACAACACTGAGAAATTAATAATAAAGATTTCATGCTGCTTTAAAAGTAAAATTTACAAATTAAAAGGACAATTTCATTGTCATATATCATCATACTTCAGTTATGATTGTTAATGTGAGCTTTACAAAGTTGATTTGCTAAAATAGACACACATGTATACCTATTCACATACATGTACAATTTCTTCATAGATTTCTTGTATGTACAATGATTGGATGATTGATAGGGACAAAATAAAGAAAAGCAGACCATAATGACACAGATGATACCATGAACAACATAGGAATATTCAATTCAACCATAACATAGCTGACCAACATAAGTAAAATCAATCCCAAAGCAATCAGTCATTTTAAATAGCAATTCTGCTCATTCACATACACATCTGGGAAGCAGGTATGACGTACAAATCGAGCACACTTTACCCTACCTTAACAGATCTTTGAAAAATAAAGCAGTCCCACTAAAGAAGAAAAAAAAAGATAACCTTTAAAACATTAGTATTCACAAACATGTATCATATACAGTGATACTCATTTCTGTTTTCAAAAAAAAAAAAAAAAATGCTGATAATTTTGGTTTGTCTCCAGTTGCAGTTTCATTTGCAGCAGAGGGGGCTGTTTCACTTCAATTAAAATGCGTTTTAAACGATCTTGATCTAAAAAGTGTTTTAAACAGGTCAAATTTTGAGCAATTTCAGAAACCTATCATTCTAAATTGCAAATTACTGTAAAATCGGGCCAGTTTAAAGGCAGGTGGAAATTGTAGGCTACAAATGTAAGTGTAATTTGTCGGGATCCATGATTATAGTAATTTGATTATGGACTAAAAACGCAAGATTAAACCATGTGTTGTCTGCTTTTTATTATTAAAAAAAGAAGAAATGATAATAAAACTAATTTCTAAGTAAATGCTATTCCCAATAAAATTCACAAGATTATCATTTTCACGCTCGATAGTTTGGGAGTCATGGTTTACAACCAGTACATCTACTCATAATATTCATGAAACGAGGTCCAGTTTGCCCAGTGCATACATAATGCTTTATAGAGTGAAAAAGCAGTTTACCGGTAATTTCATTTTTTTTTTCTTCTCCCCTTTGAAATGCTAGCACATTTAGCACACTTCAAGCAAAATGGCATACTTGATAAGAAAACAATAATACGAATAATATTCCATTGTTGCATGCCATAATATGATATATAACATCTCTATGAGTTTCAAAAGGACTTTGAATATATGTTACCCTGGTTTTAGCTCCGGCAAGTAGCACTCATTGCAAAGAAGAGATAAATCCTACCAAGTACCCACTTGCTACACCTGGGTCAAGTGCAGCCAATACAGATGGATGTCTTGATGAAGGACTTCAATGCTGCATGGATTTAAAGCCTGAACATTGTATTTCACAGTCCAGAGACTTATCAACTGGATATAACACCATAGAAAAAGTGTTTCCTCCCAGAAAAAAGAAACAAGGAAACAAGACTCAAAATCTCTACCATGAACTTTTTTTTCCCACTAAATGTAATCCTCCTTCCTGTCCTAGCTTAAATTACATAATTTCAATCACCCACTCCAGCCTCCACTCTCAGAAAAGAACAATCAAATTTTATTGTAAGTTTTTGTATACATGTATGTTGATACAAAAATAAGTACAAAGTAGTGCTATACAACATTTAATTGCTGCTAAATGTGTGTGTGTTATTACGAGCAGAGGGCATTAAATAACATCCTTCCACAACGATTTAATGCCGTTCTAGCTTTCAACATATGTCATTTGTGTCAAAAGTGTCGGTTCAATTATACAAGTACAATAAAACAAGATGACCAAAGCACAACGGACATCAAAAGCATATCCATACATTATTACAAACCAATCGACATAGCCATACATGCACATTTATTCTAATGGAAGCATATTTGTGTAGCACAAAACTACGAATGGCATTAACTATCCTTTCTATTTTTATTTTTTTCACTTCATATTAACTTTTTGGCACATTTACTACAAACTTCTCGACTGACGAATGAGGGAAAATTACTGTATCAGTTTATGAGAGGTTGAGAAATAGGCTTGACAGGTAATTTCACCCGGCTGTTATCAAAGCACGGGTATGTAACCAGGGAACCTACGGCTGTAAGTCCTATCTCAGGAACGTGTTCATGAGGATTCCAAATGCTTCACCACAGAACACATTCGGCTTTTGACACCACTGCTTCACCACAGAGGCAGTGTGCCTCTATTTGGTGAAGGGGTGTAGCAAGACCAGTTTCATTAGTTAAGGGGAAGGTGGGGGAGGGAGTCCTTGCATCGCCCTTCCTTGTCCTGTCCCCCTCTCCCTATCCTTCTCTCTCTTTTCTTTCTCACCCTTTTTGCCCTTTGATTCAGGGTGGGGTACATGCTCCCCTCCAAATAGCTACGCCACAGTAGCTACAAATATTTAGGGGCGATGAGTCCTGTTTCTTACTAAAATAACTCCTGTGTGATTCCCATTATTCCCCATTTTACTCCTTTAAAACAAATCTTTTTACAAAAATTATGAAAACAGCTCACTCTAAACAAAATATAAAACATCAATTGAATAAAAAAAAAAAAAAGGAAAAAAAGTATTTGAAAGATTGGTGCAAAAACCTCACACCAGAGAGTTTAACATGCATTTTCTCTGTTGACGGATGGGTGTGCATGTATTTTTCTATGGTAAGGTCTATAGGTGTGTTTAATTCCTGTGCAGAGAATGTGCTCATTTCTTGCAGCCGATTGCCTGCATCGTCTAGGTACACTGTACATCACGCCCTCACAAAAGTATTGCTATGACACCACTCTTTCATTCTACAGTACATTAAAGCTGAGCACTGACATCACATGTACACATGTACATATTTCTATTAATACAATCACCATGGCAATATTATAAAACACAATCTATCATTTCTCCAAAGAGATCACTATGAATGTGCGCTTATTAACCCTACCAGCCCAGGCTATAAAAGGCCCTGGAGGTTAAAACAAGCTTATAACATACTTGCATTTTGTCAAAGATTGAATGTGACTTCAGACGCCGCTTTTAAATATTAGGAACGACAATCCATTCTCAATTCACACTTAATATGAACACTGAGGCAGTTTTTAGAGTAATTACATGTATATTTCAACATTATAGCACTTTGGACTGGGTTAAGCGATAGCTCCATGCCTTGTTACCGATGTTCGCGGTGTGACTTACAGCTGATGAGCCACTGGGGTAGGTATGCAAGGATCACGTCTCTTCTGCTGTCTTCTGAACGTAACCCTTGTTGATATCATCTTCTGGTTTGTTGTTGTCTTGGCAACCGTCTTCGCTGAGCTCTTGGTCGGCGTTGCCATTTTCGCCCTCCACACTTCGGCTGCAGTCAGAGTTGCGCTCCTCCGAGTCCTCACGGATTGGTGCCATGGACTTCATGGACTGCTTGGTGATGAATGAAGTGAGCGAAGAGAAGAAAGAGAAAAGGGAGAGAGGGAAGGGCAGGGGGAGGGATAGAGGTACAAATGAACGAGGAAAGAGATGAGGGAAGAGAGAGGGGGTATAAGAAAGAAAGAAAGAAACAAG
>CM057171.1:15373373-15384934 GCA_029962745.1 Echinometra lucunter
TGCATGGTCAAATAAATGTACATTGAGGAAAGGAAAAATTTGCAAATTTATAGGACAGGTTACCTGAGAAATGATATCATTATTTTCCCGTAGGAAAAAGATCGACAGATATTTCATAATAGAAATCAAGGATGAACATGGAGCCCTACATGGAACCCTACAAAATGTCTGAGAATTGGCCAAATGTGTCGTACGTAGAAGCCTTTTCACCATCAAGACCATAAAGTACAAAACAAGGGGCTTAGACTTTGGTCCAAAGATAAGAAATCACAGGTAGCCAGCGGGTTTTACTTCGATCTATGTTGGAACCAATTTATTTCCCTGGAGGTCAAGTCTAGACAATTCTATGAATAATCAAAATGGAAACGAGGTAAAGAACAATGGGTTCTCATGTTATTTTGAAATGTTAAATTCGTAGACAACAACGACGAAATGATTTCAGAAATGTTATCAAGCTGCGCGTATGCTACCACCAGAACTATCACTGCACATTTCACTATAAAACGATGTAACATGAACTCTGTTAAAGTCGCTAACAACATGAACAACTCAGCATGCTCAGCCAGGCTTAACTTACCTGTTGACACCATCGACCGCGAGCCCTCGTGGATATGCGCGGCGATCAACGACTACTTCATGGTTGCTACCGTTAAAGTTGACTCTTTCGATAGCGCCACCAAAATACTTGGCCCAGTAGACGTTTCGTCCGTGGATGTCGAGGGCCAACTCTCCAGTGTGCAAGTCTTTGAGATAGAAAATTGGTTAGATGGAAATAAAAATCAGTTTGGTTTATTCGATGTGGATTTTTTTTTAAATGAGAAACACTGCATGTAGAAGGAAACAAAAAGTGTGGTCTCTCTAGACAGGTAGTCTTTATAAACAGGTGCTCTTTTCTCTCTATCTCTCTCTCTCTCTCCCTTATTGAACTCTCATTGAATTGGTGTTCTCTAAAGCGGGTTTTAACATTAATAGCATGAATGAACCAACCCAGCCACCGTCTTATAATAACCATTATACGAATGCCTAAGAATACGCCATAGTAGGCACGTTTACACACAAAAGGAAATGAAATTTGAATCGCGATTCGAATCGCGATTTAAATTTCGATTTTATAGCCACCATTCACACACGGGAAAAAAGCGAGATTAGGATCGCGATTAGAATTTCGATTTTTTTCCGACCATTCAAACACACACACACACACACACACACACACCCACGCACACACACACACCCACACACCCACACACACACACACATACACACACACCCACACACGAGGAAGCAACAGAAACAGGCCAGAGAGCCCACACACTTTTCCGCTTAACTTCTGTTATACACGATCTGGACGGGGCAAAATTCACATCGACTACGAAGGGCTACAGAAAGTACAGTTACAAACTCATTAATCAAATGATAAATGATTATGTACTATCATATAAAGCATTTGTTTACTACATGGGATCAACGGCTCCAAGATAACGTGCAGTGCGTCCATACTATACACTGCATGCATCCCGTAACGTAACACACACTGCATACACTGCATAGTGCATGCACAGTGCATTGAGCGCACACGCGCTGATGGGATAGATAAAACCGATTTTTCTAATCGCGATTTCGTTCACACACAAAACGCTCGGCAAATAATGTCAATTATTCTGAAAAATCTCGCTTCTTACCGCGAGTTCAATAGCGATTAGAATCGCGATTATTTGTGAGATTATTCTGTCCACACACAAAGTAAAATCGATTTTCTAATCGCGATTAGAAAATCGATTTTTGAATCTCACTTTTTACCTTGTGTGTGAATGCCCCTAGTGTTAAGCCACAATTAAGCAGCTGTGATAGCTGTGATACTTTAACTATTTCTGACGGAATAAACGCCAAAAATATGATATTGACGAGAAGTGGGAATGGAACGAGAAACCTTTCAGTCATAGAACGACCGTCCATCCGATCGCGCCACGAGAAGCTCTTTCAGAGAGTGCGTTCTTTATGACATTTATACCGGAGTTCATTGCTAGACGAGCTCAAGCTTAACATTGTATGTATGTATGTGTGCATGTATGTATATATATAAATATAAATATATATATATATATATATATATATATATATATATATATATATATATATATATATAATATGCATCGCCACGAGATGGCATTGTTTTATATGCCCGTTAATATAACACTATGGCGTATTCTTAGGCGTTCATGTACTTTATGTATAATGGTTATCATAAAAAGGTGACTAGGTTGCAACGAACAGTATTAAAAACCAATTAAAAATGTGTAGGAATGTTCTGTGCTTCTAGAGAAATCATTGAAATGGACAGTGCCCTCTATTCTAAGTGACTCTTTTTCTTTCTTTCTTTTTTTGTGAATTCGTCTGGCTATTCCTTTCCGTCTGAAACTTATGACCTTTATCTCCTTTTTCACATTTTGTAATTTACAATAATCCTTTCCCTTAGCAATTCTGACAGACATTCATGAGCTCTGTACAAGAACCCACTATTATCATTTATAATATTATTATTTTCATACCGTAGAAGGTTCGCTCATGACTGAGCAAGTGCAGTTTATAGACACCGTGTATATTGTGAACGGCTCGCATAGGTTTTAAAATGGACGAAATGGAGATAATTCTGGAGGTTTCTCTGGGCTTAAATACTGTATATCTCAGAATTCTAATTTTGTTTAATATTTCACAATTATAGTGGCCGTATTTTGCACACCATAGTGTATACTGATTTGTATTCAATCATTTCCAGTATGGAATAATAGGCTCAGATGTGTTAGAGGAGAGGAAGGCGGGGAGGTGGGGGGGGGGGGGGGTTCAAGCAAAACGGGCCGTTGGTTTAATGCACATCAAATGGCTGTGTATCACAAGGATTTATAGGTATTGCTATGCAAAAAAAATATAATATACCATAGGACATTATCACTTTCATATGATTCGGCCTACTTTCCTTGGACAAGATCTGAATATAATGGAAACTGTTTTCAATGATGATTTATAGTGATGTAAAAAAAAACACACACACAACAGGAAAAGAATGACTTACCTTTTGAATAATTCACCAACTTTTCTTGCCAAGACCCATCTACAGAAGCTCGTGAAATACTCTCAGAGGCAAGGTCAGTCCAATACAACACTCTCTCTAAGGGATCGTAGTCAAGAGAATACGGTGTTTGCAGACCCTCCAGAGATAAAGGTGAGTAAGTAGCATTTAATGGAGAATGCTCCGGAGAGAGACTTGCTGCGAAAACCTGTCCACAGCCGGCCAAAAATGCGATTGACACGGCTAAGGATGAAATGAAAAGAAAAAAAAAATCAAATTCGATGAGAACTGAATGCACTTCTGCTTATTAATGGGTATGTACAGTTTTGGTAGGTCCTCATAAACTATTCGTCAGATTACTTTGCTAAATAGCTAGTCAGTAGCAAGATAAAGCAAAACTAAGATGCTGTGAAGTTTTTCACATCTTCAAGTTATTTAAAACAAAAGACGAAAAATATTTTTTTCACGTAAAGTCACACTATGGTGGCTCTGAAGAGACACGCAAGCGCAAAGGATTTGCGTATATATAAATATATGCAACAATTTTTCTGTCTCTCATGTCAAAGACGTAAATATCAACGAAAGGGACACTTAGACACAAACAATTAACATATATATGTGTGTGTGTGTGTGTGTGTGTGTGTATGCGATTTTTTTTTTTTTTTTTTTTTTACTTTTCGTTTTACGTCAAAGACGTAAATGTAAAAAAAAAATCTTGACATTCACGTCAAATATTTACGTCTGCGTCTACCAAAAGGGACACGCAGATGTACTTTTTTTCCAATAAGGTGACCTGTACTGTTCTTCCGATGCGTACCGCGCGCTGGTATAGCTAGCGCAGGCCCAAAGAGAAGAAAAGGCATGGTAAGACTGTTATTTTGCTAGACTATAATATTTCATGTTCTATTCATTTTATTCATTGGCATTCTCTTCGAAGACGTGCCCATGACTCATGCATGACTAAAAGAACCCGGATACGCTATTGAAATTGCACATGGGTTATTTTGTCCTACATGCCAAATCATGGGCACGTCTTCGAAGAGAATGCCGATGAATAAAATAAACATGAAACGATATATTCTAACAAAATAACAGTCTTGCTAGCTTTCTTCTCCTAGGGCCTGACGTAGCCATTTTCTTGGAGTCTAGATAGGGCGCCTGGCTAGTTAGCTAGCTACCGGCTTGCGGTACGCATCGGACGAACAGTACTGAAATAAAAAATTACGTCAGTTATTTACATCTACGTGTCCCTATCGTTAGACACAGACGTAAATATTTGACCTGAATATTAAGATTTTTCTTTTTTTTACATTTACGCCTTTGAGGTAAAAGAGCAAAAATTGTATATATATATACGTCAATTGTTTGCGTCTGCGTATCCCTTCAGGGCCATTGAGTACAGAAACATGAAAAAAATTATCAAACATTTTCTCTTTTTTTTTCATTTTTACTTTTCGACGTAAAAGACAAGAAAATTATTGCCTTGTTACCTCGGTGTGCCGTCAAATTTTCGATTTTCACGTTTTTTACGTAAAAAACGAGAAAATATTGCATACATATATACGTCAATCCGTTGCGTTTGTGTGTCGCTTCAGAGCCAATATCACACAGTGCCCGCACACGTGTAAAACTAGTGTACATTAGCTTTCACAAGAAAAATATATCAAAGCGGTTATGCACGAGAGAGAAAGAGAGAGAGAGAGAGACAGACAGACAGATAGACAGAGAGAGACAGAGACAGAGAGAGAGAGAGAGAGAGAGAGAGAGAGAGCATTATTTCCCTTGCTTTGATTTAAAAAAAAAAACTTGTTTTATCTTCATATTTCAGCTTCAGATCTCATTAATTGAAAGATTAAATAGTATAATGTAATGCACTTATGCATGTACTTGTCGAAGGATGTTATCATGATTATTGTGTCAACATCTTCAGCCTTGGTCTCCATCCTTGGATGGAACAGCCTCCACCCTCTTCAGCTCCCTTTTCCATCGGATGCACTTTCAACTGGTTCGCGTGCCTTTGCCTCAGGTTATTTTTCCAGCAACCTACTTTGGTAGGCACGACCATAATAGCTAAATATGCCATACCCAAAGCACTAATAGGCACATACAAATATGCAGTGTTCCCTAGGACAGTATGGATATTGAATAGATTACCAGTACATGTCATTCTCCATGGAAACCCAAATACATTCAGAGAGGCTGCAATACCTATGCAGCATGATGCGGCCTCACGTTGGGTCCCGCATGCTATAAATGGACCAATGCAGGTTTTTACTCACAATCTGCATGCTCATTTTTATTTTATTATGTGAGCCAACCCAAATCCTGCACCTTGTCACCTCCATTGGCTAATGACATGAATGACATCCAAATTTAGCTTCCAAGGAGCTGCGTTTCGCGATTACTGCAACAAGTAACAAGTAATATGTGCTTTTGGAAAGATTTTATTATCATCATTATCATGATTATTGTCTCATTAACAGGAAATAGGATCTTCGTCCAAGTTTGCGCTTTATTAAATTTCTTGGGGTCACTACATCTGACACATACGTGCAGACAAAATGTTTCTTTGATTTGAAAAGCAAATAAGCCTGCCAGAGGATTTTGAAAATACTCCACCTTGTATTTTATTATTCATCTTCTGAAGTAATGAAGTATCTCTTACCAATCTCGCACGTTGAACCTTGAAAACCAATGGGACACACGTAGTCATACCGGCTTTGTGTAGCATTACACGACCCTCCATTGTGGCAGGGGTTACTGTTACATGCGTTTGATTCATGTTCTGTCATGTTCGTGGGATCTGTCGCAATTCAAATCAAGGAACCTTCGTAATTATAACCTAGGGAAAGCTACAAAGACTGAAATGTATATCTCTGAAGGGAATCGAACCCGGATTTCTTCGCAAGTCCCAAAAGACCGTGGTTATAGACCAATTTCACAACGCAAGAGGGCAGCAGACTGTTCGACATAGTTCGACATACTGGGGTGGGCGCTCCAACTTTTATAGTACACAAGTCAATAGCGCGTTATGTACATTCGTTCGATTTTTTGTCTATTTTGACCAGTATATGCAGATTTATTTTAATATTTGCAATGAGAAATTATCAGGGAAGTTCAGGTCGCAGTTGTGCGGTGCTCAAATGCCACAAGGATTAGAGAAAGTTTAAAAATTGGAAGCTAACTGAGTGCGAAATGCACTCGCTTTTGACTCATGAAGCCTGTTTGTGTGAGAAGCCGTACTCCCTACACAGGTTTCCGTAAGCAATGTGAAGGAATTCGTCGCCAGTGGGTAAAAACATCAACAGAAGGGACTTTTAAGTCAAGAAACATATCATTATGTACTTTGGCGTAAAATTTAATGAGTGAAAACTTGACTTTGTAAACAGGGTAAGATTTAGGGCTCCCGTTTACTACGGCTTCTACGCTGCAATCGAACTTTTACTGACAAAACTAAGTTGGAAAACCATCGAAATTACAAAAATACATCATACCTTCATCCGTCAGATATGACCATTGTCTTACCTCATCTACCCATGTATCCATGCTTTATTTTATTGATCTAGAATAAAGTAAATGGAACAATATCGGGGCATATCTCATATCTTACATTCATTTTGTACACAGAGCCAATCGCGGTCAGCGTGCTTGCCCACAGCAGCAATGGCTTCGCCGATAGAGGGCCAAATACATAAACCGGCCGTGAAATTGGTCTATAAGGCGACATCAAATTCATTTGATAATTGCTCCATGTCGTGGAGTAGGCCATGTTTCATCTCTTATTAGTAGCATCCTAAACGTTAGCTATTCTATTAAACATAATTATCAGAATTAAGATTAATTTCAAAATGACTTCTGTACATGGTCTTATCACGCACATGACAACATTACTCAGGGGTCATTATCTTATTACTCATGTAAATTTGATCACCTTTACAAAATTTCCCTCAGATCATCAATGGGCTTTTTCAACTTATGGTGTTCACAATGCTTAATAAGTTGCTGCGAAAATCATATGGTAATTAACTTTGACTCTTTTTAGAACAATGCTGATATTTTGGGAACTAATTCAAAGATATTAATTCCGTTGTTGATTTTTAAAATATATTTGTTGAGTCTTTTTGCTTTTTGCTGTAAAAAATACAGTTATGCTACATTTGTAACAGAATATGTAAACCCTATACACTTCAAAATTTTTCGAGGACCAAACCACTCTGAAATTCATTCCCAGACAACTACTTAAAAGTACCTGCTAAGAACAACAACATAAACAACGGTAAATTTAGGATCGCACTACCTAGCAAATAAAATCTAAAACGAAATAATGATTCATCATGATGACATTTCACTTATCACATTTACTGTTATTATTCTACGGTAGACTTACCTGGTACGCATATGAAATGCTGTCTGATCCCTTGAACTGAAAAGGGAAATGAGTGCATGATCTTCTGTACTGTTTGAATCATTTCTCCATTGAGTCCACGGATAGGTCGGCAGGGGTTATCTTCGGTTGGAATAGCTTCGTTACCTTAAAAAATGAAAATTAGATTCAAAAAGAGGTTTCCAAATATGCTTTTTCAAGTGAAATTATAACATGTTGACGTCAGGAATTCCTGAAAGAGGGTTTAATAAGGGCTAAACTGCAATATATCAAACTTGTATGTTTGAGAGCCTTCAATTGTAAAGGTCAAGACTAGTGTAGGATAAAACATGAACGATGACAATGACTTGTATCCAAAAATGCCAGAGGAGGCTGGTGTTTGTTTACAAGATTTCCAGAAAATACATCAAGTTTCTGATTGCATTTGATCGACTGCTAATTTAAAGATTCCCAACTTTTCTATCCTTCACTGGATTTCCTTCAAACTTTCATCCATCGACATGCTTATCACATTTTCATGATTCTGGATAGGCCGGCTTTAATGCCAAGGTTCAATTTTCCATAAGCCAAAGGAGTACACACATGAATTATGAGGATTATTTACCACTGATTGCGGTTAGCGATTATCTACAAAACAACCTTTCAACTACCGTTGACATGGTTGAGGCAACATCTCTACATACATATATCAGATAGTAATACCAAGAAGACCTATTTCATTTGATAAATCCCCGTAGAAATGTTAAATAAATGAATTAGACACTAGAATGACCTTGGTTGTGGATGTGAAAAAAAATCCAGTACTTTAAATAGAAATTGTTTGGTCAAAGGATACATTAAAGAGGAATAAAGTATAGATGTATATTATAATGCAATGTAGGACTTACCACAGACAAACGACATCTGGACAAGTAAGAACATTCCTCCAAGAAACCCGTGATGATGGTGTCTTTCCATCTGGTTAAGTTTCAGACAAAAGGTCTAATAGTAGACGGCCAATTGTAATGTTTCTTAAAACTTTCTGTAGAATCTGATTTTTTTGTGCCATTTCCCCTATTTCGAAGTGCTTAACACGAATCCATTTGTTGCATTTTTTCTAAATGACCCCTTCACCCGTTGTCATGGTAGTACTTTCTTTAAAATAAGGTGTATTCTTCATGATAGAAACATAAAGTAAATGCCAAAATATACCAATACAAACATATCTCTTTGAGCAAAAATGAAAATCTCAATAATACAATGTCATGGTTACTTCATAACAATGACGGTTGCCATGGAAATTCTTTTGAAAATAATGATATTTTCATGAAAAAAGCATGAAAACATGACGTAAGTTTCAAAGTTTTTCCATTACAAGTAAATAGAATTACCATCAGCAATAAGTGCTCTACAATTATCTTCATGCCACATCATTTCTGTTGTTATAGCAACAACAGCAACAACAGCATTATAAAGTAAACTGTATTCCATTAAAAGAAAGAAAAATAACAAAAGAACAAATAAGTAAAAACACAAAATACTGATTTCTATCACGTTGCTACAGCAACGGAATTGCTTTGCCATGAACATAATTTTGTTATGTTGTTAACTTGCACTGAAAACTTTGATACTTACATTTATCTATTTATTCTATCTATTATCTATTTTACATCATGTTTTCATGATTTTTAATGAAAATAACATTTATTTTCTGAATATTCAGACATTTCCATGGCAACCATCAATTTTGGAAGTAACTTTAATTTTGAAGAATCAAGATTTTGATTGTAATAAGACTATCAAGATGTACATTATGATGAGAAACTGTCAGAAAGCGGGGGCTTTGTGTTTTTACACATTTGCTGTTTTATCTCCTTTTTTTAAAAACGAAATACTCACTTTATCGTTAAAAATCAATTCCCAAATTGATGTTGCTATTGCAACAGGAATGAGGTGGATTGAACATAATCATGAATCCCTGATTATCATGATGTTAACTTGCAATGAAAATGATATGAAACTAACATCATGTTTTCACGATTTTTCATGAAAATATCCCTATTTTCGCAAAATTTAGGCGTTTTCCTGGCAACCGCCATTGATAATTATGATCTTGATTGTAATCAGAATTTTGAAAAGTATATCGTGATCAGAAATTCTGATAGCTGACTAAACTTTCGTGTTTTTACATATTTTTTTGGCTGGTTTTCTTTCCCTTTTTTAATGAAATACATTATTCTTTAAAAAGCAGTTTATCTCATGTTGTTGCTATGTTGTTGCTATAGCAACAGAAATGATGAGGCATGAACGTAATTGTAGGGCATTGCTTTGAGTCATGCTATTAACTAGTAATGGAAATACTTTGAAACTTACCTCATGTTTTCATGCGTTTTCATGAAAGTCATCATTTTCGCAAAATTTAGGCGTTTCCATGGCAACCGTCACGTTGGGACATGACCATGATTACGGATGATTAAGATTTTGATTGTAATCAGAATTTCAAAAATTACATCATGATCAGACAATCAGAAAGCTGACTAAACTTTTGTGTTTTTACACATTAAAAAAAAAAATCTTATTTCAATGAAATACACAGTTTCCTTTAAAAAGCACACATGTTTTTGCTATGTTGTTGCTATGTTGTTGCTATAGCAACAGAAATGAAGTGGCATTAACATAGTTATAGAACACTTATTGCTGATGGTCATTCTATTTTCTTGTAATGGAAATGCTTTGAAACTTACCTCATGTTTCCATGCTTTTTCAGGAAAATAGCATTATTTTGGAAAAATTAGGCGTTTCCATGGCAACCGCCATTGTTATGACGTAACCATGGTACTGTATGATTGAGATTTTTATTGTAATCAAAGCGATATGTTTATATTAGTATATTTCGGCATTAATGTTTGTTGATGTTTAATGAAGAATACACCTTATTTTAAAGAAAATATTCCGTTGCCATGGCAACGGGTGAAGACGTCATTTAGAAAAATGGCAACAAGTGGATTCATGTTCAGAACTCCTAAAATAGGGGGAATAGCTCCAAAAATCAGATTCTACAGAAAATTTTAAGAACACCCCAAAATTGTAACAACTCGCCGTCTACTTTAAGTATGACGACATGAAAAGGGATGACACTGAATTTCAGACGTGAAACAATTCACTTTACACAGAAAGCTATAGATGATATGCATAAATAACCATGCTAATGACCATAGTGTATAATTGATAAGATCAAAATAGGGGAAACCTTTTTTTTAAGAAAGAAAATACGTATTCATTCAAACCTACTTTAGACATGATTTGAACCGATTTTCCCTGTTCCTCCTTTTTTAAGCTGCAAGCTCCAAGGGGTTTGTTTGGCCGATCGAGCGATCAAAAAGTCAATCAGTCAACGAATGCAGGTTTTGTAGAGCACTAGTAGTATTTTAGAGCACCAGCAGTTTTCTTGAGCACCGGTAGATTTCACTATCTGACCGCCCGTCAAGTCCATTAAACTGATTATCACTCTCAAAGCGATGTGAAAACACTGACGAATATCAAATTTCCATTCGGAGTTTCTAAGGCAGAATTCGCAATAATGAAGAAAATTTTCATTAGGAAAACCGAGAACTCAGATGCACACTTATAATCTTTTATCAGCTTCTGCACGACTCACCAATGTTTGCATGAGTATCTAGCATGATCATATTTATAGGGGTGGTATTGGTATACGAGTGACATGCATAGACAGTGGATGTTGATACACGTCACTACAACAATCTCCAATAGGTGGAGAGTAAGAGCAGATCAGGGGGTGTTTCACAAAGACACAAAGAGTTAAGTTGGGCTTAAAGTGGCACTTAAATTCCTAGTTGCATGTTGTATATTACGCCTTCACCGCATTGATCAGATCCTGCTCAGGGGACGTACGCTGTTGGTTAGTCTGTCAATAAGATTACGGGTTAACCTATTCCATAGGCAAACCGGGTGGCCCCTGGACTAAGGCTATGGGAATTACAGGATTCAGTAGTCAATGGGTTAAATACCGGGTGCCCATTGGCGCTTTAAATACGCACGACTCTAAGTCCAACATAACTCTTTGTGAAACACCCCCTAGATCGTAGGAAATGCATCATTGCACCCTCAGTG
>CM057171.1:15385434-15406904 GCA_029962745.1 Echinometra lucunter
AAAAAACAGTTAAAACCATTTGGATTTTCAACTGGTGTAAACTGGAATCCACTGGTACCAGTTGAATCCATTTGACCGAACTGGTAGGCTATATGTGCCAGTTTATTCAGCTGGTTTCAACTGGAAATTACTTGTTCACATTAGACACCAGTTTATTCCAGTTGAAACCAATGGAATAAACTGGCAGACTCTGAAATTTGCCACCCAATTCCAGTTGAAACTAGTGGAATAAACTGGACAAATTTTATACCAGTTCAAAACCACTGGACACAACTGGCAGATTTACCATTCGATTCCATCTGAAATTAATGAAATAAACGCATATTAAAATATACAAGTTGATTCCTGTTGAAACCAGACCTGGAGCTAATATCCAGTTTCAACCATTTCCAGTTGAAACCACTATATTTAACTGGTGACTGCAGATTGTTGAATCCCGCAGAAAACTACCAGCTGAATACCAGTTGAAACCAGTTAATTTGCAAAAGTGACTATTGGATTTGTGCAGATTCATACTGTAATGTAATATATTTGAATTTTCAGCATATTTCTTAATCACTAATTATTTAGTCTTGTGTAATAGATTTTCAAAATACAAAGAAAGTAAAATCAACAATCATTATGACATTACATCAATTTGATCAATAACAGGTAATTAAACATTAACGAGGAAATGCTAACCAGAACCTAAAATGCATTCATTTATATACAAGTATATAAGGAATAGACTTGTCACTATTATGTACATGCAAGTCTTCTTGCCCTTTACATTAATTAGACAGACTGGGGGCAAACCAGTATTTCCATATAGTTGTCGCCGAGTCATCGAGTCATAGGCCTCCGAGTCCGGCCCGAGAGGACTCGAGTCACACATCACTGGCGCTTCCCGAGGTACCATTTTCCTTTTCCTTATTTTCCCCCTTTCTTTTCTCTTTCCTTCTCCTTTCTCTTCTCTCTCTCTCTCTTTTTTTTTGCCCCCCCCCCCCGTGCCCTCCCCCCTGTAGTTACGCCACTGGATTTTTTCTTTTCTTATTTTGAAAAATAAAATACAATATTAGTATAATATACAATACATCCTCTCAAGCAATGAAAAGAAAATTAGAAAATCTCATTTTCAAAAACGCCATACAATATCTAAATCCTCAATGTATCATCACTGTACTTCACATCGCATCTATTAATTTGTGAAATGGTCCGTATGTCAGATCGCAAGCTATCTTCGCGTGGTCATTATAAACCGAACCAATTTATTCTGTTATTGCAGCTACTCATTATACCTAAATGTATTTTAGGAAATGATGCCTGTCCCAACAGTGCAAGGTTCATTAAAAATTCATATTTAGGGAATTAAATTCTAGTGAATTTAATTGAATCTATTCTAATTTAATCTAATCTAATCATCATAATGAAAAAGGATGTTTTATAACACACGTTTTCACCAAACAAAGTGCGCAAGGCACTTCCATTATTCAAGGAATTCCTTCCTGCTGGTATCCACTTACACCCGGGTGGAGAGTGGCAAATAATTATAGATTTGTTACTTGCCGAAGCACATTACTGCCATGGTGGGATATCATAGTCATAGCCTTCTGAAAAAGTAATTGAATGATTGAGTACAGGGGCGGCGCCAGGGTATTTTGATAGGGGGAGGCAAGATGACCCATACGTTAATTTATTTACGTTTGAAATGAAAAAATAGGGGTATTATATAGTTGCATGACCCAGCTCTCTCTCTCTCTCTTTCCATACTCTTCTTTCTTCCTCCTCCTCTTTTTCTTCTTTTTATTCTTTATGTTTTCTTTTTTTATCACTAGAAAACTCCGCCCCTGACTGAATAAAGAAATTACTATATAAACAACACCAAATACAATAGTTGAATGAAATGAATGAATAAACAACATGAAATTAAAAATTAAAAGTTTTTTTTTTTTTTAAACTCAGTCCTTTATCGACTCAAAATTCTGGAGATGCCTTGGAAGTATTAAACCCCGGGAGGGGGGGGGGGCACTTGACCCCAAAAGTGGTAGGTATGTGCCACGGGCGAGACAAAGAAATGGGGGCTTTGGAACGGGCTTATTGTGAAAAGGAGGGTCTTCGGAACGGGCTTCGGAACTACAAATGTTTGTGAAAACGGGGGTCTTTGGAACGGTTTGCCTGCGTGTGAGTGCGTATGTATCCCTATGGAACGGGCATACGTGCATGCAGCTAGCCCGGCGGGACGGGCGCCGGGTGCGCTCGCGCAGAGGCGATGGTCGGACAGCGCTCTGCGGGCCGTTTTTCACCAAAAATGCAGCTCATTGTAGCGGATCAATGCGGTCGGAACGGCGTAACGAAAAATATGCGAAGCTTTGGAACGGATTTCTTTCTTCTTTTTTCTCGATAAGAAGAAAATTCTATGCGTTGGAACGGCTTTCTTTGTTCTTTTTCTCAATAAGAGAAAAATGTGCTATGCTTTGGAACGGAGATTTGATTGTAAAAATGGGGGTCTTCTCCGCGGCACATACCCACCACGCATTATATACTGAGTGCCCCCCCCCCCCCCGGATTAAACCCTTTCAGACTCGTCCCAGATGTTCAGCCACTGTTCCATCCATTACCTTCTGCCCATCTGGGTAAAGTCCCGGGGGGATATGTCTCACTGAAGCCTGTACATCATCCGCGTAAACGAAACGTAGAAAAAGGGTCGTTTTTCAGCACCGGTGGGGGGGGGGGGGGAACCCGGTGATCCAGTTAAGGATATAAAAAAACAGGTAATTTTTTTTTTTTAAGTTTATTAAAATCTAGAAAATCCGGGAAATTGCTACTTAACTAGGAGGTAATGATGCAATCCTTGCATAAAATCCCAGTTTAGGGTATAAATATCGGAGATGTAATACATTATTTCCGTCCAACTTTAATCCCCGTCACGGTTTATGGTGCTTTTCAGTAAGTCACTTACGCGGATGATGTACAGGCCTCTGTGGTTTTGAGGTTAAGTCTCAGAAATGTGAATTACAAAATCCTTGGATCGAGTTCATGACATGTTTCTGCATTCTACTGTAGTCTAACGGTCACGATTCAGATAACTCTAAATAAATAACTATTTCCCTCAAGTCTCTGAATCTATAGTTGGTGCACAAACCTTTTAGTGCGAAACTATAAGCAATGGATATCCACCCGGGATTTGCAGAACCTTTGGACAGATATCAAAAGGTTCTGCAAAGAATCAACCTTATTCAACAGAATATATATGGATATTTCTGAAATAATGGCATATCCCGATCACACCGGGAGGGTTGTCTCTAATGTAAAATGAGCTAACATTGAACAGAGAAAGCTCCCCTACATGTCCCTGCCCAGTACTCCACACCAGTAGGTTCTTGTATTGGGCGATGTGATTGAAATTCGTCTCGTTCAAACGCACGACTTGGAAAAGATCAGTCCCATTTGGTAAGATGGAATATACAGCGTGTGTTAACGAGTCAGTGAAGAGAAGACGGGACGCTGTGGGTGAAAAAAAAAATATTTTGACTTTACTTCTTCTTCTTCGAAATATATGTTGTTTGATCATTTAATCACCTCTATGAAATGGAAAGCACCTGAAAAGGACACGAGAAATATACCCCCCCCCCAAAAAAAAACAACAACAACAATCGACAATTGTCATTCCTAACGTTGAAGTGGGAGGCTAATTGTTCATATCAATACCAAATCACGCATACAAGTTCGCGACAATTATTATAGATATTTCCCTCCTTTCTGATTATGTGGTTAAGATAATATTATATTACGGTCAGTGTCTTTGTAGTCTTACATCACGATTGATATTGAACATGTTGGATTTACGTGTACCTGATTTTGTTACCTCAGTGTCGGTAACATGACTGAAGAGAGGATGATTGTCCAGAAAATGATAATACAATGGCTCTTCTCATCCTTTCTGGCGAAGCCGGAAAAGCCAAAACAGGGGGGGGGGGATGTCGAATGAAATATTTCTGTTTAATTACATGTTTCTGGTTGACATAATTTCTGGGATCTTGGCATACTTACAATATTATTGTTTAACAGAGTTTGGGTGCTGTACACTGGCTGGAAGGAGTTGGATGAATGATTTTGCGACCCTGCGGTTTCTTTTTTTTTCTTTATTTTCTTTTCTTTTCTTTTTTTTTTTCTTTTCTTTTCTTTTCTTTTCTTTTCTTTCTTTTTTTTGCTGATATTCTGTTAGAAACCATTTTTTCCCATGATATATCAAACTTTCCCCTTGAAAATTTCATCTTTTTATATTCTAAAATGGGGATGATTCCACCTCGTTTCATCCCTCTCCAGGAGATGAATACAGAAGAAAAAGAAAGTGGGGGAACTGAAAAAGATGATTAGAGTTCAAAAGAGACGGATAAGAAGAAGTCGAAGGGGAAAGAGAAGAAGGAAGAGGGGGTGAGGAGGTAGAGGAGTGCATGAGAGAAGGACGACCAGGAGAAGCAGGAGTAGGAAGAAGGGGAATGAAAGAGGAGAAGGGAAAATAAAACAATTTCATAAGGACTAACCTTGGGTGTCGTAAAAAATACAGGTCGCTGTTGATCCAGGCGATTGTGCAATTCGAAGAATATTGCTTCCATTAAAGTCTGAGCGCATGACATTCGAATGTTCTTTCCAGTAGACAACTCTGAAATGTGACAATATTCTCGTAATTTTTTACATTATTGGAAAAACGCACACATTCAGTGTGGGCATACACGCGTGAAATATTATTGCTTTTGTATTTAACAGTGACTTTTGGTTCTTTTAAACGAAAGCAAGCACGCAGATTAAATATCGAGGCTGCCAGAGGGCATGTGTTAGTTAGGGAGAGGTTATATCTAACCTGAACCTTCTTTGGGAATGGAAGAGACTTTCTAATCTGCATGGCACATGCCCCTCTTGCCCCTTCTGAATAGATGCGTGATAAGAATTTGATACCTGTGGTGCATGGTCAAATAAATGTACGTGAGGAAAAGGAAAAATTTGCAAATTTATAGGACAGGTTACCTGAGAAATGATATCATTATTTTCCCGTAGGAAAAAGATCGACAGATATTTCATAATAGAAATCAAGGGTGAACATGGAGCCCTACATGGAACCCTACAAAATGTCTGAGAATTGGCCAAATGTGTCGTACGTAGAAGCCTTTTCACCATCAAGACCATAAAGTACAAAACAAGGGGCTTAGACTTTGGTCCAAAGATAAGAAATCACAGGTAGCCAGCGGGTTTAACTTCGATCTATGTTGGAACCAATTTATTTTCCTGAAGGTCAAGTCTAGACAATTCTATGAATAATCAAAATGGAAACAAGGTAAAGAACAATGGGTTCTCATGTTATTTTGAAGTGTTTAATTCGTTGACAACAACGACGAAATGATTTCAGAAATGTTATCAAGCTGCGCGTATGCTACCACCAGAACTATCACTGCCCATTTCAGTATAAAACGATGTAACATGAACTCTGTTAAAGTCGCTAACAACATGAACAACTCAGCATGCTCAGCCAGGCTTAACTTACCTGTTGACACCATCGACCGCGAGTCCTCGTGGATATGCGCGGTGATCAACGACTACTTCATGGTTGCTACCGTTAAAGTTGACTCTTTCGATAGCGCCACCAAAATACTTGGCCCAGTAGACGTTTCGTCCATGGATGTCGAGGGCCAACTCTCCAGTGTGCAAGCCTTTGAGATAGAAAATTGGTAAGATGGAAATAAAAATCAGTTTGGTTTATTCGATGTGGATTTTTTTTAAAATGAGAAACACTGCATGTAGAAGGAAACAAAAAATGTGGTCTCTCTAGACAGGTGGTCTTTATAGACCTGTGCTCTTTTCTCTCTCTCTCTCTCTCTCTCTCTCTCTTTCCCTCATTGAACTCTCATTGAACTGGTGTTCTCTAAAGCGGGTTTTAACATTAATAGCATGAATGAACCAACCCAGCCACCATCTTATGATAACCATTATACGAACGCCTAAGAATACGCCATAGTAGGCACGTTCACACACAAAAGGAAACGAAATTTGAATAGCGAGTCGAATCGCGATTTAAATTTCGATTTTATAGCCACCGTTCACACAAGGGAAAAAAAGCGAGATTAGGATTGCGATTTGAATCGCGATTAGAATTTCGATTTTTTTTTTTTCGACCATTCACACACACACGAGGAAGCAACAGAAACAGGCCAGAGAGCCGCCCACACACTTTTCCGCTTAACTTCTGTTATTCCCGATCTGGATGGGGCAAAATACACATCAACTATAAAGGGCTACAGAAAGTACAGCAACAAACTCATTAATTAAATAATAAATGATTATGTACTATCATATAAAGCATTTATTTACTACATGGGATCAACGGCTCCAAGATAACGTGCAGTGCGTCCATGCTATACACTGCATGCATCCCGTAACGTAACACACACTGCATACACTGCATAGTGCATTGAGCGCACACGCGCAAAAAATGATGGGATAGATAAGACCGATTTTTCTAATCGCGATTTCGTTCACACACAAAACGCTCGGCAAATAATTTCAATTATTCTGAAAAATCTCGCTTCTTACTGCGAGTTGAATAGCGATTAGAATCGCGATTATTAGTGAGATTATTCTGTCCACACACAAAATAAAATCGATTTTCTAATCGCGATTAGAAAATCGATTTTTGAATCTCACTTTTTACCTTGTGTGTGAACGCCCCTAGTGTTAAGCCACAATTAAGCAGCTGTGATAGCTGTGATACTTTTAACTATTTCTGACGGAATAAACGCCAAAAATATGATATTGACGAGAAGTGGGAATCGGACTCGAGACCTTTCACTCATAGAACGACCGTCCATCCGATCGAGCCACGAGAAGCTCTTGCAGAGAATGCGTTCTTTATGACATTTATACCGGAATTCATTGCTAGTCTTTCTTCTCAGACGAGCTCAAGCTTCACATTGTATGTATGTATGTATATATATATATATATATATATATATACATCGCCACGAGATGGCATTGTTTTATATGCCCGTTATAACACTATGGCGTATTCTTAGGCGTTCATGTACTTCATGTATAATGGTGATTATAAAAAGGTGACTAGGTTGCAACGAACAGTATTAAAAACCAATTCAAAATGTGTAGGAATGTTTTGCGCTTCTAGAGAAATAATGGACAGTGCCCTCTATTCTAAGTGACTCTTTCTTTCTTTCTTTCTTTTTTTTTGTGAATTCGTCTGGCTATTCCTTTCCGTCTGAAACTTATGACCTCCATCTCTTTTTTCATGTTTTGTAATTTACAATGATCCTTTCCCTTCGCATAGGTTTTAAAATGGACGAAATGGAGATAAATACTGTATATCTCAGAATTCTGATTTGTTTAATATTTCACAATAATAGTGGCCGTATTTTGCACACCATAGTGTATATTTGTATTCAATCATTCCCAGTATGGAATAATAGGCTCAGATGTGTTAGAGGAGAGGAAGGCGAGGAGGTGGGGGGGGGGGGGAGGGGGGTTCAAGCAAAACGGGCCGTTGGTTTAATGCACATCAAATGGCCGTGTATCACAAGGATTTATAGGTATTACTATGCAAAAAAAATATAATATACCATAGGACATTATCACTTTCATATGATTCGGACTACTTTCCTTGGACAAGAGCTGGATATAATGGAAACTGTTTTAAATAATGATTTATAGTGATGTAAAAAAAAACCACATACAACAGGAAAAGAATGACTTACCTTCCGAATAATTCACCAACTTTTCTTGCCAAGTCCCATCTACAGAAGCTCGTGAAATACTCTCAGAGGTAAAGTCAGTCCAATACAACACTCTCTCTAAGGGATCGTAGTCAAGAGAATACGGTGTTTGCAGACCCTCCAGAGATAAAGGTGAGTAAGTAGCATTTAATGGAGAATTCTCCGGAGAGAGACTTGCTGCGAAAACCTGTCCACAGCCGGCCAAAAATGCGATTGACACGGCTAAGGAGGAAATGAAAAGAAAAAAAAAAAATCAAATTCGATGAGAGCTGAATGCACTTCTGCTTATTAATGGGTATGTACAGTTTTGGTAGGCCCTCATAAACTATTCGTCAGATTACTTTGCTAAATAGCTAGTCAGTAGCAAGATAAAGCAAAACTAAGATGCTGTGAAGTTTTTCACATCTTCAAGTTATTTAAAACAAAAGACGAAAAATATTTTTTTCACGTAAAATCACACTATTGTGCCTCTGAAGAGACACGCAAACGCAAAGGATTTACGTATGTTTATAATTATGCAACATTTTTTTAAACCTCAAAACCGTGCAAATAAAAAAAATGACGTAAACCTATATAACAATTTTTTGTCTTATACGTCAAAGACGTGAAAGTCAAAAATCTGAGGGAAATAAAGAAGAAGAAGAAAAGGGAGAAAGAAGAAGAGAGAGCGAAAGAAAAGAGGGAAAGGGAAAAAAAAAGAAAGAAAGAAAAGGGAAACAAAAAAAATGAGGGAGAATTTAGTACCAAAACAAACCCGGGAGCTTCCGGGGGCTCCACTTCCTGGACCCCCGCAGGGGCTTTGCCTCTGGAGCCCCATCAGAGGCCCTAAGGCGGGCTCCTGGGTCCCACCCGCTACGGGCATCTCGACAAGCTACTCGCTGTGCGGGCTCACCCCCGCATTTTCATAGTTACGGGGAAATTTTTGGCTTCCCCCCCCCCCCCCCTATAACAGGCAGAGAACGTAAGGAGAGCGGGAGCAGACAAGGAACATTTCAAAGAAACGTCAGAGCTTCAGCGCTTCGCGCGGAATCCCTGCCCTCCCCCCTAGGGAGCGCGCTTCGTGTTATTCCATCCTCAACTAGAGTTCGCCTCTGAGGCATGGAATCTACACACCGTTACAGCTGTTGAATCACTGGAACAAGTACAAAGATCTGCGGCCGGATTCGTTCACTGTGACTTCAGGAGAACAACATCCTCAGCCTTGGTCTCCATCCTTGGATGGAACAACCTCCACCCTCTTCAGCTCCCTTTTCCATCGGATGCATTTTCAACTGGTTCACGTGCCTTTGCCTCAGGTCATTTTTCCAGCAACCTACTTTGGTAGGCATGACCATAATAGCTAAATATGCCATACCCAAAGCCACTAATAGACACATACAAATATGCAGTGTTCCCTAGGACAGTACGGATATGGAATAGATTACCAGTACATGTCAGTCTCCATGGAAACCCAAATACATTCAGAGAGGCTGCACTACCTATTATCAGCATGATGCGGCCTCACCTTGGGTCCCACATGCTATAATGGACCAATGCATGTTTTTACTCACACTCTGCATGCTCATTTTTATTTTATTATGTGAGCCCAGGGGCGTCGCTAAAGGGGGGGGGGGTGTGGGGGGTGTGACACCCCCCCATTAAAAATTCTTGTCGGCAAATTCGCGACCGCTGTCGGCAAAAGAGAGAGAGAGAGAGAGAGAGAGAGAGAAAGGAGAGGGAAGAGGAAGGAGGGGGAAAAAAAAGAAAGACGAGTAAGGTGCCCAAATAGAGTCATATTCGGCTTATTTGCTTGTTCATTTTGACGACGAAATAACACTGGTAACGAAAGAAAGAGAGCCTATTTTTCCTCGCTCGCTGCGCTCGCTCGTATTATATTAAAGATACAGGATGTTTTCGGAAAGCAAACACATTTGCCAAGTGAAATAAACAAATATTTAATTTAGATATTTTGGGGCCCATCATGCATTTTCGCTACGCTCGCTTGTACAATATTCAGATACAAGATGGATTTGGGAAAGCAAACGAATTCGGCAAGCGAGGCCCATCATGTACTTCGATGAAGAGTTATCACCTACCATAAAAAGAGTATATGTATTTTTCCTCGCTCGCTGCGCTCGCTCGTATGATATTTAGATACAGGATGGTCTTTGAAAGCAAATAGATAAGGTAGGAGAGGTGACAAAATATATCACAATAGGTATCTGAAAGGCCCATCGTGTATTTTGATGAAGAACTTTCACTTCTACCATGAAAAGGAGTATTTTTCCTCGCTCGCTACGCTCGCTTGTACAATATTCAGATACAAGATGGATTTGGGAAAGCAAACGAATTCGGCAAGCGAGGCGCATCATGTACTTCGATGAAGAGTTATCACCTACCATGAAAAGAGTATATGTATTTTTCCTCGCTCGCTGCGCTCGCTCGTATGATATTTAGATACAGGATGGTCTTTGAAAGCAAATAAATTAGGTAAAAGAGGTGACCAAAATATCAAAATAGATATCTTAAAGGCCCATCATGTATTTTGATGAAGAACTTTCACTTCTACCATGAAAAGGATTATATGATAAGGAGTAAATAGATTTTTTCCTCGCTCGCTGTGCTCGCTCGTATAATATTACGATTTAGGATGGTCTTTGAAAGCGAATGAATCATGTGAGAGAGGTGACCAAATATATGATTTAGATATCTTTAAGCCCATCATGTAGTTTGATGAAGAACTATCACTTCTACGAAAGAGAGTGTATATTTTTCCTCGCTCGCTGCGCTCGCTCGTATTATATTTAGATAGAGAATGTTTTAGGAAAACTAACACATTCAGCAAGTGAGGTGAACAAATATAATTTAGAAGGAAAATATAATAGAGGCACACAATTGAACATGCCTCGTGGGCTTTATACAGTTGAATTTGTCGACGTTGGTCGTCGGCAATCGGAGGCATAATTTGTCGGCAATCTGGCCTCTACACCCCCCCCCCATTAAAAAAAGTCTAGCGACGCCCCTGTGTGAGCCAACCCAAATCCTGCATCTTGTCACCTCCACTGGCTCATGACATGAATGACATCCAAATTTAGCTTCCAAGGAGCTGCGTTTTGGGATTACTGCAACAAGTAACAAGTAACAAGTAAATGCGCTTTTGGAAAGATTTTATTATCATCATTATCATGATTATTGTCTCATTAACAGGAAATAAGATCTCCGTCCAAGTTTGCGCTTTATTAAATTTTTTGGTGTCACTACATCTGACACATACGTGCAGACAAAATGTTTCTTTGATTTGAAAAGCAAATAATTCTGCCAGAGGATTTTGAAAATACTCCACCTTGTATTTTATTATTCATCTTCTGAGGTAATGAAGTATCTCTTACCAATCTCGCACGTTGAACCTTGAAAACCAATGGGACACACGAAGTCATACCGGCTTTGTGTAGCATTACACGACCCTCCATTGTGGCAGGGGTTACTGTTACATGCGTTTGATTCATGTTCTGTCATGCTCGTGGGATCTGTCGCAATTTAAATCAAGGAACTTTCGTAATTATAACCTAGGGAAAGCTACAAAGATTGAAATGTATATCTCTGCAGGGAATCGAACCCGGATTTCTTCGCAAGGCCAAAAAGACCGTGGTTATAAGGCGACATCAAATTCATCTGATAATTGCTCCATGTCGTGGAGTAGGCCATGTTTCATCTCTTATTTGTAGCATCCTAAACGTTAGCTATTCTATTATACATAATTATCAGAATTAAGATTTATTTCAAAATGACTTCTGTACATGGTCTTATCACGCACATGACAACATTAGTCATGGGTCATTATCTTATTACTCATGTAAATTTGATCACCTTTACAAAATTTCCCTCAGATCATCAAGGGGCCTTTTCAACTTATGGTGTTCACAATGCTTAATAAGTTGCTGCGAAAATCATATGGTAATTAACTTTGACTCTTTTTAGATCAATGATGATTTTTTTTGGGAACTAATTCAAAGATATTAATTCAGTTGTTGATTTTTAAAGTATATTTGTTGAGTCTTCATGCTTTTATGTAAAATACAGTTATGCTATGTTTGTAATAGAATATGTAAACCCTATACACTTCAAAATTTTTCGAGGACCACACCACCCTGAAATTCATTCCCAGACAACTACCTAAAACTACCTGCTAAGAACAACAACATAAACAACGGTAAATTTAGGATCGCACTACCTAGCAAATAAAATCTAAAATGAAATAATGATTCATCACGATGACATTTCACTTATCACATTTACTGTTATTATTCTACGGTAGACTTACCTGGTACGCATACGAAATGCTCTCTGATCCCTTGAACTGAAAAGGGAAATGAGTGCATGGTTTTCGGTACTGTTCGAATCATTTCTCCATTGAGTCCACGGATAGGTCGGCAGGGGTTATCTTCGGTTGGAATAGCTTCGTTACCTTAAAAAATGAAAATTAGATTTAAAAAGAGGTTTCCAAATATGTTTTTTCAAGTGAAATTATAACATGTTGACGTCAGGAATTCCTGAAAGAGGGTTTTATAAGGGCTAAACTGCAATATATCAAACTTGTATGTTTGAGAGCCTTCAATTGTAAAGGTCAAGACTAGTGTAGGATAAAACATGAACGATGACAATGACTTGTATCCAAAAATGCCAGAGGAGGCTGGTGTTTGTTTACAAGATTTCCAGAAAATACATCAAGTTTCTGATTGCATTTGACAGTGTTTGATCGACTGCTAATTTAAAGATTCCCAACTTTTCTATCCTTCATTGGATTTCTTTCAAACTTTCATCCATCGACATGCTTCTCACATTTTCATGATTCTGGATAGGCTGGCTTTAATGCCAGGGTTCAATTTTCCATAAGCCAAAGGAGTACACACATGAATTATGAGGATTATTTAACACTGATTGCGGTTAGCCATTATCTACAAAACAACCTTTCAACTACTTTGACATGGTTGAGGCAACATCTCTACATACATATATCAGATAGTAATACCAAGTAGACCTATTTCATTTGATAAATCCCCGTAGAAATGTTAAATAAATGAATTAGACACTAGAATGACCTCGGTTGTGGATGTGAAAAAAAATCCAGTACTTTAAATAGAAATTGTTTGGTCAAAGAAGGATACATTAAAGAGGAATAAAGTATAGATGTATATTATTATGCAATGTAGGACTTACCACAGACAAACGACATCTGGACAAGTAAGAACATTCCTCCAAGAAACCCGTGATGATGGTGTCTTTCCATCTGGTTAAGTTTCAGACAAAAGGTCTAATAGTAGACGGCCAATTGTAATGTTTCTTAAAACTTTCTGTAGAATCTGATTTTTTGTGCCATTTCCCCTATTTCGAGGTGCTTAACACGAATCCATTTGTTGTAATTTTTCTAAATGACCTCTTCACCCGTTGTCATGGTAGTACTTTCTTTAAAATAAGGTGTATTCTTCATGATAGAAACATAAAGTAAATGCCAAAATATACCAATACAAACATATCTCTTTGAGCAAAAATAAAAATCTCAATTATACAATGTCACGGTTACTTCATAACAATGACGGTTGCCATGGAAACGTTTAATTCTTTCGAAAATAATGATATTTTCATGAAAAAAGCCTGAAAACATGACGTAAGTTTCAAAGTTTTTCCATTACAAGTAAATAGAATTACCATCAGCAATAAGTGCTCTACAATTATCTTCATGCCAAATCATTTCTGTTGTTATAGCAACAACAGCAACAACAGCATTATAAAGAAAACTGTATTCCATTAAAATATGAAAGAAAAATAACAAAAGAACAAATAAGTAAAAACACAAAATACTGATTTCTATCACGTTGCTACAGCGACGGAATTGCTTTGCCATGAACATAATTTTGTTATGTTGTTAACTTGCACTGAAAACTTTGATACTTACACTTATCTATTTATTCTATCTATTTTACATCATGTTTTCATGATTTTTAATGAAAATAACATTTATTTTCTGAATATTCAGATATTTCCATGGCAACCATCAATTTTGGAGGTAACTTTGATTTTGAAGAATCAAGATTTTGATTGTAATAAGACTATCAAGATGTACATTATGATGAGAAACTGTCAGAAAGCGGGGGCTTTGTGTTTTTACACATTTGCTGTTTTATCTCCTTTTTTTGAAAACGAAATACTCACTATATCGTTAAAAATCAATTCCCAAATTGATGTTGCTATTGCAACAGGAATGAGGTGGATTGAACATAATCATGAATCCCTGATTATCATGATGTTAACTTGCAATGAAAATGATATGAAACTTACATCATGTTTTCACGATTTTTCATGAAAATATCCCTATTTTCGCAAAATTTAGGCGTTTTCCTGGCAACCGCCATGATAATTATGATCTTGATTGTAATCAGAATTTTGAAAAGTATATCGTGATCAGAAATTCTGATAGCTGACTAAACTTTCGTGTTTTTACATATTTTTTTGCTGGTTTTCTTTCCTTTTTTAATGAAATACATTATTCTTTAAAAAGCAGTTTATCTCATGTTGTTGCTATGTTGTTGCTATAGCAACAGAAATGATGAGGCATGAACGTTATTGTAGGGCATTGCTTTGAGTCACGCTATTAACTAGCAATGGAAATACTTTGAAACTTACCTTGTTTTCATGCGTTTTCATGAAAAGTCATCATTTTCGCAAAATTTAGGCGTTTCCATGGCAACCGTCACGTTGGGACATGACCATGATTACAGATGATTAAGATTTTGATTGTAATCAGAATTTCAAAAATTACATCGTGATCAGACAATCAGAAAGCTGACTAAACTTTTGTGTTTTTACACATTTAAAAAAAAAATTCTTATTTCAATGAAATACACAGTTTCCTTTAAAAAGCACACATGTTTTTGCTATGTTGTTGCTATGTTGTTGCTATAGCAACAGAAATGAAGTGGCATTAACATAGTTATAGAACACTTATTGCTGATGGTCATTCTATTTTCTTGTAATGGAAATGCTTTGAAACTTACCTCATGTTTCCATGCTTTTTCAGGAAAATAGCATTATTTTGGAAAAATTAGGCGTTTCCATGGCAACCGCCATTGTTATGACGTAACCATGGTACTGTATGATTGAGATTTTTATTGTAATCAAAGCGATATGTTTATATTAGTATATTTTGGCATTTTTGTTGATGTTTAATGAAGAATACACCTTATTTTAAAGAAAATATTCCGTTGCCATGGCAACGGGTGAAGGCGTCATTTTAAAAAAATGGCAACAAGTGGATTCATGTTCAGAACTCCTAAAATAGGGGAAATAGCTCAAAAAATCAGATTCTACAGAAAATTTTAAGAACACCCCAAAATTGTAACAACTCGCCGTCTACTTTAAGTATGACGACATGAAAAGGGATGACACTGAATTTCAGACGAGAAAGAATTCACTTTGCACAGAAAGCTATAGATGATATGCATAAATAACCATGCTGATGACCAGAAAGAAAATACGTATTCATTCAAACCTACTTTAAACATGATTTGAACTGATTTACCCTGATCCTCCTTTTTTAAGCTGCAAGCTCCAAGGGGTTTGTTTGGCCGATCGAGCGATCAAAAAGTCAATCAGTCAACGAATGCAGGTTTTGTAGAGCACTAGTAGTATTTTAGAGCACCAGCAGTTTTCTTGAGCACCGGTAGATTTCACTATCTGACCGCCCGTCAAGTCCATTAAACTGATTATCACTCTAAAAGCGATGTGAAAACACTGACGAATATCAAATTTCCATTCGGAGTTTCTAAGGCAGAATTCGCAATAATGAAGAAAATTTTCATTAGGAAAACCGAGAACTCAGATGCACACTTATAATCTTTTATCAGCTTCTGCACGACTCACCAATGTTTGCATGAGTATCTAGCATGATCATATTTATAGGGGTGGTATTGGTATACGAGTGAGATGCATAGACAGTGGATGTTGATACACGTCACTACAACAATCTCCAATAGGTGGAGAGTAAGAGCAGATCAGGGGGTGTTTCACAAAGACACAAAGAGTTAAGTTGGGCTTAAAGTGGCACTTAAATTCCTAGTTGCATGTTGTATATTACGCCTTCACCGCATTGATCAGATCCTGCTCAGGGGACGCACGCTGTTGGTTAGTATGTCAATAAGATTACGGGTTAACCTATTCCATACGCAAACCGGGTGGCCCCTGGACTAAGGCTAGGGGAATTACAGGGTTCAGTAGTCAATGGGTTAAATACCGGGTGCCCATTGGTGCTTTAAATACGCACGACTCTAAGTCCAACATAACTCTTTGTGAAACACCCCCTAGATCGTAGGAAATGCATCATTGCACCCTCAGTGAAGATGGAATTAAGCCAAATGAATTAAAGCCCGGCGCACACTGCACGATCCGACTGCTATCCGATTTTGGAAAAAAAAATATAGCACTTGTTATGAACATTCAAACATGTAAAATCTTCATGATCAAAGTTCCGAATAGTATAGTATGAACATTAAAATCGAAATCCTGGGCTATTGGGAGCCTCCCTGTAGGAATTTCAATTAAAAATCGTAGTGACGTCGTAGTAATCTTGCGATCGGCTAAGATTTGAAGCCGATTTCGTCTCCACTCCGACCACAAGGCTTGCATTTAACCAAAATCTTGATTTTAGTATTCCTATCATTATTCCGAACTTCAAATAAGAAAATTTAACTTGTTTAAACTTTCATACCTAAAGCAAAATGCAATTTGTTGGAAAATTGGGTCGCAGTCGGATCGTATAGTGTGCGCCGGGCTTAACGTTTGCAGAGTTGTGGCGATTTGGCTAATGCACTTCATAGACTTAAGGACGTTCCACAGTTATGTTTCTGCGCATCCCTACCGCGCAGGTTAAAACGTCACGCGCACAGCTGATTGATCAGCTGTGCGCGTCAGCTGATCATTGCTCGCAGTGCACAGCGCAGATGCAACACCGAGCCTGCCGAGCTGGCCGGCCTGGAGCGCAGCAGCTAGCTGTCGATGGTTGTGGTTTACAAAATTGACTAGATTTACATTCGTCATGTTCATATGGTAACAATTACCATTGATTGTAAAGCCTGTCTAAAGCTTTAGTAAAGATTCACAGGGCTTTCACTTCACTTTTTTTTCCTTGGTTGCCAGCCAGGCAACCAATACAATTTGTTAGGTTGCCTAATGGCAAATTATGTGGTCACAGTGATATGTTCAAATAACAATAGCAATGTGAATCGGCGAATGTTGCTCGCGATTCGAAATTCGAGTGCTTCCTTTAGTGGGAAAACCCTTTTTTGGAGGCCCTACTCTCAGAAAACTGAATACTGCATACCTGAGGGGATATTTTTTACCTATTTCTGCAGGCATTATTCCTGTGATTAATTGAGAGTTTACCTCTCATTTATTCTTGAACTCCTAAAACTGATGATAACCTAATTAACCTCCCCCTAATAAATGCAAGCGCGAAGCGCGAGCGGAAAAATTCCCATAAAATGAATTATACTTCTTTGTAATTCTTTCTTATAACTCTCAAAATAAAAGCATTTATTTATTTATTTTTCTTCTTTTCTCTCTCTCTCTCACTCTCTCTCTCTCTTTTTGCTCCGCCAATAGGGGGGGGGGGCGGCCGCTTCGGCCCCCTGGATCCGCCTATGCCATAGGATAGGTTTACCCCTTCCAACCAACCCTCTTCCTTCTCGTCTACCTAGTAGAAACCCCCGTAGGGTGAGGTTGCCCCCATCCAACCAGCCCTCCTCTTTCCCGTCTACCTAGAAACCCCCTTAGTTAGGATATGAGGTTACCCCCTTCCAACCAGCATTCCTCCTTCCCCTCTACCTTGAAATACCCTGTAGGATGAGTTTACCCCCCTTCCAACCCTCCTCCTTCCCGTCTATATATACATACCGCTGCATCACTGCTGTGACATGATCTTTTATTTTAGGCCACTGACTGATCAGATAAATGATTGACGGAGTAATGGCATGCATCGCTGTAATTAGCAAATGTATTGGGAAGGTGAATAGGTATTGTTTCTTTTGTATGATCTATATCCCAGGGCTTATGGATTCTTAACAATACCTCGAGACTATACTAATGGCATTCAAGGCAACTGACTCCAACACCTGTTAAATTCATATTCCGTCATAGAAACGAACATGTCAACAATAATAATAGGCACGTTTTCATAGGATACGACTAGCAGTTTAATCTTTCTTTAAAAACAAGCCGAAAACACAATCCACACGGATCACTGCATACTAATCAGTGCTTTACAATGGCGGATCCGGCAAGGGGGGGGGGGGGCTCATAAGGGGCAGCAACCGAGCTAAAATCTGCCTGACGTTTTGAGCACCCTTGATAATACATTTCATTTCCAATCAGAAATGAAACAGATTTTGGTAGTATAGTCGACACGTCCACCCTCTACCGATCAACTGAGAAATATGTTACGTCGTCGCGACGATAGTTCAAAAACAAGCTCATGGACCCCACTTTTTAAATGTTTAATCTCTTCAGTATACTTTCCTCTATAATTCTAGACAGAAAGACGAATATGGCACGGGTTTTGAATGTTTGGGACCATAAAATTGAATCGGCCGTATTTTGGATTAGATTCTCAGCCTTTTGCATGTTTTTGGCGCGTTTTTTTGTGGTTTTCAAGCCAATTCGCAAATATTAGGGTGACGATAGTTCAAAAGCAAGCACATGGTCCCCACTCTTTTAATGTTTTAATCTCTTCAATATACTTTCCTCTACAATTCTAGAGAGAAAGACGAATATGACATGGGTTTTGAATGTTTGGGACCATAAAATTGAATCGGCCGCATTTTGGATTAGATTCTCAGCCTTTTGCATGTTTTTGGCGCGTTTTTGTGGTTTTCAAGCCAATTCGCAACTATTGGGGCGACGATAGTTCAAAAACAGCACATGGACCCCACTCTTTTAATGTTTTTACCCCTTTAGTAGGCATTCCTCTACAACTTTGCAAATTTTCATGAAAATGACATGGATTTTGAATAAAGTGCAGCTTAAACTGTCCTTTTTATTTTTCGTGTAGATTCCAAGCCTCCGATTATTGTTTTTGTCCTTTTTGGCACAATTTCGCCACATGAGGGCGCTGCTAGTTTAAAGAGAAGTACAGATGGCCCTGTTTAAACAGTGTTTCCACCTTTGTCATACATTTCGCTACAAATCTGGAAAGTTTGATGAAGTTTAATAGGATTTTGACAGAGTAAAAGTGATTTATACTCGTTTGTCGAAATCGTGAGGTCTAATAGAGGCCTAAATCTCTTGACTGCGTCATTTTATCTGCCATCAAATTATTGCAACTTCAAAGTCCCGTAGAAAAAAAAAGTAAGCACATGAAACTATATTATTTTTTGCATTTTTGGCCTACATAGGTAGCAAAGTAACTCTATGCAAAATTTGGAGGAAATGACATGGATTTCATTTTAACTGTGGAACGTCCTTAATTGCAATGAATTTATGAGATATCAGCCCAAATTGAGCGTAAAATTAATCTATTACCAATATGACTAACTCTGAAGACGTATCTCAAAGTAATTGGCCGATGAATATTGAATAATGCTTAGGTTGCTCATAACAGGGAGAGTTACTCAATTACCGTAATCATTTTGCTGATTGGAAAAATTGCATAATTGTTTTTGCAATTTTGGCAAAAACATATATTAGTATCTTGCAAACAAATCACTTCAAATTTCGCAATTAACTGTCAAAGATTACGTAATACCAAACGTTTTCCAACATGAAATCCCCCCCCCCCGTTTTTGTTTTTAATTGGGTGGGAGCTTTCATTCACCTAAACGTATAGGCGTGGACGTTTTAAAATCCACTGAAAATGTTGACAAGCAACTTTATTACAGACCTACAATGTTAACCCTAACCCTAATTTTGGTGGTAGTAAGGACGGGGGGGGGGGGAGGGGGGGGGGCATGACCCCCCCCCCCCCTAGTATCTCGGCCCCAACATGACCAACAGACGCGAAATTTGACTTGAGAATTGTGTAAGGAACACAAATCCGTCGTTATCATTTTTATTGTAAATCCTTACGCATCCTTTCATCTAATATTATAATTTATGTATATTATATGCGTAAATACACATTTTGAGTAATAATCAAGTAATGAAAGGCACTGGAAATGCAATTTCTATGCAAGAAGTTCTTTACAAACATTAAAAACATTATCAAAAAAGAAGAAACGGTGGTTAGGGAGTTTGGTTGATGATATGAATACGGTAATTATTGGTTTAATCGTTTGGGAGGTTTAAACTTGATACTGAATAGCGACTTTCAAATGCATAATGTACAGTCCATGTTCGATGGTAAAAAATACCTCTGTTTTATGTCGAAATAATTCGTGCCTGGACTTTGGTCGATAAAAAGCTACTAAGAAAGAAACTCCTTGCGGAAAAAAATTAAGGCACAGTCAATCTATTATTTGCAATAAGAGACCTTTGTTCTATAAAAAGTGGTTCGATTATAGTGGAGTCGTCCTTTTGGAGGACATTTTGACTGCGAACGGGACTTTTAAAAGTGTGGAAGATATAATATCCTTATTGAATTTTAGAAAGAGTAAGAGATCTGCAATCGATTATGCAAAATTAAGTCAAGCCATACCTAAAATCTGGCTTGCAAAAAAATTCCAGCGACAGAAAACAAACTGTTTCACGGCTATCTGTTCCCAAAATAAAAGTAGCGACATCAGTTAAGGACTTATGTGATTTAACCTCAAGACCGTGGCGCAACTGCGGGGGACACGGGGAATACGTGCCCCCCCCCCCCACTCCCATCGGGTGGCAATAAAAAATAAGAAAAAAGGGGAAAAAAGAAAAAAGAGAGAAAAAATAAAGAAGGGAAGTGAAAAGAAAGGCGAAAACAAGGAAAAGGAAGATGGGAAATTGGGAAGTGCTCGCTCTCTTCACTCGCTAGCATTTTAATAAGTAACTTAACCAATGCTGATGACAATTACTATTCTCATGAAAGGAATCAGTTTGCATCTTGTGTCTCAATCTGATGTTATAGGCTGCTATTACATATATTTCACTCCAAGAAATCGAGCGGCACGTTTACCTTGAAAAAGATACGCTTTCAGTAGATAATGGCCTAGATAAAAACAAAAATTCCCATATTTTCGTTACTCTCTCTCGTAAAAGCTAGAAACAAGATGATTTCGGGCAAGGCAGTCAGCTTATTCAGAAGAGATTAGAAAAGTATAATAATATTTGATTTGGGCAGTGAGGTGGTTCACAAATTTACAAAAAAAAGCATCTGCATTTTTGCTGACGAATCCATACTTTTTTTTTGTGTGTGTGGGGGGGGGGGATGGGGGTCACTGACTTTGCTCACTCGTTAAAACAGAATGGTTTCGGATGGTGAACGAGGTACCTAAATTGAGTCATATTCAGCACACAGGTGATCGTATAAATTATTTAGATATCTTATAGGGCTATAGTATATTTCGATGACGAAATAACACTACAATGCAAAAGAGCACATTAGTCCTCGCTCGCTGCGCTCGCTCGTTAAATAATTGTTTAATGGTTTTTCAAAGCAAACAAATTGGGCGAGTGAGGTGACAGAACAAATAATTTAGATGTTTCATATGCTCAAAATGTAATTTACTCAGAAGGGGTTACTACTTCACCATAAAAAAATGTGTGTATTTTCTCGCTCACTCA
>CM057171.1:15407404-15470344 GCA_029962745.1 Echinometra lucunter
AAGATGGAATTAAGCCAAATGAATTAAAGCCCGGCGCACACTGCACGATCCGACTGCTATCCGATTTTGGAAAAAAATTATTATATCACTTGTTATGAACATTCAAACATGTAAAATCTTTATGATCAAAGTTCCGAATAGTAGTATGAACATTAAAATCGAAATCCTGGGCTATTGGGAGCCTCCCTGTAGGAATTTCAATTCCAAATCGTAGTGACGTCGTAGTAATCTTGTGATCGGCTAAGATTTGAAGCCGATTTCGTCTCCACTCCGACCACAAGGCTTGTATTTAACCAAAATCTTGATTTTAGTATTCCTATCATTATTCCGAACTTCAAATAAGAAAATTTAACTTGTTTAAACTTTCATACCTAAAGCAAAATGCAATTTGTTCGAAAATTGGGTCGCAGTCGGATCGTATAGTGTGCGCCGGGCTTAACGTTTGCAGAGTTGTGGCGATTTGGCTAATGTACTTCATAGACTTAAGGACGTTCCACAGTTAAAATGAAATCCATGTCATTTCCTCCAAATTTTGTATAGAGTTACTTTGGTACCTATGTAGGTCAAAAATGAAAAAAATAATATAGGTTCATGTGCTTATTTTTTTTCTACGGGACTTTGAAGGTGCCATAAATTGATGGCAGGTAAAAATGACGCAATCAAGAGATTTAGGCCTCTATTAGACCTCACGATTTCGACAAACGAGTATAAATCACTTTTACTCTGTCAAAATCCGATTAAACTTCATCAAACTTTTCAGATTTGTAGCGAAATGTATGACGAAGGTGGAATGACTGTTTAAACTGGGCCATCTGTACTTCTCTTTAAACTAGCAGCGCCCTCATGTGGCGAAAATGGTGCCAGAAAGGACAAAAACATAATCTTAGAGGCTTGGAATCTACACGAAAAATCAAAAGGACAGTTTAAGCTGCACTTTATTCAAAATCCATGTCATTTTCATGAAAATTTGCAAAGTTGTAGAGGAATGCCTACTAAAGGGGTGAACACATTAAAAAGGGGGGGTTCATGTGCTCGTTTTCAAGCTGTCGGCGCCCTAATGGCTGCGAATCGGCTTGAAAACCACAAAAACGCGCCAAAAATACTGAGAAGCTAATCCAAAATACAGCCGATTCAATTTTATGGTCCCAAACATTCAAAACCCATGTCATATTTTTCTTTCTCTCTAGAATTGTAGAGGAAAGTATACTGAAGAGATTAAAACATTAAAAGAGTGGGGTCCATGTGCTTGTTTTTTAATTATCGTCGCCCCAATAGTTGCGAATCGGCTTGAAAACAACAAAAACGCGCCAAAAACATGCGAAAGGCTGAGAATCTAATCCAAAATAATTACGACCGATTAAATTTTATGGCCCCAAACATTCAAAACCCATGTCATATTCGTCTTTCTCTCCAGAATTGTAGAGGAAAGTATACTGAAGAGATTAAAACATTAAAAAAGTGGGGTCCATGTGCTTGTTTTTGAACTATCGTCGCCCCAATAGTTGCGAATCGGCTTGAAAACAACAAAAACGCGCCAAAAAAACATGCAAAAGGCTGAGAATCTAATTCAAAATACAGCCGATTCAGTTGTATGGTCCCAAACATTCAAAACCCATGTCATATTCGTCTTTCTCTCTAGAATTGTAGAGGAAAGTATACTGAAGAAATTAAAACATTAAAAAAGTGAGGTACATGTGCTTGTTTTTGAACTATCGTCGCCCTAATAGTTGCGAATCCGCTTGAAAACCACAAAATGCGCCAAAAACATGCAAAAGGCTGAGAATCTACACTGAAAACGAAAGTTGGTCAAAATTAATGACTAAAAAGATTAGTCATTCACTTTGTCATATTTGACTAAGAAATAATTAGTCATTTGTTCTTAAACTGACTAATATTGATTAGTCAATCAAATTATGTCTTATTTGAGTAATCCTGGAAATAATTAGTATTGCATGAGAAAGAATTGGTCCGTAAATAGTCCTACACTGAAATCAGTTAGTCTTACATTAGCCTTTCATTAGTCTTTTTACTAAGCATTAGAATGATGACATGAGTGCTGAGGTAAGCTGTCAGTCATGGGAATTACTCATATTCAAATTTTACATATACCTTTTAAAAGAATGGCGGTTCTTGACACCCTGAATGCTTGTCATAGGCTTGACTGACATAGCAACAAGTAATGTACGCAAACTTTATTCCAAGTTATTTTTGTAGTTAATAGAGCTGTTTACTAACATATTCAAATTTTATGCATACCTTTCAATCATAGGTTGTTGTTGACAACCGGAAAGCTTGCCAAAGGCTTTCAAGACAGAGCAACAAGATTAGTAATGTTACCCAAGTAGGCAAGTACTAGTGTTTGTTCATTACTAACAGGTTTAAGGAATATCTCCTCATTAATTAGTCTATATAGTGCAGACATCCGGTCCAGGTTTTCCTGAGATTATATCAACACTTTTCCTTGGACTTCTCAATTAAACACAGGAATAATGCCTGCAGAAATAGGTAAAAATATCCCCTCGGGTATGCAGTATTCAGTTTTCTGAGAGTAGGGCCTCCAAAAGAGGGGTTTTCCAGCTAAAGAAAGCACACGAATTGCGAATCGCGAGCAATATTCGCCGATTCACATTAAATTTCATTACACAATGCTATTGTTATTTGAACATAATCACTGTGACCACATAATTTGCCATTAGGCAACCTAACAAATTGTATTGGTTGCCTCTCACTTTTTTTCTCACTGAAAAAAGAGTGAAGTGAGAGCCCTGTGAATCTTTACTAAAGCTTTAGACAGGCTTTACAATCATTGGTAATTGTTACCATATTAACATGACGAATGTAAATCTAGTCAGTTTTGTAAACCAAAACCAGCGACAGCTAGCTGCTGCGCTCCAGGCCGGCTAGCCCGGCAGGCTCGGTGTTGCATCTGCGCTGTGCACTGCGAGCAATGATCAGCTGACGCGCACAGCTAAGGACGTTCCACAGTTATGTTTCTGCGCATCCCTACCGCGCAGGTTAAAACGTCACGCGCACAGCTGATTGATCAGCTGTGCGCGTCAGCTGATCATTGCTCGCAGTGCACAGCGCAGATGCAACACCGAGCCTGCCGAGCTGGCCGGCCTGGAGCGCATCAGCTAGCTGTCGCTGGTTGTGGTTTACAAAATTGACTAGATTTACATTCTTCATGTTAATATGGTAACAATTACCATTGATTGTAAAGCCTGTCTAAAGCTTTAGTAAAGATTCACAGGGCTTTCACTTCACTTTTTTTTCCTTGGTTGCCAGCCAGGCAACTAATACAATTTGTTAGGTTGCCTAATGGCAAATTATGTGGTCACAGTGATATGTTCAAATAACAATAGCAATGTGAATCGGCGAATGTTGCTCGCGATTTGAAATTCGAGTGCTTTCTTTAGCGAAGCGCGAGCGGAAAAATGCCCATAAAATGAATTATACTTCTTTGTAATTCTTTCTTATAACTCTCAAAATAAAAGAATGCGAGCGGGAAGCGGAAGCGGGAATTTTGCCATAGCCTGACCTGTTTTTGTTTTGTTCAAGCGAACATCCCCCCCCCCCCCCCCCCAGTTACGGGCCTGGTAATCAAGAGTTTCATGAGTTAAAGTTACGTGATATGTATTTATTTATTTATTTTTCTTTTTTTTTTCTCTCTCTCTCTCTCTCTCTCTCTCTTTTTTTGCTCCGCCAATAGGGGGGGGGGGGCGCGGCCGCTTCGGCCCCCTGGATCCGCCTATGCCATAGGATAGGTTTACCCCTTCCAACCAACCCTCCTCCTCGTCTACCTAGTAGAAACCCCCCATAGGGCGAGGTTGCCCCCATCCAACCAGCCCTCCTCTTTCCCGTCTACCTAGAAACCCCCCTTAGTTAGGATATGAGGTTACCCCCTTCCAACCAGCACTCCTCCTTCCCCTCTACCTTGAAATACCCTGTAGGATGAGTTTACCCCCCTTCCAACCCTCCTCCTTCCCGTACCGCTGCATCACTGCTGTGACATGATCTTTTATTTTAGGCCACTGACTGATCAGATAAATGATTGACGGAGTAATGGCATCGCTGTAATCAGCAAATGTATTGGGAAGGTGAATAGGTATTGTTTCTTTTGTATGATCTATATCCCAGGGCTTATGGATTCTTAACAATACCTCGAGACTATGCTAATGGCATTCAAGGCAACTGACTCCAACACCTGTTAAATTCATATTCCGTCATAGAAACGAACATGTCAACAATAATAATAGGCACGTTTTCATAGGATACGACTAGCAGTTTAATCTTTCTTTAAAAACAAGCCGAAAACACAATCCACACGGATCACTGCATACTAATAAGTGCTTTACAATGGCGGATCCGGCAGGGGGGGGGGGGGGGTGGCTCATAAGGGGCAGCAACCGGGCTAAAATCTGCCTGACGTTTTGAGCACCCTTGATAATACATTTCATTTCCAATCAGAAATGAAACAGATTTTGGTAGTATAGTCGACACGTCCACCCTCTACCGATCAACTGAGAAATATGTTACGTCGTCGCGACGATAGTTCAAAAACAAGCACATGGACCCCACTTTTTAAATGTTTAATCTCTTCAGTATACTTTCCTCTACAATTCTAGAGAGAAAGACGAATATGGCACGGGTTTTGAATGTTTGGGACCATAAAATTGAATCGGCCGTATTTTGGATTAGATTCTCAGCCTTTTGCATGTTTTTGGCGCGTTTTTTGTGGTTTTCAAGCCAATTCGCAAATATTAGGGTGACGATAGTTCAAAAGCAAGCACATGGTCCCCACTCTTTTAATGTTTTAATCTCTTCAATATACTTTCCTCTACAATTCTAGAGAGAAAGACGAATATGACATGGGTTTTGAATGTTTGGGACCATAAAATTGAATCGGCCGCATTTTGGATTAGATTCTCAGCCTTTTGCATGTTTTTGGCGCGTTTTTGTGGTTTTCAAGCCAATTCGCAACTATTGGGGCGACGATAGTTCAAAAACAGCACATGGACCCCACTCTTTTAACGTGTTTACCCCTTTAGTAGGCGTTCCTCTACAACTTTGCAAATTTTCATGAAAATGACATGGATTTTGAATAAAGTGCAGCTTAAACTGTCCTTTTTATTTTTCGTGTAGATTCCAAGCCTCTAAGATTATTGTTTTTGTCCTTTTTGGCACATTTTCGCCACATGAGGGCGCTGCTAGTTTAAAGAGAAGTACAGATGGCCCAGTTTAAACAGTCTTTCCACCTTTGTCATACATTTCGCTACAAATCTGGAAAGTTTGATGAAGTTTAATAGGATTTTGACAGAGTAAAAGTGATTTATACTCGTTTGTCGAAATCGTGAGGTATAATAGAGGCCTAAATCTCTTGACTGCGTCATTTTATCTGCCATCAAATTATGGCAACTTCAAAGTCCCGTAGAAAAAAAATAAGCACGTGAAACTATATTATTTTTTTGCATTTTTGGCTTACAAAGGTACCAAAGTAACTCTATGCAAAATTTGGAGGAAATGACATGGATTTCATTTTAACTGTGGAACGTCCCTAATTGCAATGAATTTATGAGATATCAGCCCAAATTGAACGTAAAATTAATCTATTACCAATATGACTAACTCTGAAGACGTATCTCAAAGTAATTGGCCGATGAATATTGATAATGCTTAGGTTGCTCATAACAGGTAGAGTTACTCAATTACCGTAATCACTTTGCTGATTGGACAAATTGCATAATTGTTTTTGCAATTTTGGCAAAAACATATATTAGTATCTTGTAAAAAAAATCACTTCAAAATTCGCAATTAACTGTCAAAGATTACGTAATACAAAACGTTTTCCAACATGAAATCCCCCCCCCCACCCCCAAGTTTTTGTTTTTAATTGGGTGGGAGCTTTCATTCACCTAAACGTATAGGCTGGACGTTTTAAAATCCACTGAAAATGTTGACAAGCAACTTTATTACAGACCTACAATGTTAACCCTAACCCTAATTTTGGTGGTAGTAAGGACGGGGGGGGGGGGAGGGGGGTATGACCCCCCCCCCCCCAGTATCTCGGCCCCAACATGACCAATAGACGCGAAATTTGACTTGAGAATTGTGTAAGGAACACAAATCCGTCGTTATCATTTTTATTGTAAATCCTTACGCATCCTTTCATCTAATATTATAATTTATGTATATTATATGCGTAAATACACATTTTGAGTAATAATCAAGTAATGAAAGGCACTGGAAATGCAATTTCTATGCAAGAAGTTCTTTACAAACATTAAAAACATTATCAAAAAAGAAAAAACGGTGGTTAGGGAGTTTGGTTGATGATATGAATACGGTAATTATTGGTTTAATCGTTTGGGAGGTTTAAACTTGATACTGAATAGCGACTTTCAAATGCATAATGTACAGTCCATGTTCGATGGTAAAAAATACCTCTGTTTTATGTCGAAATAATTCGTGCCTGGACTTTGGTCGATAAAAAGCTACTAGGAAAGAAACTCCTTGCGGAAAAAAATTAAGGCACAATCAATCTATTATTTGCAATAAGAGACCTTTGTTCTATAAAAAGTGGTTCGATTATAGTGGAGTCGTCCTTTTGGAGGACATTTTGACTGCGAACGGGACTTTTAAAAGTGTGGAAGATATAATATCCTTATTGAATTTTAGAAACAGTAAGAGATCCGCAATCGATTATGCAAAATTAAGTCAAGCCATACCTAAAATCTGGCTTGCAAAAAAATTCCAGCGACAGAAAACAAACTGTTTCACGGCTATCTGTTCCCAAAATAAAAGTAGGGACATCAGTTAAGGACTTATGTGATGTAACCTCAAGACAGTGGCGCAACTGCGGGGGACACGGGGAATACGTGCCCCCCCCCCCCCCCTCCCATCGGCTGGCAATAAAAAATAAGAAAAAAGGGAAAAAAAGAAAAAAGAGAGAAAAAATGAAGAAGGGAAGTGAAAAGAAAGGCGAAAACAAGGAAAAGGAAGATGGGAAATCGGGAAGCGCTCGCTCTCTTCACTCGCTAGCATTTTAATAAGTAACTTAACCAATGCTGATGACAATTACTATTCTCATGAAAGGAATCAGTTTGCATCTTGTGTCCCAATCTGATGTTATAGGCTGCTATTACATATATTTCACTCCAAGAAATCGAGCGGCACGTTTACCTTGAAAAAGATACGCTTTCAGTAGATAATGGCCTAGATAAAAACAAAAATTCCCATATTTTCGTTACTCTCTCTCGTAAAAGCTAGAAACAAGATGACTTCGGGCAAGGCAGTCAGCTTATTCAGAAGAGATTAGAAAACTATATTTATATATATAATATTTGATTTGGGCAGTGAGGTGGTACACAAATTTACAAAAAAAAATATCTGCATTTTTGCTGACGAATCCATACTTTTTGTGTATGTGTGTGGGGGGGGATGGGGGGTCACTGACTTTGCTCACTCGTTAAAACAGAATGGTTTCGGATGGTGAACGAGGTACCTAAATTGAGTCATTTTCAGCACACAGGTGATCGTATAAATTATTTAGATATCTTATAGGGCTATAGTATATTTCGATGACGAAATAACACTTCTACAATGCAAAAGAGCATATTAGTCCTCGCTCGCTGCGCTCGCTCGTTAAATAATTGTTTAATGGTTTTTCAAAGCAAAAAAATTGGGCGAGTGAGGTGACAGAAAAAATAATTTAGTTGTTTCATATGCTCGAAATGTAATTTACTCAGAAGGGGTTACTACTTCACCATAAAAAAGGTGTGTATTTTCTCGCTCACTCATAATATTTACAAACAGGGTGGTTTCGGACAGCAAACAATAGACCAGGGACGTCCCAAAACAAAGTCCTCGGGAGCGAGGTGACCAGATATATAATTGAGATAACATAGGCCTATAATGATCCGATGGTGTATTTTGATAAAAAGATAGCACGTCTTTCTTTGCAAATAAAGTTGTAAACTTTGGTTCGCTCACTTCGCTTGCTCGCAAAATTTGAAAACAAAGTGGAATCTAGCAAGATGCGTCAGTTTCCCCTAATTTAAAAAAAAAAAACAACGTTTCACGTCCCTAAAGATACATTGTTCCGAAATTATTGTTGTTATTCTTGACATGATAGAAATAACATTATACATATTACACACACACAACCGCGCACACTTTTCCACTCGATGCCCCCCCCCCCCCCATGCGTTGACCCACGCGTCTCCGCGGTACGCCACTGCCTCCAGATATTTCTATAATCATCTGATGCAGCAGGAAGGGGAAAATACACGATGCTGTTTCTTTTGTGAAAATATTTTAAAGATGAATACAACTCGGGAAATATGTTCTGAACGAAATTTACTGAAATGAAAGAAAATAAATTAAGAGAATTTAATTTGAAATTGATGAATAACTAGTTGCCTGAAAAAGAAGTATATTTAAAGAGATTGAGTGAGGATACAAAATGCATTACCTGTCAGGTAGATGAAGATATAACACATACTTTGGTCATAATCATGTAAGTTAAATAAAAACTTATGGGCATATATTACTTGGTTGATCCAAAAAGTTTTTCACGAGCAGGTTGAAATTAACATTGATCTTTTGATTGATAATAGCGAACATGAGGAGATACGGAGGTACGCAATTATAAGGATGTTGATAATAGAAAATCTAGTTCAAGATATTTATTTGCCTCTCAATTACGAAAGAGGTTAGCGGTAAACAGATTATTTATTGGCAAACCTTTGTTTAGATTCCCAAATGAATTATTTGATTTTGCTTGATTTTGTTTGATGTTAAAGTGAATGTACATTGAAATTTTCGACGTTCTTGTGGATTTTAAAGAGATCATGCATAAATGCGATTGGATAGGGAAAAATTTTCCCCATCACTCTGCACAGAAAGCTACAAAAAAATTAAATAAATTAACTCATCTGGGCAAATAATGCAATTCTTTTTCTCCGATTTTTGGAGCGAAGGTGTTAAAAAAAATGAGTACATTAATCAAATCTTCAGATAAATTTGCCCGTTGTTTATTCGATGAAAAGGGGAAACGTTCTAACATGTCTGGTGAAATTAGATTATGACAATGACAGAGTTAATGAAGTTAATTTTCTTCTCAGGTCGTGGCAAAACCTGATATTGATCTGCAAAGCTGCCTAAGTTGTCCTTGATTATTCATGCAAAGCATGTATATTAATTAGCGTCTCATTGGCAATTATCTTTCCAATATCTGCAAGGCTGCCTGTCCTTGAATTATTCATGCAAAGCACGTATCATAATTAGCGTCTCATTGGCAATTGTCTTGACAGAGCATTATCCATACACGTACAGGCACTTAGCATAATTACAGGTCTATGATTACTTGCATGTTATGCACAGTGTTATGCAGATTTATGTTTCATCTACTAGTATACATGAATTAGATGGTGTCATGGCAACATCGGCTAAATTTTTTTCGAGGAGTGGGGAGTGAAATCTTTTGCCGAAATTCCAAGCGCGAACTGACACACGAGTACTTTTTTTTGTTTTAAGAGATATTTTATTTCCTTCCTCTCATACAGCAATACATAAAATTATCAAATTAAATCATGTAAAAAGAGATCAGAGTACAAGACATATTCATGAACAGTTAATCATATACATTTAGATTCATCAATTGATTAAAAAAAAAAACCCAACTTAATTACATCAACTCAAAGATCATAGAGAAATCTCAAATTATACATTATTATACAATATCCTTTTTTCTCAAAATAAAACAGCCTAAAACAACAACAAAAAAGAGAGAGAAAGGTATATAAGATTACATTACCTTACTACGTCACCACACCCACTTCCCCCTCCTCCCACCCTACCACCCCTTCCTCCTCCCTTCTACTTTTTTTGTATTAAGAGATATTTTATTTCCTTCCTCTCATACAGCAATACATAAAATTATCAAATTAAATCATGTAAAAAGAGATCAGAGTACAAGACATATTCATGAACAGTTAATCATATACATTTAGATTCATCAATTGATAAAAAAACACGACTGAATTACATCACCTCAAAGATCATAGAGAAATCTGAAATTATACATGATTATACAATATCCTTCTTTCCCCCTCCAAATAAAACAGCTTAAAACAACGAAAAAGAGAGGAAAGTATATAAGATTACATTACCTAACCCCGTCACCCCACCCACTTCCCCCTCCTCCCACCCTACCACCCCTTCCTTCTCCCTTCCACCCCGCATAACCTCCCACACGCACACGCACACACACACACACACACACACACACACACACAACAACCCTCTCACACATGCACCCGCACCCTCTCACAAACACACCCTAACACACACACAACGCTTCAGTCACACCCAAACAACATTTACTTTCCGGGTTTACCTTTGACTTCCTACTCTGTTCCATCTGTTAGCTCATCCCACTTCTGCAAATGTACATGTAATGTGCCTCTCTTCGTCGCTAATTTCTTTTCATTTTCTTTATAGCTATCAATCAATTTCAATGTATTTTCAAATGATGGAATGATTCCCTTTGACCGTGCAGAAAAAATAATATGTTTTAACAAAAAGATTACAGTATTACATAGATTCATTCTTTGAGATTTCCCCTTTAATCCAAGAAATATCTCGTCCCATGACCCTAGCCCAATTTCAGGTAACTTAAAATGTTTGACCACTTCTTCCCATAGTGTATGAACTAATTGACATTTCAGGAACAAGTGTGGGTATGTTTCAACTTCCTGTTTACAAAAGGAGCATAAATTATCTGATATAAACCCAAACTTGAATAAATTCTCATTAGTATAAATAGCTCCATGTAATAATTTGAATTGAAATTCTCGCAATTTGCTACAAAAGATGGAACCTTTCACTCTTAAAAATATATTTCTTAGTTCCATATCAGCGAAGCTAAACTGACTTTGTCCATCCCTCACCTGTAAATCATAATCATTCTGCAGCTGCTTAATGAAGTAATTATAAACTTTTCTTGATTTCAAACAAGATAATAATTCAATATTATCTGAAATTTTTAAAGGAATATCATATCTAGAAGTATCAATATGCATAAAATTTCCCTCCTAATATTCATCTGGAATTACTGAACATAATGTAATGTACTTTTAACAAACTGTTACCTTTAATTCCCATATTCCGAAAATGCGCGTATGGTTTCATAATTCTATTTTCTATAACATCCCTGACCATACATTTTCCCTTTTTAAACAATTCTTCATCATAAACCGTTTTATTTCTTATACACACATCTGTATTATTAAATATGATAGGGTTATATATATATTATCTTCGTAAAATCTACATCTCTTCATTTCTTGGGGTCCGCCCACTTGACCGAAGCCCCGCGAGACCGAAGGCCCGCGAGATCGACTTTAAAAAAAAATCTTATTTTCATTCATCAGGTGCCGCGGTCGAGTGGTTAAAGGCGCCTTGTTGCAGCGGCGTAACAGGTGCCTGTTATCAGAGGGGGATGGGGGCAGAGCCAAATATTTCCCGGAAACTCCGTCTAGAATTAGTGGCGTAGCTAGGATTTCAGTTTAGGGGGCGGTAGTGAGCACGGGAAGCGCGCTCCCAAGGGGGGTGCAGGGAGGGGGAATGTCCCCCGCGAGAAGCGCGGAAGCTCCGACGTTCCTTTGAATCGTTCCGTGTCTGCTCCCGCTCATCTTAATACGTCCTCTGCCTGTTATCGGGGGGGGGGGGGGGTGGGGCAGAGCCAAAAATGTCCCGGTAACTTAGTCCAGAATCAGTGCCTTTGCTAGGATTTCATTTTAGGGGGCGGTAGTGAGCACGCGAAACACTTGCGAAACACTTAATACTGAGCGCGCGAAAGGCGCTCCCTATAAGGGGAGTTTTCCCCTCCCCGCGAAGCACGGAAGCTCCGATGTTTTCTTCGAAGTGTTCCTTGTCTGCTCCTGCTCTTCTTACGTTTTCCCCTTCTTTTTCTTTCTTTCTTTTTTTTTTAACTGAACTGATGAACCAAAATGCAGTGGTGCCACATCCGAAGTGGGCTGTTGCAAATTACAAGCTTTTCTTTTTTTAAAGAAATATTCTAACCCTATTTTGCATATAAACGCACACACTCATCCCACCCACTGATAGACACAGAGCACGCTCAAATGAATTGGATATTCTTCCAAGTTCTTTTCCTCTATACTTTTCTCACAGCTCATTTTACTTTCAATTTCTCCTATCGTTCCTCTTGACATTCCCCCTTCTCTCTCTCTTACTCTCTCTCTCTCTCCCTCTCTGTTCTCTTCCAATTATGTTAACATCTTGATTCCTAAATAAACGCCCCCTCTCTGCAACCCACCCCCCCCCTCCCCAGAGAGCCCTTTTCGCGCGCTCAGTAAGTGTTTCGCACGATTCGCATGCCCACCACCGCCCCCTAAAATGAAATCCTAGCAACGCCACTGATTCTAAACTTAGTTACCTGGAATTATTTGCCCCCCCCCCCCCGATAACAGGCAGAGGACGTATTAAGATGAGCGGGAGCAGACAAGGAACGATTCAAAGGAACGTCGGAGCTTCCGCGCTTCTCGCGGGGGACATTCCCTCTCCCTGCACCCCCCCTTGGGAGCGCGCTTCCCGTGCTCACTACCGCCCCCTAAACTGAAATCCTAGCCACACCGACCAATTGTGCATTTTGGGTTAATGGAACTAAATTTGGCACACATATAAATATATGTAGTATAAACAAATTCTGCCCATAAGGGCCGTGGGGGCCACCTTTAAAAATAGTCACATAGGGGTACTTTTTCGTTATACACAGTCAAAAATCTACTATGAAAAGTTAATTTTAGGTAACATTACATCAGTAATCCATATTCGAATGTTTCAGGGCATAAGTATTTCTGAAAACATAATTTAGGGGCTCAATTTGATAAAAGGGAGTATTTTTTTGGGGGGGGGGCCTTTGGGGCCGTGGGGGATATTTATAAAAATTGTCGCAATGGGGCACTGTTTTCTATGAACACTGCCCAAATGAAATTTGACAAGTGAATTTTAGGTAATTTAGCATCAATAATCCATATTCTGATGCTTCAGGGCTGAATATTTTATAACTATAATTTAGGGGCTAAATACGATAAATTGGGGCTATCTAAAAAATATCTTTTTTTTTATTAATTTATATATATATATATATATATACAGTCGAAAATCTCATGGGAAAAGTGAAATTCAGGAAATATAACACCGCTTATTTATAATTGAATGTTTCAGCACTGAAATATTAAACAAAAACAACATAGCTTAGGGGTCCATTTTGATATAATGGGGGCTGTTTAAAAATATTTAAAAATATTTGAATTATAGTGAAGCCAATCTAGACTTCTGTAGACTATTTCCCTCAATTAGCAAAAAGGGCCCATTACAAAAAAAAAAAAAAAAGAAAAGAAAAAAAAAGAAAAAGATATAAAAAAGAGAATGGCTGCGAATATCCGCTTTATTGTGATAGCCGGCCGCCCCGGCCTTCAAGGGCAGAAAATGAGATGTCTCCACATATAAATCTTGTGATAATGTTTTACTTTTCCTGTGTTCGAAATTTGGTGTTTTGAATTACAAAACAGATGTAAACTGAATGCTTTCTGTTTTAAATATTTTTAACAGCCCACATTTTATCAAACTGACCCTAAACTATGCTGTTTTTGTTTCATACTTCAGTGCTGAAACATTCGACTATGAATAAGTGATGTTATATTAGATTAGATTTTCGGCTGTGTATATAAGTTTTTTAAAAAAAATCCCCTATGGTGACCATTTTTAAAGATGCCCCCATGGCCCTCCAAGGCAGAATCTGAGTTGCCTCCACATCTAAATGTTTTGATAGTGTCTTAATCTACCCGTATGCCAAATTTCCGTACTTTTATTCAAAGACAGGTGTAAAATTTGGGGCTATTTTCGATTTTTTTTTTTTTAGATAGCCTCCAATGTATTGTATTGAGTCCCTAAATTATATCTATAAAATATTCAGCCCTGAAGCATCATACTATGGATTATTGATGCTTTATTACCTAAAATTCACTTGTCACATTTCATTTGGGCGGTGTTCATAGAAAACAATGCCCCCATTGCGACAATTTTTATAAATAGCCCCCACGGCCCCAAGGGCAGAATTTGAGATGTCTCCACATTTAAATCTTGTTATGATGTATTAATCTACCTGTGTGCCGAATCTGGTACTTTTTAAATGTAAACTGGGGGCTATTTTCGATTTTTAAAAAAATACCCCCTTTTATGAAATTGAGCCCCCAAATTATGTTTTCAGAAATACTTATGCCCTGAAACATTCGAATATGGATTACTGATGTAATGTTACCTAAAATTAACTTTTCAAGGTAGATTTTTGATCGTGTATAATGACAAGGTGCCCCCATGTGACCATTTTTAAAGATGGCCCCCATGGCCCCCATGGGCAGAATTTGAGATGTCTCCTCCTTTGAATTTGTTTATATTACATATATCTACACTTGTGCCAAATTTGGTGCCATTAACCCAAAGTGCACAATTCGGCTATATTTTGTCACTATGCCGCTCCACTAAATGAGACGTTCCACTCGTCCTTCGTTCATGTCAGCTGTGACGCCATTGACGGCGCCATTATTCCAGAGCCCTTTATTACAGAGTTGGCCAACGCGGTTTCAGTGGGTTACAATATGACGCAATTTCGTTTGTATTGTGCTTGCCTAAAAAGCAATATGCGCCATGTTGTGCCCTACTGGAGCCGAATTGTCCAAACTCTGTAATAAAGGGATCTGTTTAATATTCTAGGAAATCATACAGTTTCTTTATACAGAGATAGACATGGGTGTTGAAAATTTTGGAATTTCTACTGAAAATCCTTTTCTTTCCATCTAGAGAATATGCCATATAAGATAAAAGATGACGCTCTAATCATCTGCAAGTTAGAGTACCTACATAAAGAGAGTAGCGACATATACTGCTTTCACACCTAGGTACGGTCGCTGCGACCGGTCGCTGCGACCGTACCCAGCGACCGATCGGACGTGCTTTCACACCTCCGTCAAAATTTGGTCAGGCCCAGAGCGATCGGTCGCTGTATAGCTGACCTAGCCGGAAGCGGAAGTAGAGATAGTGCGTAGGCATGTATGGGGGGTCATTGCATTTCGATCGGTCGCTGAGTACGATGTGCTTTCACATCTAGCTTGCATCGGTCGCGATCGGTCGCTGAAGTACCTCACCGACCGTACTCAGCGACCGATCGTTTTTGACCAAAACGATCGGTCGCAGCGACCGATGAAATGCTTTCACACTATGATTTCATCGGTCGCAGCGACCGCTCGCAGCGACCGTACCTAGGTGTGAAAGCAGTAATAGACGTCCTACTTCTTGGGAAATAAAATGGCGTTCAAATTCTTTCTATTTCGAACACCTGTTTGCTTATCGGAATTGAATAGAAATGTTGCGTAACAGGGGAAACAAAATGGCGTTCAAATCTTGGGTTGTCGCTATACTCTATAAGTACTCTACTGCAAGTTATCCCGTGAAGGTTCTACAGTTAAGAATCAAATATACAAAAGCTTACTAAATAGAACTAGCAAATACCTAGCAATTAAAATTTTTCTTTGACCTGAAACGGGAACTAAATAACATGTTGATAACGGGGGGACTACCTTAAGAATTAATCTATGCAATGCAAATTGTCTGTTAAAATGGAGTATTCTGCTATAGGGGCTATATGTCATCTGAAATGATAATTAAGAATTAGAGTCAGGGTAAGATGTAGGTTGGACCTAAGGTAGAAGAAGGTAAATTGAGAAATAAGTCTACGAAGAAAAAATGAGCTCTCACTTGCCGTTAATGAAAACTTTTAAAACCGTTTATCTCATGACGTTGATGGCGCTACAGCTGATTGGAATACAGGGGGAAAACTCGTCGGAGTTTTGAAGAAAAAAGTCAAATACAGTCAACAAATTACAAGCCGTTAAGAGTTTTCCTTCCTCACACTAGTGCTCTTGTATAGCTATACCGGGTGTCCCAGAAAAAGCGGAACGGGGGATTTTTCAGTACTTTACCTTCAACAAGTAGATAATCTTTTTTTCATCAGTGGGTAAAGCATCGTCTACCGAAAAAAATGAAACCAAGTTCATCAAATTTGGTGAAGTAATTTTGATTCTATGCTCGTTTTTTAGAATACAGTAATTTTCGAATTTCGCATGTTTTTTTTTTTTTTTTGTTTTGTTTGTTTGTTTGTTTGTTTGTTTTTTTCGACAGATGAGAGCAGAATCGTGTTGGGAATGGCCTTTCATATGGCATGTGTATGGCATGTTTTATTATTGACATGCATCAGAGGACTTTCCTCAAACATCGTATTTTGAAAGGCCATCCCGACACAATGCTACTCTCATCAGTCGCCAAAAATTTGAAAATGACTGTATTTTAAGAAACGTGCATAGAATCAATATTACTTCACCAAAATCGATGATCTTGGTATCATTCTCTTCGGTAGACGATACTTCACTCACTGTTGTAAAAATATTATCTACTTTTTGAAGGTAAAGGACCGAAAAGCCACCGTTCCGCTTTTTCTGGGACATCCGCTATATTCGAGGACAGTGAACAAAGAAAAATTGCTGAGAACAATGGTCCTCAGATCTCAACCAATCAGTCCTCGAATGTCAAACAATAGATTTAAGCCTTATTCCGTCAGCCTGCCGAGGACAGGAGGAACATTAGCTGTCCTGGAGAGTAAAGTCATTTGAAGATGTGTGCGTGTATGTGTGTGTGTGTGTGTGCGTGTGTGTGTGTGTGTATATCTGTTTATATTGCTTCCTCTTATCCTTTTATGTCATTTTTCACTATGGAAGAACGTATCTACTGAAGGGGGCCATCATTTGGAATTAAAACACAACCAAATCAAATAAAATGTGTAATGAATTTATTTTCGTATTTCAGCATTTCCTAGTTGAACTTCTCCCGACTGGACCTGTCAATTACTGGATCGGTTTGACGGACCTTCAAAACCAGGGAACTTGGCGATGGGTCGACGGCTCTTATTTTGATCCTAAGTAAATTGATTAAATATTATCGGTAATTTACTATAATCCGCCTGCTCTTTTTCCTGCCATGATTTTAAATGACCCCCTTCCTTTGACCAGCTTGTGGCGTGTATGAAAGTTTGATCCAAAATTATTTATGCTATTTCTAAACAGAACCAGGGAGGTAATCACTTTTAATAGGAGAGCATTTTCATGAGACATTTCCTTGTATGATACTGATGAATAAATATGATGACATAAAAAAAGGACTACGTAGACTGGAAAGCTCCCCAATATATATATATATATATATATATATATATATATATATATATATATATCTATATATATCTTTATATACTGAAAGAAATAAAAATGGGAGAATAATAATTTCTTTCTTTATATATATATATATATATATATATATATATATATATATACACTGCCCTCCAAAAGTTTGGGTACACCTGTAATCAGAATTTATTTTCCACGATCACATGCACTTTATTCATCATCAGGTTTATGACGCTGCAAAAAAATTGATATCAAATTAAAGAGTAGACATTAGCAATCAAGGTGACATCAGTTTAAGAATCATGAAGCGTTTCAGGAGGCAGTCATGCGTAGAAGGTCAACCTATTACCCAAATCATGCACAGCTAAATGAGAAGGTCATTAGTTTGAGCAGTTTAATCAGCGTTATTTGCCCCTTTGGCATTCTATAAAACTTAACCTTTATTTTATCGATTAATATATTCAAAGTTAATTGACTAATAGACAAGAAACATTCCTTTATTCAAACACAAAACTAGTATTTTCATATAAAAGCATCGACATAATAGGATCACAAGAATGCTTTGTTGTTTTCTGTTTCTTTCATGGAAAATCAAATGTCCACAACTCACGTCAGAGTTAAACAACATCCTAGAACAGGGCGAGACACCTGTTTCCTCCTCTAATGTGCGTAGACGTCACAAGGGAGGACGTTTGATGGGTCATGTGGCTTGTAAGAAACCTTTTCTCAAAGGAAAGAAAAGGTTGGCTTGGGCAAAAAACACAAAAACTGGTCTGTAGAGCAGTGGCAGAGAGTTCTTCGACCAGATAAATCAAAGTTTGAGGTATTTGGCAGTAGGAGACGATCATAATGTTAGACGGCCAAAAAGGGGAAATGATGTTACATGTAGCACAGGGCATCAAACCAACAGAAAGACACGGTGGTGGAAGTGTTATGGTTTTAGGTTGTTTCGGTGCAGATAAGGTTGGCACTTGGCAGTTTGCATAAAGTGGAGGGCATTCTTGACCAGTATGGCTACCACTCCATCAAGCGAAAGGCCTTTACTTCAGGAAAACGTTTCATTTGGGATCAGTTTGTTTGCCAGCAAGACAATGACCCAAAACATTTCTCATGGCTGTGTAAAAACTACCTCGTGAAAAGGGAAACTAAGGGGATCCTGACAATCATGGACTGGTCGGCCCAGTCCCCGGATCTTAACCCCATAGAACTATTATGGGAAGAGCTGGACAGGAAGGTTCGAATGTCCTACAAGTGAGCCTCATCTGTCGGAGATTCTCCAGAAGGCATGGGAAGATGTCTTCAGTGACTACCTTCACAAACTGACCAGTCGGATGTCCAGGGTGTGCCAAGCTGTAGTCGCTGCCAGGGGCAGATTTTTTGACAAGAAGTCTCTTCGATTTTAAACTTGCTTAAATAAACTTTTTAAGAAATAAAGAAATGTGCATCTCATGACTATTATGTTCATTTTTGTAGTTCTTTTCCTTGTCGAGTATCACAAAATAAAAGAGTAAGCAATGATATTTGGTCTTCCATGAAAGAAACAGAAAACAGAAGAGGATTCTTGTGATCCCATTATGTTGATTTTTTTTTACATGAAAATACTAGTCTTGAGTTTCAATAAAGGTATGTTTATTGTCTATTAGTTAAGAAACTTCATCGATAAACATGATAAAACAAGGGTCAGGTGTTATGGAATGCCAAAGGGGCGTATATGCTGATACAACTGACCACACTAGTGACCTCCTCATTCAGCCGTGGATGGTGATTTGGGTAATAGGTTGTCTTTTTTACGCATGACTGCCCCCTGAAACGCTCCATGATTCTTAACCTGGTGTCAACTTGAGTGCTAATGTCTACTCTCCAATTTCATACCAAATTTTTGCAGTGCCATAAATCTGATGATGAATAAAGTGTGGGTGATTGTGGAAAGTTAGTTCTGATTACAAGTGTACCCAAACTTTTGGAGGGCAGTGTATATATATATATATATATATACATACATATATATTGAAAGAAATTTGACAAATGCAAACAACTTTGGCAACTCCCTTGTAAATAATAAACACTGAAAGAAATGAAAATGGGAGAATAATAATTGCGTAGCTCCCTCAATGTTCCCCAGAGCTGTCATCCATTTTGAATCATCAAGGGTTGAAAAAATGCCTCCGCCGGGAATCGAACCCCGGTCACTGGTTTAGAACGCCAATGCCTTACCACTAGACCACAGAGGCGGGCCAGCAGTTAGGCGTTACCGAATCCAATTGACCGACAGACAGATTTCCAACCCTTTTCGATTCTTTATTTTGGTGCAGATGAGTTAACTCATCTTCTCCGCGTGGCGTTCGGGCAGTGACCGAATGATGACGCAGTGATTCCCAGACGATCTCCCAACGGCCATTGGCCTATTTTTAAGAAATCGCCCGGCAACTGGCCGATGATGTCGGCGAGGCATCATTCAGTCACTGACGAGACGCCGCGTGGAGAAGATCCCCCGATTTCATCAAGTCTTGACCCAACCAGCGACTAACAGGCAATCGTCAGGGCATCGCCAGAACATCGCTGTGGCTAATGAACAGCCCGCTCGACTTCTAGAAAAATCGACAGGCTGCAAATCGGTCGCTCTATGGCCGGGCAGACGCCGCGGAAAAACAAGCAGGCGCCGCCGGGATATCGGTTTATTTTGAACTCGCCGACCGATGACGGCCCGATCTTATAGCGGCGACCACTCGGCAGCATTTTGATCTAGCTGCTTCTTGACGGCGAGCGCTCGATTAGGCGGTGCCTGGGCGGTCACGCCCCGGGCACCGACTGAAAAGTGAGCAGGCGCCGCCGAAATTTTAACTCCGCGCTAAAACTTCAGCGATAACATGCCCTAAGTAACAGCAGTGCCCAGGTGACCGCCGCTCGGTGCCCCAACGAAATTGGATAAAAACCCGCTGCTCGGCTGCCGAGCAGGTTGATTTTGGCCTTTGTGACCATAGCCTTAAAGGGGGTACCCAATGCTGAAACAATGTTAGCTCATTTAAAAGAGCATGATTTTATTAGCAGAAAATCATCTGCCTAAAGTTTTTTTAAAAATCGTGTTGCCAAGGAAACCCCCAATTGTGAGATTTCAGGATATTTTTGACCCCTCAGCTGTGACCCAGTTTCAACTGGGTACCCACTTTGACTTCAAAATGACGTCAAAGTGGACACCTTGTCGCGCACTTCTAGCAAAATGCGCGCAAGGTATAATACATATTGTACAGTCTTGCGCGCAGCACAACTGCAATGCGCGAAGCTGGGTACCCACTTTTACGTCATACCTCATACTCAAAGTTTTTGGTCAACTTTTTTTTTAATGAGAAAATATTAGCCAAAATGCATTGATTTCGACTGAAAATCATCAAATTTTTAATGTTATTCTTCTTGGAATTCTATTCTCGATCATATATATATATATATATATATATACATATATAAATTACCATTGTGTAATCACTTTAAGGAGGTCGGACTATCTCTCCTTCGACTCTACAACGTAGGTGGTTAAATAATATGTTATTTACTGAAGTTAAACCAGGGACTTGTATAAGCCTGCTGGGCTGCTACAAGGGAGTTGTAAGAGATCTGCGCTGCTACAGAGGTTCTTTTAGTCCAAATACTGGGACAACAATCACCCGACGTACACTTTTACGATCATAATGGAGTGTTTTTCTATATTTTTTCCCTTAAAACTGATATTTGCCACGTTCGTACAATAAGAAGCGCCGGCTTGGTATCCCTCCTACACCCTTCATCCTTCTACACCCCTCTGGGAAATATGCAATTTGCCCTCACGCCTGTGCTAGTGTACCCTGTACACTTTTATTGTACAATATATTGTAACGTTCTTTTACAAATTGTTTTGTTTGTAGGCTTCCAGTATGGGGCCCGAATCAACCTAATGGAGGAGAACACTGCATGGTTCTCGTTTCTTCTCACACAGACCCGGTATGGGATCACAAATGGGGCGACTATGGCTGCCATAGGAGAAACGTTCGCTCTATTTGTGCAAGAGACTTTGGTAACTTCTACTTTTTTCCCAAAGAATTTAGTTTGAAATATCAGTTTACTATCTTAGGTAGTCTATGCCCCTGGAGTTTCGGGAGGGGGGGGGGATGCCTACTTATCCCGGCCCTAGTTCTATTGAACCGCAGAGCCTTATATCATGTCGGGGGGGGGGGGGGGGGCGTGAGTAGTATAAGCTTTCTGATCTACCTATAGGCCTCTATGAAGACACATGGTCGCGTTCGTGCATTCATCTGTCTGATGGCTGGCCGGTTGTGGGGGGGGGGGGGAGTGGGGAGGGGGCACTCTTATTACAAGGTGGACACCATGCTCTTACATGGACTTTCAAAATGGACCCTAAACAAGTACTTATCCTTCGATCTCTGAATACCCTACACAAGTATTGTGTCATGTCTTCACCACCTTTTTTTTCAAATCAAGCTGTTGTAAAAGTATACCCCTTTTTTCCTGATTTTTTGCAATTTTAATACAATTTGCACTGTACTCGCGTACTCCCGTCCTTGAAAAACAACCCTTTTTACGCGTTTTTTGTACGAGCATGGTGCCCACCTTGTAATGGCCGTGCCCCCCCCCCCCCCCCCACCCCGGGATGGCTGGTGGGTTCTGAACAATGGCAAGCTCCACGCCTCAGCTGGATCTTAATCAGTAAGTTAGGATTACATGTTGCAATAATAACATTTGCGAGCAAACAACATAGACATCAGCTCTGGCATGTATTTTTTTACAAAGTTCTTCCAGGGTTGTCTCAACCACCGAGCCTTAAAGAAACAGGAGCCAACCACGCGGTGGTTGCTTGGCAACCGTGGTAAGACACGACCGACAGCGGAGAAGGCCCTGCGAGTGGATACAGGATCTACTTTAGACTCGCCACACGCGCAGAAGACTCTACGTCCTGGACGTTGGCCGGCTACCGGGGTGAACAGGACGACACGGTCGATGGCACTGGCGACTTGATGGTGTTCAACGTGACTGGCTTGGATTCGAGTAGCGATTATGAGATCGCGATATCTGTAATCCATCTCTGCACCGGACGGGAAGGAAACAAAGGTTCTTCGCATGAGGCCGTTACAAGATCAAAACGTAAGACTAAAAAAAAACAAACAAACAAAAAAAAAAACACCCCCAACCAGCCCCCAACCCTCTCCACCCAAAAGATCGCTTTGCCCTTCGACAGCCGGCCATCATCATTGCATTTCGAATAGTGTTCAATGTGTTAAGGACACGCCCTGAGACACATGGATCAAGGATTCTATAAGGGGGGGGGGGCGAAATTTTTGTGAAAAGGGGAGAAAGAGAGCAGGGCTGCGTCTTCCTCAGTCTCGATTAAAGCATGGTGAAAGGCCGTGTAACAAATTAGCGTATCGAGCCAACGTATGCCCAACGTATTTGCAAATTTGGATATACGTTCTCGTAAGTTGCCATTCGTTCGTGACACATTTGACGTAGTGGTATTCGTTCTGTTCGTAGGTGTTCGCAGATAATCATACGCTGGAGCCGATTTTTGAATTTAGACATGTTCAAAATTCTGCGCGTGTGACAACGTACTGATCAATACGCTAAGTATATACGTTGAACAATCGCTGTGTTAACGTTCCGCGCGCTGAGTGTCCGTTTCTTATTCATCCGCCGTTCGTCCAGATACGTCGGGCCCATCTGCAACTTTGCTATAACGACTGCACAACGTATATACAGCGTAAGTATAACAAATGGATAATGAATGGCCAACGAATACACAGCGTATTCCAACCTACTTCCCCGGTGTTGTCACTCTATATATTCAAAGGTATAACCATTAAACCATGATCTTTCGGCAACCCAGAATTTGACCCCTATTTCGTGGTGTTTCAAGTACATTTTCAGCCATTTTTACCCCTATTTGGCACAAAACGGCTACAAAGTGGCCTTTAAAAACACCCATATTTTTCGCATTACAAGTACATTTTTACTAAACCTAAACCATCCCTTTCAAAGTCAATTCAAGTCTGAGTCAAAAACAGAAAATTACAAACAAGGACCAGAAAAAACACACCCTTTTTTCAATTTCGAGTACAAGCTCAATAACACCCCTTTTTGCGATTTTGAGTACAAGCTCATGAAAACAACCCTTTTTTTATTCAAAATCGCGAACATACTCAAAAAAGGCCCCTTCTTACGCAAAATTTCGCACGATGATGCGTACACAAAGTCAATACAGAGTGACAACACCGAGCTTACTTCAGCTTTTACAAGGCGTCCATCTGACGTGTTTGACAGAAGTCTACCGATAAAGTAGCGAGTGCGCACAGTACAGCTAGTGTGCAAGTAGCGTTTTTCGTGTCACGAGTATCTCCTTCATTTCTGCTCAGCTGGTCATCAGGGTTGGATGATGCTCGAGACTCATAATTCAATAACCTCTAGCCGTTTATCTGCATCATTAGGAAGTGGAGAGGTCAGAGGTTTGGGAGAATCTGGGGTAGGACACTCGTCCCGACAGAATTAGTGATTGGAGGTCATATAAATTCAGCCTAGGCTGCTGATGCAGTCTTGGTTGTCTGGTTGGCACGTTTGGTTGGGTGTTTTTTTAGCAGGTTGCTTCTTCCTTTTCTTGCCTTTAGAATTCTTGGGAGGCATACTGAAACTGGAATTGTTACTAGAACGTGTATGGAGATGTTGACTGCTCAACTTATTTTGCTGAATTATGAGTCAGTCGAGACACGTTACCTGGTTGCCGTAGCACGCTATGCATACGTTGGGCATTCGCTGGTCGTTCGTTTTATATTATGCTCAACATTCGTTGGATGGACGCTACGCATGCGCTGTCATTCGTTACTTCGAACCTTGCTTCGAACGCTACTCATACGGACAGCATGCGCTCCTCATATTATGCATACGTCTACTAGTTGGTTCTTTTAGAACCAGATTTTGGCCGAGAGTTCGAGCGTATTTGAGGGTATCTGCACTTTAAAAAAAAAAAAAATAGATGTTCGCTAGGCATATACTTTAGCTCTATTCCAGTGGCGTAACAGCCGGGGGGCAGGGGGGGGGGGCAGAGTGCCCCCCTGAAGGATTTCAGCGGGAAAATCCACCAAACCACCGGGAAAAAATGAAAGGGAGGGAAAGGAAGAAAAAGGAAGGGAGAAAGGGAAAGGAAGAAGAAGAGAGGAAAAGAAAGAAGAAGAAAGGAAAAGAAAGAAGGAGAAAGGGAAAGAAAGAAGGAGAAAGGGAGAGGAAGAAGGAGAACGGGAAAGAAAAAAGGAAAAAGGGGAGAAAGAAGAAGAGAGAGGGAAAAGAGGGAAAGGGGAAAAAAGAAAAAAAGCAAAGGGAAACAAAAGAAATGAGGGAAAATTTAGTACCATAACCCCGGAGTGCTCCACTCCCTGGACCCCCGCAGTGGCTTTCCCTGTAGACCCCCATCAGGGGCCCTAAGCCAGAACCCTGGGCCCAACCCGCTAAGGGCTTCGCAACAAGCAACTCGCGGTGCAGGCTCACCTCCGCATATTCTATTTCTAGACTTAGATACCGGGAAATTTTCGGCTCTGCCCCCCCCCCCCCCGATAACAGGCAGAGAATGTAAGAGGCCGGGAACAGTCAACGAACAATTCAAAGGAACGTCAAAGCTTCCGCGCTTCGCGCGGGAAGGGAAAATCACCATCCCTGCACCCTCCCCCTAGCATGCCCAGGGAGCGCGCTTTGCACTATCGTCCTCCTAAAATGAAATCCTAGCTACACCACTGATTCTAGACTTAATTACCGGGAAATTTTTGGCTATGCGTATGCCCCCCCCCCCCCGATAACAGGCAGAAAGCGAAAGAAGAGCAGGAACTATCAGCGAAAAAACGTCGGAGCTTCCTGCACCCTCCCCCTAGGGAGCACTACCATCTCCCTAAAATGAAATCCTAGTTACGTCGCAGAAGATAGACTTAATTACCGACAACTAACAATTCAAAGAAACGTCGGAGATTCCGCGCTTCGCGCGGGAGGGGGGGGGGGGGGGGGGGGAAACTCCCCCCTCCCTGCACCCTCCCCTCTAGGTAGCACTACATTGGCGTAAATTCCGGGGGGGGGGTGGGGGATCTATCACCCCCACTTGCAGAAGAGGGGGGATGGTGTGTACAAATTTCCCCCATGCAGACACACTTTTTAAGGAAGAAAATATATTTTAATTAATCAGTTAATAAAAATTCTGAATATCTATCATAAACAACCATTATTTTAGAATTTCTATTTGAAAATGCTACTGAAAACAAAAAAAAAAGTGGTTATTTTTGGCTCGCTCGCTTCGCTCGCTCGTCAAAATCTTAGGATTTTCATCCGAAAATGCGATTAAAATCGAGAAAAGTGGTTATTTTTGGCTCGCTCGCTTCGCTCTTTCATCATATTTTAGAATTCTTATTCGAAAATGCGATTCAAAACCGGAAAAGTGGTTATTTTCTGCTCGCTTGCTTCGCTCGCTCGCAAAATAGATATCAAAATGTGTGTGAGAGGGAAAAAAAAATCGTTAAAAAAGTTTTTCATCCCCCACTCCTCAAACTGGATTTACGCCGGTGGAGCACTACCGTCCTCCTAAAATGCAGTCGTAGCTACGCCACAGATTCTAGACATAGACTAGTTACCGGGAAATTTTGGACTCTGCCCCCCCCCCCTGATAACAGGTACCTGTTACGCCCCTGCTCTATTCGCTATAAATTGCGACAGGGCCTAAATTTCTGTGACACCCGAACTTCTTTGACTCCCGTAGCCTTCTACTTGGAAAAATAATTATAGAATAGAACCCCAAAACATAAAAACAAAAAAATAAAGGAAAACAAAAACAAAGGAAGAAGAAGAAGAAGAAGAAGAAGAAGAAGAAGAAGAAGAAGAAGAAGAAGAAGAAGAAGAAGAAGAAGAAGAAGAAGAAGAAGAAGAAGAAGAAGAAGAAGAGAAGAAGAGAAGAGAAGAAGAGAAAGAAGAAGAAGAAGAAGAAGAAGAAGAAGAAGAAGAAGAAGAAGAAGAAGAAGAAGAAGAAGAAGAAGAAGAAGAAGAAGAAGAAGAAGAAGAAGAAGAAGAAGAAGAAGAAGATTGGACCGAATAATGAAAGAACGCAAACCAACATCAAATCTATTCTTTCAGGTATTCTTCTTGTGTTTTTTTCCCCTTTCCATTTTATCATTTCCACTAAAGCACCCGAGCCAGCCCTGGACCGGCCTCCCTCATGCGAGCCATGTACCCTCAGACCTGAGAACAATGTACAGCCCCTTCACGACTCGAATTCCGTCATACCATGGGCTTTGTTTGGTGTCGCTATGGTGCTCAATGTCACCTGCGGCATTATCATTGCAGCTCTGTGGTAAGTTGAGGGGGGGGGGGGGAATCCCGGTTTTTGTAAACGGGGAAGTGGTACAGCACTTTTGACAAAAACAAAGAAAGAGAACAAGCAAAAGATGGATTTCGTGTCTTTAGATGTTGACCAACTCAAATTTGATTGATTGATCGATTATTTTATTTATTCATTTATTTAGTTAGTTATTTGTTTATTCATTCATTTGTTTATCTTTTTATTTATTTATCTATTCATTCATTCATTTACTCATTTATTTATTCATTTATTTTTTCCTTTATGTATTCATTCGTTTATTTATCTATTCATTTATTTATTCATTTATTTATTTATTTATTTAATAATAATAATAATAAAGATTGATTTATGAAGCGCCTAATAAAAAAAAAAAGTTTCTCTATGCGCTTAATATTTAGATATTTACTTATTAATGTATGCATTCATTGATTTATTTATTTATTCATTCATCCATTCAATTCATTGACAGTCTTTCATACATTCATACATTCAATCAATCATTTATTCATATTAGCTTTTTTTTTATTTGTTCAGTCATCTAATCATTAAGTCATTTTAAATCCTTTCATTCATCTGTACTTATTTTCACTGGTATGTCAGGTCTTCTGAAAAGCATGAGCTGATAGGATATAGGCCCATACATATAAATAACAAAATATTTTCGTATAAAGGTTATCATTCTCATCATCCTCATCGGTTTTATTCTGATTTTCAAATTGGCAAGATTTATTCAAACTCACCGAGGGACAAATGTTCTAGAACCTCTTAGTTCCTCTTTTCTCATGCTTTCGTCCCCTTTCTCCCATTTTTTGTACAGTAACATAAAATTTATTGCCAGTTTATACAAGTTGTTCTTATATAAGCAGTGTCACTTTCATGTCATCTTAAGATGTTTTTTTTTTCTATTCATAAGAAAAAATACTTTGAATTGAATTGAATTGAATTGAACTGAACTGAATCATTGAAATGAATTGAATTGAACTGAATTGAATCATTGATGTATGATAATGACTGGGGCTTTGAAAAAGATTTGTATTGGTACTACTGAAAGAATAGTAAAATGACTATTTGATGTTATTGTCATCGTTATTACCATAAAAACTGTTTTTATTATTACTTTATTATTCTCATCATCATTATTATCATCATAATTTTTGATGTTGTTTTCCTTATGATAATAATTTTCTTCCATACAGTCTCTGTCGAAAGCGCTCTGATCCCTCTAAACCTGTGGACGGAACGTCTAAGACCTCTGGTCTTTACAACAACCCGTCATTCAACAAGGAAGGAGAGCAAAATTAAAGCTTAGTTTATTTCCTCGACGCTTTTTCCTCTTCTTTTCTGCATGGGGTCTATGCTTCTCTACTCTACCTCAGTTAAAAACTACATTGTGTACTTCTTTGATTACAACCTGTTATATTCAGATTTCATACTTGTCTTTATTCCGGAAGTCTTCCGATAACTTAACATAACATATCCTCAAACATTATGGTTAAGAACCGTTAAGTTATTATACATGTAGAAGGCCAATGGTTCGCCTTAAAACATGACAGTCATAGGAAATATCTTGGACCTCTAAGCAAACAAACAAACAAACAAACATAGAAGGAAAATTAATTTTCAATCGTCCATTTAAGATCTTTCTTGAAGATGATCATTCAAAAACCTTGACATTATTGTAACGTTAGTGATGATAATATTAATGTGCATTTATCCATTATTATTCAATATGTTCTTTACGCGACCCTCCAACCTTCATGTTTAAGCTAGCTGTGTCTTTCTTCTTAAATCATAGTTACAACGCACATGCATTGCCTATAAAATACTGATGCATTGCTGGAAATCTTGGGAGCTGAATATCATTTTGTAGATTAAAGTAAAGGTGAATGTGCAAAGTTTGAGGAAACAAGGGAAAGTTAATATTTTGTAGAATTTTTCACTTGATAATAGTGAGAAACTATACCTGGAATTATTTACATGAAAGCAGAATACAATCATTATCTGTCAGATTTATAGTGTATATGGTAGGCCTAGATATTATGTTTATTTTTGCTACTAAACATACATTATTCTATATACAAAGAGAATTATGATTTACATTGGTGATCTTTGGAAATGTCCAATAAATTCTTCTATCAAACTTTGATTCACTTTGAACTTTGGGCATGTGTGATCAAATCTCTTTGGTCGAGAGCAGAGGAATTAAGAGCGCCATCTTCAGGCGTATTAGCGGAAAGGTTAACTCGGGAAGAAGAATGTGACGGAATGGGAAGAAGCTACATTAACTCGAAAAGAAGAAGCATACAAGACAGTAAGAGAGAGAGAGAGAGAGAGAGAGAGAGAGAGAGGGAGGAGAAAGAGAGAGAGAGAGAGAGAGAGAGAGAGAGAGAGAAAGATCAAGGCAGAGTGGAGAGGGGTGCAAAACGCTTTGATGCTATGCGTAACAGAAGGGGTATGAAGGGAAGAATACTACCATGCCGCGAAAAAAGTTGTAATCAAAAGTACGTTGAATGGTATAACGAATGAAATTAGGTTCAAAATAAAATTTGTTATCTGAAAAAAAGAATGTCAGAGATGATTAAGACGATTGAGAGTTCCAAATAAAAGAAAAATCTTCAACAGTTCAGATGGCACGCAAAACAACTGGCTTTAAGAAGGTCATTCCTTGTTTTTTTTTTTTGCTTTTTGTCGTTTTTTTTAACCAAAGATATATTGAATAGAACATTTGTCAGTGCGTTTTTTAAAAAAGAATTTCTTTCATTTGGATCGGATTAAGGCAACTCGAATTCTGATCAAATCAATCCTCCTTTGGTTTAAGATATTTGACTATTTTGAAAAGAATGGCTGATTTCTTAAGAATACATACATCCAAAAAAAAAAAGAGAAATAAAGAAAAAAAAATCATAGTAGCAGTAGGCCCATGCTGCCCCATTCCAATAAAAAGATTTATGCCGTGGGCATACAAGGCAAGGGGTTATGGAGGGTGGGTGGGGAGATGGGGGCTGTAAGTTGGGGAATCATGAAGCCACCGGCGTAAATCCACTCTGAGGAGTGGGGGGGGGGGGGATGATTGACTTTTTTGAAGATTTTTTTTTCTGTCGATCTCACACTTAAGTATAAGCACACACCCTCACTAACCCCCACAGACCCCCCTACACACATTTTAATATTTATTTTGCGAGCGAGCGAAGCGAGCGAGCCAAAAATAACCACTTTTTTGGTTTTCAATCGCATTTTCAAATAGAAATTCTAAAATATGATGGTTGTTTATGACAGATATTCAAAGATTTTACTAACGGATTAATTAAAATATATTTTCTTTCTTAAAAAGTGGGGGGGGGGGGATATTTGTACACGCCATCCCCCCCTCTCCAAAAAGTGTGGGGGGGGGATATATCCCCCCCCATCCCCCCGGGATTTACGCCAGTGCATGAAGCCCCTGTAGGCCCTAAATCTTCAGCTCCGATCGTTTGGGGTCTAGAGAAATAACAAGCGAGAATGATCCTTTTCTTCTTACAAAAATGTTTGATAGTGAAATTACCCCTTTTAAATGCTTGTAATGAATTGTCAATAAAAGCTGCTGGGCTATTATAATAATGGGAATATCCGCCCCCTCCCCACCCTGGTGAAATGTTAGTGATTTAATCCTATAACCCCAATTTCGGGCCTTAACCCTCATCCCACCTCTAACTCTTCCTCTTCTCCATTCCTCTTAACCTATTGGCTACTGGATCCGGATGATCCCTGTATAAAGCCTATGGGAAAACCGAATTTGAAATTTCAGTAGTCATGCTAGTCCATCTTGCAAGGGTGTTGGGGAGTCTGACTGTTGTCAACATTATGGGCCCAACGGAAATTTCCCATCAAGGAAACAAGGCAAGTTCCCAGGGTCTAATTTTGTTGTTCAGGGTTAAAGTTAAGACAAAGAAATTCCCCATCACTGAATATGCTGCAAGCCTTGCGGATATACCTCCGGGAAGGGGGGGGGGGGTATACTCAGATTTGGTTCGGGGGGGGGGGGACGGGGGTGAGTGCTGCGGAAGCCTCCATACCCGTACCCATTTTTCAGGGTCATTTTGGTGGAAAAAGGTACCCATTTATTAGGGACTTTGCATCTGTGCGTGCACTTTATGGGCGAGCATTCTCAACAATGCGAAGTTATTTTAAAAAGTGGATGGGGCATGTTTAGGGATTTTCCGGCACAAAACCATCATTTCTTGCAAAACATCGACCCATGAGAGTGGCACACCCCGTATACCATAGGCGAGTAGCCCCCCCCCCCCCCCCCCCACCACCACCCAGTGAGTTTTATTGGGGTGGGATCCCGAGATTAGATGGGATGATCTTGCACGAGTGAACTTGGAAGAAGAGTCATGAAAACGCCTGTCAAGACAAAACTACAAATATTTTGATCACGTGACATTTGCACGACCAAAGGTGTTTCCAAAATGGCGACACTGTGTTGTGCATTTGCTGTGTAACTTATGCAGGAATCAAAGCGGATGTGGTTGAGGTATGAGTCATTTATGTATTTAAAAACGCCAATTTCCGGATGTACGAGAAAATCTGTAGAAATCCAAGGATTTTGGTATTAAAAGCGAAGATGAATGTTGCTTATTAGGGGCGGTAAGTTCAAATTTCGGAGGTATTTTTCGAGATAACGACGTCGGGAGTGATGACAATTCAGACATGTCTGAATGAATGAATGAATGAGTGAGAGGTTGGTGGTGAGATTGTCCGCGACTCGTGCGTTGTCCATGGTCCCCGGGGTTGGGCCGGGGAGGATTTGTTTCCGCAGCCGGTGCTTGCAATGGTTCCTTCTGCTGGATTGGATTTTTGTCATGTTTGTGTCATGGAGTCTTTGCTATCTTGGACAACATGCTGTGTGGACCTAACCCTACGGGCTCCGCCGCAAAGCTCATCTATCAGGTCTATTGACAGCGCCGCAATTCGTCAGTTTGGTTCACTTATTTTTATAAATATAAATGTAGGGTCTAGATCTATGTCTAAAAAGAAAAATTTGTGCTTATATGGTCTCACCAACTCTTTGGCCAACCAGCAAACCCTCTGAAATCCTCTTCTGAAAATGTTTTGGAAGAAAAAAGACAGGATTTTCTTGTGCTATGAAAATAATCCGTGTTGCAGCATCCATTTTACAAATCGAAAATCAATGTGTGCATGCGCAGAGCAATATGAATATTCACATTTTAGAGCACGGTTCGTTCAAAATGATTGAATATGCATGAAGACATCGCGACATGGATTGAACCGCACATGCAGCTAGCGCTCTCTGTACTAAGAGAAACATGATGATTACAAATGATTACCGGTAATGCAAAATAGAGATCCATAAAAGGTAAGATAATTGCATCACTAAGAAGGCAAAATTCAGTAGAATCATTTAGTATCACATTTTACTTACAATTTTGGTGACACCGTATCTCAAAATGAAGATTTCTAGACCTTTGTCGGCAGGTTTCAATTTTTTCGGAAAGGAATTCAGATATAGCAAAATCTGCCATCTATTCACAACAATGTTAATTTCACAATTCCTTCCCCAGTTTCAAAGAAAAGTTTAATCCTTTGCTAATTTTAGGTTCCTCTGTCTGTTGGTGCTGTCAGATTTTCAAAATCTTTTCTAGTTTTTGAGATATTACCCTGGGCTCAAAATACATTGTACATGTAAGGACATGCGCAGGGTTCTCACTAGAAAAAAATCCACACACGGTTCCCACTCTGCGCGAAGTGTGGAAGTTTTGGAAGTTTTACAGAAGTTTTACGGAATAACACCTAAAGTTAGGTGTGGCGGCAGTATATGCTATAGTAAAAGGATGAAAAATACTTCTTGGTAAGCAGGAGTTGTCTACTAATGGCAGAAAAGTAAAAATACATTGTCAAAAAGCAAAACAATCTGTGACATTTATCATTATTGTTAGGAATATATACTCCAATGTTTTTTTAACCTTGTTGCCACGCATGGTGGTGTGTCCTAATTTCACGTGTGTCCTAATTTCACGCATGTCCATGGTTCTCGCCAGTACATAACACCCATGGTTCCAATACCATGCGTAAAGGGTTTCAGACAAGGAAGAACCATGTGTGAAATTGCTGCACCATGCGTGGCAATAAGGGTAAAAAAATATTGGAGTATATATTCCTAACAATAGTGATAAATGTCACAGATTGTTTTGCTTTTTGGCAATGTATTTTTACTTTTATGCCATTAGTAGACAACTCCTGCTTACCAAGAAGCATATATTGCCGCCACACCTAACTTTAGGTGTTATTCCGTAAAACTTCCGAAACTTCCACGCTTTGCGCAGAGTGGGAACCATATGTGGATTTTTTTCTAGTGAGAACCCTGGCTATGACCCCTGCATGCCGACAGCTACCCGCATAACATTCACAGGGCTTCGTTGTCTTTGTCGCACAATAGAATTCCTGTTGGTTTTTTAGGCATGTGCAGGCACTACCGGTACGTGATGCAGCATTGATGCTGTTTTCAGGGACCTGAAAACTAAGTTTTGACATTTTGATTGATTGTAAAATAATGAATTTTATGTAATATCATTCACATGATAATAGTTTTTATAGGATACAATTTTTCATGCAATGTACATTTATTAAACCTGGCCATGAATTCAGAATGTGGAAGTTACTTCTTTTAGATTTCCCAAAACTACCTACGTACACTACATGTATCTTTAAAGATTTAGTGCGCAAGAACACCACAACATATCTAGAAACTGGAATTCACATGATTTAAAGAATGATTTGTTTATAAACAATTCATAGACGTCAGACAGTCGGGCAAATGAGTATGTCACAATGACTAGAAAAAAAATGTCTCCTGAATGCCCATGATTTTGAAACTATTTGGGAGATGGTCAAAAATTTCCTAATAAAGCACCTCCAAGAGGTTGAAAAAAAAAAAAAACCCAAAAAACTCTGATGAATGCATACGTAGACTGTAAAAGGTTCTGGTACTTTGGTACGTGTTCATCCCACAAGTTTCATGGAAGTTTTGATTTTTTTTGTGTGTGTTATTTTTAGGAGGAAGTGAGTGGAAGAACAACTTTCGTACATTATAACATACATGTACATGTACACAACACTGCAAGATGTGGTTTGTAGAAAGATTGTTATTGTGAGGCTGGAAAAAATGAGGTTTGACTGTAGCGACTAGTCTGTTTGAATTGATATGATGATGATGATGATGATGATGATGGCTTCTTGTAGAGTGCCGGTATCCGCTTCAACTTGAGAAGTAAAATGCATGTATAGTTCTGTTAAAATATACATGAACGTCAATGTACCTGTCAACTGTGAGGGACAGTCCCTATTTCGGGGAAAAGGAAGGAGCAATTTTCACTCATTACGGCCATGTGTCCCTGTTTTTGTAAAGATCTGAGTACAGTAATGTATCGGCAATTAATGATCTTCCCTATTTTTGGCAGTTTCTTAACCATTTGTACTTATGTATTCTATTGACTTGCAGGGGTGGCAGGTCTGCTATAGTTTGTATGCAACGACATTAAAAAGGCTAATTATTTGCTTTGCGCTTTTTCAAAATTTCTCTTTCCTTTGCAGATGACCAATGGATTACTGCTTGTATAATATTCGTGGCCGTCAACTCTTTTTATTTTCCTCAGCACATATATGAATTTTGAATCGCGTGGGTGAACTGTGGTGGACTGAATACACGTTATGAAGGAATCTCCAACCCTAAGCTTCTACGCCGTTCCAAGATGAGTAAGTACATACATGTGTAACAGTGAAACCTGTATATAGAGACCGCTCAAGGAGACCAGAAAAGCAGTCTTTATAAGCAGGTGGTCTTTACATGTAAGTGCAGGCTCCTTTAACCCATTCGTGACAGAAGGTCCACATTTTGTGGTTTGGCCTAATATCTTTTGATGCAAAGCCCTGAAAATCATACCAAATACATGAGCAGAAAGAGCAAAAATTCTACACAAACTGTGCCCACTTTGGTTGCGTCAATATTCGTTGATTGATGCTGAAAATTTTTTAAAGGAAAATAAGCATTAAAATCCTTAAATTGGCAATGTGATAGAAAGTTTAAAATCACCATTTTCCCCTGCAAATTGGCAACTTTTTGACTTCTCATCGTAATTTCTGTCAATTTATATTCATTTCAGATACATGACGTTTTATACGAAAAATGTAGCAATAAAATAAAAATGTTGGTGTTGCCAATTTGAAGAATAAAAGCTGATCAAATTAAGCTTTAAATAATTCCTGTCACGAAGGGGTTAGTACACATTTCACTAAGAAATGCTCTTTAAAGTGATTATACAATGGTAAAAAAAAATTTGATATATGATCAAGAATAGAATTCTAAGAAGAATAACGTTAACAATTTGATGATTTTTCAATCGAAATCAATGCATTTTGGCTAATTTTCTCATAAAAAGTCAAGAGTTGACCAAAAAAATTGAGTATGTGGTACATGTATGACGTAAAAGTGGGTACCCAGCTTCGTGCATTTCAGTTTTGCTGCACGCTAGACTGTACAAAATGTATACCTTGCGCCCATTTTGCTAGAATTGCGCGACACGGTACCCCCTTCGATGTCATTTTGACGTCAAATGGCAGTTGAAACTGGGACACAGCTGAGGGGTCAAAAATATCCTGAAATCTTACCACATTTGGGGGTTTCCTTGGCAACACGACTTTTTAAAAACATTTAGGTAGATGAAATCATGCTCTTTTAAATGAACTAACATTGTTTCAGCATTGGGTACCCCCTTTAAACCATTCGTGACAGAGGGTCCACATTTTGTGGTTTAGCCTAATATCTTTTGATGCAAAGAGCTAAAAATCATACCAAATACATTTTGGTTGCGTCAATATTCGTTGTTTGATGCTGAAAATTTTTTAAAGGAAGATAAGCATTAAAATCCTTAAATTGGCAAAGTAATAGAAAATTTAAAATCACCATTTTCCCCTGCAAATTGGCAACTTTTTGACTTATCATAATTTCTGTCAATTTATATTCATTTCAGATACATGACGTTTTATAAGAAAAATGTAACAATAAAATAAAAAAGTTGGTGTTGCCAATTTGAAGAATAAAAGCTGATCAAATTAGGCTTTAAATAATTCCTGTCACGAATGGGTTAAGGGAAACAAGAACGATGGTCTTCATAGACAGTTGGTCTTCCTATACAGCTGGTTCCTAAAGCAGCTTTGACTATACACGTATGATTGACTTATCACTGCTTAAAATTTTTAGTTTATAAACTGGGCCTTCGTTGTGAAGATTGGAGTCCAGGATTAATGTTTTCTCATAGTACATACCAATTTCTGCAGTATGTTGGGACAACAATTCAGACTTCACATCAGGCCCCTAAAGCTCTGCCATTTTGTCCAGATTCATTAGAAGGCCGACATAAGCACCATCAATATTCATGATAAAAAATGAATGATTCATTTTGTAAGAAGCTTCCAACTAGTAGCATTTGTTTGTTTGCGGTATGAAACATTACATGCATCAGCTTACCGCATGTGCAGTTAATGCACAGTAAATGCGCAACAAATGCGCATTAAATCAAAGTGTCACAATAAAACTGATACGCGCAATAGATATGAATAATGCAACAGTGTTATCGATATCATGGCAATAACGGGTGCTTATCGGCCCTTTCAAATGATCGAAAAGAGGCAGGGCCCTGATGCCATTCGCGTAATGATATCTGCGCGTGCTGGTTTTCGTCTAGTAAATTTATTATTTGCTTCACATAGACTTTACTGATAATGTGTATAATTTACACTGTATGTGGTGTCGCAGGTCTAACAGTATATAGTACATATAGTGCTTTCTGCACATACATGCTGGAATGCAGGGTGCATGTTTCCTTGAGAAATACGAAGAATACCAAACAGGAAATTTGTTACGGTTATCGCAATATCCATTGTGCCAGATATAATATACATGTAACTGTAATAATAACAACTCACACCCACTACTTTTATAGCAGATTGTAATTGAAAGAACCTTACTGGCAGTAAAATGAGACATGGATTTCGGTGCCCAGTCGTTAAAGGAGAATGGAACCCAGCCATCAGTGTGCTATTAGTGAATAGAGGTGAACAAGACAGATGAACAGTGAAAGTTTGAGCAAAATCAGACAATCTCTTCAAGAGTTATGAATTTTGAAAGTTTAAGTAAATCCGTATTATAGGGATCCTTGAGTTGGCAACTTTGCCAGCATCTGTGATGTCATCGTGGACAACTCTCAATTCATTTTGTGTATGATTTTTCAAAAAAATTGATTTATATGAAATTTTGAGTCAGGAATCAACATAATTCTTCAAAAAATGCTTGCAGAATTCATGTAGCCATGTCATACTCAAACAGTAAATCAAAAAGAATCTTTATTTTTCTGGAAAATGAAGAAAATATAAAATTCTGTGCATAAAATGAATGGACAGTTGTCCACAATGACATCACAGATGCTGGCAAAGCTGCCAACTCAAGGATCCCTACAAAAGGGATTTGCTTAAAACTTTAAAATTCATAATTCTTGAAGAGATTGTCCGATTTTGCTAAAACTTTCACTATTTATTAGTCTTGTTCATCTCTATTCGCTAAAAGCACACTGATGCCTGGGTTCCATTCTCCTTTAATAGAAATTGCACTGTATGTTTACTGCCTTTCAGTTCAATGTCCAAGGGGCCTGTATACATGTACATGTATTACTCTGAAAGAACTTTTCTAGCAGCAAAGTCTAGGCTAACTGCTTTATAGACACAGGCCATTGTTTCATTGTGGCTTTGACTGGGTCTTGAATGTATAGACTATTATGCTGAAGGTTGGTGCATTGTAAACAAACCACAAGGGAACATAGGCAATGTCCTAATGGGGTCATGTGACATTGATAGAATCTACGTGTATAGTGTACTGCGAACAATACACCACTGGGATTTGCCTAGGCCTACATATAGATTTGACACAAGAGGTAGAGGTCATTTAACTCATATTCATCTTTTAGAGGGCTAGAAAACAAAGACTTCTGTAGGCTTATCCAATGTAAACAAACTGCAGATGATGAATGTATGGAGACTAGTCTGGATACAGAGACTCTATTTTGACACTGAAACACAATTCCTGAAAGCCTGGAGTTGACTGATGTTGCCAGTCGCTCGCTGTGTTAGGGAATATACATGTAGGACCGATGGAATTCAGGGATCCTGCTTTTTTCCATAGTCTATACAGTTCAGACACTCATTGACCTGTTTCAGCTGGCATGGGACCGATTTGTGCCTATGGACTGTCCTAATGGGGTCATGTGACTTGGTTAGAATCTGTATTATGTATTCTGCAAATAATACACGCCAGTGGGATTTGCACTGTAGATGCAAGAGGTTATTGACTAGATCAATACCAGCTGACCAGAAGTGATTGGTGTGGGGGGTAGGGGATGGTGGGGGGGGGGGGGGGGGGGCTAGGACAGAGAATCTGTCAGGTCAAGTGCATGGAGTTTATGAAATTTTTGTTTTGGCTGTGATGGGATTGAGATGCACTCGAATAAATGTACTTCCTACGCACTACATGAAGTTAACTATTTGATGCCATTACAGGTACATTGACAGATAAATGGCTTTACTGAGGTACTTTACACACATGTACAATTGGTCTCATTCATTGGAAAAAGTAATCGACAGTGTAGAATTTCACAAAATTTAGATGTGCTGTGCATGTACGTGTAGAGAACAGCAAAATCATACATTGAGCCTCTTCTCTTCAAGGAAATGAAGAAGAAAAAAACCCACAAAAACTATAAACAACTGGAATGTGACATTCACAGCCTACATGTACTCATTACTTCATCTGGAAAAGCTACATTGGTTTTATAATATTTTCCAATGCCAACAGCACAATGCAGCAGAGTCTGTTGGCCCACACAGAGATCCTGTTTGCCCACAGTGGGTGTACACAAGTTTACGTCAATTGTGGTACAGTTACAGTACATGTTGGCCGCTTCACTGAGCAAATTTTCAGCATTGCTAAAACTGCCCTACTGCTACAGGTTGTCAATTCAACCCTTGCCCTTTTATTGACGGTGGAATTTGCGGGGAAGAAAAATGGAAGAGGAAATGGAAATAAACAGATCGGAAGAATGGCACAACCCCATGTTTATACATGTACGTACAATGTACATGTGGAACTGACATGTCAATATTTCTGGAGGCTCAAATGGGGATGTTCACATAATGGCAGTGAAACGTTAATTTGAAAATGGTTTGACTCAGTGTAGTTTGAAATGCATGGGGGGGGGGGGGGGCGCATGTTTCTAGAATTAAATGGTGAGAAAATACTTGTAGGAATTATATGGAAATAGAGAATGGGGGAGAGAGGATAAAAGGGGATGGGAACATTAAAAAAGGAGGGGAAAAAATTCTACGTTTCTATCCACAGGTCTAACACCCTACCCCATTGAATGAACTTCCATTCAGTTTGCTTTTGAACTTGATCAGTTAGTCACAAAAAGACGTTTTAAAACGTTTTTAAAAGTTTAAAGGCCTGCTGATTAGAAAATAAGTGCTTGATTTGAAGAGAGCCACATGCACTGTACATGTAGGTCATGTTTCATTGTGAAGGACGTTGCTGAAGGAATTAAAACTCGACAAAATTCACTTGGGTTGGCATGGTCACATACATGTAATAGAATAGAATAGAAAAGATTCGGTTCTTGTACACTGCACGTATGAAGTGATTATGCTTTGATAGCTGATCAGGCTCATTTCAGTGTTAAAGAGACAAGTTTCCCGTCATTCTTTAGACCTGCATGTACACAATACACCTCGGCCTCTGCAGACCATGATACAGTGAACATAACAGTATCGAAGTATTACTACACATACATTGGCATGTCTACTATGTATGTACTATGCACAATGAAGTACAGGAACTTGGACAGTAATAATTCACTTGGGTGGAGAGAAGAATAATAATAAGTTCCAAACCCTCGCAGTGCTTCCCTGTGGCATTATTCAATATCAGAACAAGGCTCGTCTCCAGTCTCCAAAGTTCATTATGAATTTCTTAGGCTGGATTATTGATACAGAATACATCTAGGTGTAAATTTATAAGAGAAGATGGAGTTCTGATCGACAGTGATGAAAAAAAAATAGCGCGAATTAGTGAGTTTTCTCATTCTGTTCACATTTCTACATGCTTGTCATGTCGTAGGATTAGAATGTCCCATAGAAGGTAAATTCTTAAAATGCTCTTACATTTTATGGGTATAATTGGGCAGTATTCTTTACCCATTTGTGTACTGAAATAATAAATGTGTATTCAGTGATTTTCATTTTCATTCAGTCTGTTCAGCATACATGGACATGTATCAGTACGTACATGTACATGCATGGTTCTCGCCAGTACACGACACCCATGATTCCAATACCATGCGTAAAGGGTTTCAGACAAGGAAGAACCATGTGTGAAATTGCTGCACCATGCGTGGCAACAAGGGTAAAAAAATATTGGAGTATATATTCCTAACAATAATGATAAATGTCACAGATTGTTTTGCTTTTTGGCAATGTATTTTTACTTTTATGCCATTAGTAGACAACTCCTGCTTACCAAGAAGTATTTTTCATCCTTTTGCTATAGCATATACTACTGCCACACCTAACTTTAGGTGTTATTCCGTAAAACTTCTGAAACTTCCACGCTTTGCGCAGAGTGGGAACCGTGTGTGGATTTTTTTCTAGTGAGAACCCTGTACATGTATACATGTATGTACACTAGTTTACTACCGGTAAATTTACAGTATGTGTATGTACATGTACATGTAGTTTACTACCGGTATCCATGTACGTCATGTACATGCGTAGGCTCAACTGCACTTCATGCTGGGTGGCATTATGTTAATATAGTCTTCATAGTTGATGGATTAGTTTCATTTTTCAATTCTATATTGTGTGAGGAATGCAGAAACAAAAAAAAAAACAAACAAATAGGCAGTTCTGTGGGTTGGTCTTTGGAATGTAAAATGGGGGGGGGGGGGGGGAGAGCACAATATGCACATTTCTCTAAGTATACATGTACATGTATGCACTGCATTGTGCAATGTACATGTAGATTGTGAATTAAAGGAGAATGCAACCCAGACATCAGTGTGCTTCCAGTGAATGAAGAAGAACAAGAAGAGTAAACAGTGAAAGTTTGAGGAAAATCGGACAATCTGTTCAAGAGTTGTGAACTTTGAAAGTTTAAGTAAATCCTTATTATGGGGATCCTTGAATTGGCAACTTTGCCAGCATCTGTGATGTCATCTGGACAACTCTTCATTCATTTTGTACACAAAATTTAATATTTTCTTTATTTTCAAGAAAAATAAAAATTATTTTGATCTGTTGTTTGAGTATGACCTGGCTATATCAATTCTGCAAGCATTTGGGGAAGATTATGATGATTCCTGACTTGAAATTTCATAGAAATCAATTTTTTTGAAAAATTATGTACAAAATAAATTGAGAGTTGTCCACGATGACATCACAGATGCTGGCAAAGTTGCCAACTCAAGGATCCCCATAATAGGGATTTACTGAAACTTTCAAAATTTGTAACTCTTGATCAGATTGTCTGATTTTGCTCAAACTTTCACTGTTTACTCTTCTTGGTCATCTTTATTCACTAAGAGCACACTGATGCCTGGGTTGCATTCTCCTTTAAACTTAAGTTGCTTTTCATCTACATGTACAATGTACATATATGTAGTCTACGTGATGACGTGCAACTATGCCAAATGACATGAACGGTTGCTCCATTGTGACATCATTAAAACATACAAGTACACTGGAGTGTAGTGTACATTGTTATGTAGAACTTGTACATATACAGTACACTACCGTAGTTTCATTGTACACACTGATACTGTACCGAAACAGAGAATAAATATGTAAGAATTTGCATTGAAAATGGTGTTAGGTTCATGCATGTACATGTATGTACATATAAATCCTGTTCACTTTATCCAACATCAGCAATTTATTTACTGGCACATTGTAGTATAGGGGCAAACCACTCCCGCAAATTAATTGCGTTTTCTGAGAGAGATGGCAAAAGAAAAGTTGATACAACCAAACGAGTGGACCTTAATCACATTTAATGCACTGTTCAACCTGGATAATTATATTTGTAGGCATTTATGAGAGCCATATAGTCAACTTGAAAGCGCTGTGTAGGATTTCTGTTTGTGAATTATTTGTTTGGTTTATTTTGGAAATAAATGTAGCAGAGTGCATTATTAACCCATTCGTGACAGGAATTATTTGAAGCCTAATTTGATCAGCTTTTTTTCTTCAAATTGGCAACACCATTTTTATTTTATTGCTACATTTTTTTTATAAAACATCATGTATCTGAAATAAAAATAAATTGACAAAAAGTATGATAAGAAGTCAAAAAATTGCCAATTTGCATTTTGATTTTAAACTTTCTATCACATTGCCAATTTAAGATTTTAATGCTTATTTTACTTTAGAAAATTTTCAGCATCAAACAACAAATACTGACGCAACCAAAATGGGCATAGTTTGTGTAGATTTTTTTGCTCTTTCTGCTCATGTATTTGGTATGATTTTTAGGGCTTTGCATCAAAAGATATTAGGCCAAACCACAAAATGTTGACCTCTGTCACGAATGGGTTAATGAGTCTGCAACTACAGTGCATTATTTTGTTTCTAATAACTGGGATGTAATGTATGCATAAAGACTTGTTTTTTCAAACTATGAAATTGCTTGGAAGAGTGAAGCCCTGAAGGTATGAAATATGAAGGAAATTTTTGATAAAGTAGAAGGGGTGTTGTCTTGAAATTAGTGGTTAGGAGTTTGAACTTTTTTTTCATTTGGTTTATTATTATTATTATCATTTTTTAAACTTTTGCCACTCTTAACCCAGGGGATGAGATTGGTAGGCCTACTCTACAAAATATACATTGTCAAGGAGGTTCCTCATGGGTATAAATGAAAAACATACATGTTCGTGAGGAATATTAGAACTTTTGTTCAAGTGGACATGTAAATGTACATGTACAGTATGTTCTCAGTGGATTTTAGTGCTGAGGGCCTTGGGGTTCAAAGCCAAGACGTGTCCATTAGAAAGACATTTATCTACTATGTACATGTACTTTTGCCACTCTTAAAGGGGGTACCCAATGCTGAAACAATGTTAGTTCATTTAAAAGAGCATGATTTTATTAGCAGAAAATCATCTGCCTAAAGTTTTTTAAAAAGTCGTGTTGCCAAGGAAACTCCCAAATGTGGTAAGATTTCAGGATATTTTTGACCCTTCAGTTTCAGCTGGGTACCCACTTTGACGTCATTTTGACGTCAAAGTGGGTACCTTGTCGCGCACTTGTAGCAAAATGCACGCAAGGTATAATACAAATTGTACAGTCTAGCATGCAGCACGACTGCAATGCGTGAAGCTGGGTACTCACTTTTACGTCATACCTCATACTCAAATTTTTTGGTCAACTCTTGACTTTTTATGAGAAAATTAGCCAAAATGCATTGATTTCGATTGGAAATCATCAAGTTTTTAATGTTATTCTTCTTAGAATTCTATTCTTGATCATGTATCAAAAAATCTTTTACCATTGTGTACTGGAATCACTTTTAAGTCTCAACTCTTGTGAAGAGATTGTGAATGCAGTGGAAACTGGAAAGGATCTTTTGCTAAATTGCTTGAAACTGTTGAGTATGTTTTCAGGGAAGTACAAGGAAGTTCACAGATACATTAGTGAGAGACAGTTACATGTATGCCTGATAAAGATAGGGAATCGTTTTAATTAAAGAATTCTGCTCATGGAGAGATTTCTGATTTGTACAGGAGTGTGCTTTATCTTGTACATTTGATACAGATACAAGTACAAGCAGGGAAAAAATTAATTATTTTTTTTCCGGGGCTACTTTTTGAGCTCACTCACCTGAATTTTCTACATTGTATTACAGTTTAAATTGGAGCCCATGAGAATTTTAGGGGCTCTTTTTTAGTTTTCCAGGGCTCTTTTTGGCATTTCGGGGGCGAATTCAGTAGGTATACATGTATAAGTTTAAATCAATATGAAAATTATTTACGCATAGCTACATGTACAATGTACATGCACATGGATGTAGACTGAGTCTAATTAAGCTGGATCAATACATTGATTTGATACAATTTGAGGTGCATACAGTCATACAATGCCTGCAGGCTGTAGATCATACATAATCTCTTTACATGTACATGTACTGTATAAAGCGTGGAAACCAAAATCAGTGCCAACTGCCAACTGGGAAGAGCAACTTTGATTTGCTTAGACAAGCATATCACTTCAATATACATGTGTGATAGAAATAATAAAAAGATGTGGGGGAGTGCAGTACACAGGCCATTTTAAAGCTTTGTCTTACATACATGTACATGTACATGTACATATTTTTTGTCAGCATTCTACCTGTACCTGTGTACGTGTAGTGGAATTGCATGTACATGTACATATATGTATGATTGTAGCCTAAATTTTGTGAATGTCACAAAAAAGGAGATGTTTTTGCTGGAGAACATTTTACAGAGCACTCTCCAGAACTAAACCTGGCCCAGACTACTGTTTTCACATTCAGTTTCAGATTCAATTCGGTTTTATTAAGACTCAACAAAAAGTCCGAAGACTAAAAGCGTGAGTTTACAAATTTAAAACAGTTTACAAAGTTAAAATTTTTTTAAAAACATATAAATGTACATGTAAGTACATGGAAAGAAAAAAAAAACAAGGAAAATGCGTCATTAATACATATTGAAAATGACTAACTTCATTAAAAAAACATTCAATTAGAATAGTGTGAAAGAAAAAAGCTCCAGCTGCGACCCAGCAAGCATGCCCACTTCTAGAGACCCAACCCCCGCCGCGCCCCACGGATCCGCCAAGTCAGCACCCCCATCGCAACCCGCCCAGCATGCAAACCAAAAAGACCTGGAAGCAATGAACTGACTAAAGTTCAGCGCTCCCAAGGACCAAAGCAAACACGCAGGCAGACCACGACAGGGGCAGCCAACCCAGCAGAGCACGCGGGGCACGGCAGGAGCCAGGCAAGTACTGTAGAGGCCTGGGGTTCGAACACTGCTGGGGTGAGGGACACTTGAGCACCAAAAATCTCAGTCCAGTCTGCAAACTTCCCAAATAAAAAATGTTAACATACATGTACATGTAGCCTTCTAGGGTTCAAGAATACAGAACATAAAAAATTCCAGTGCGAACCCCTTAAAAAAAAAAAGTTAATATGGAGCCCTCAGCCCTGTAATATTTATTTATTTATATATCTATAAATTAATTGATTAATTAATTAATTTATTTATTCATTCATTTTATTGTATAAACAGGGTAGTCCCATCAGTAGTTAAAAACTGTTATCCTTGGGGGCCCTATATAACATAAACAAGATAATGAAAAGATATATAAAAATAAGAAAGCTTTTTCAGAAAATAAAATGAAATTGAAAAAGAAAACTACAGAAGAAATGTAAAGACTGCTGGAAATCTTAAAGATTGTTTCAGTACAGCTTGTATTCAACAGAGTAACTATACAGGTGATGTTTGTTATTCTGAAGGTTCATAATGCTGAAGGTTCGTTATTCCGAAGCACGCAAATTGCGTATACCTGCATGTATATGTTCGTTAGTCCGAAAATGAAAAAGGGTTCGTTAATCCGAACATTTGTGGCATTATTCCGAAGGTTCGTTATTCTGAAGGTTTGTTAGTCCAAAAATGAAATAAAGTTTGTTAATCCGAAAATGAAATTTCATTTTTGGACTAAAGGTTTGTTAGTCCGAAAATGAAATAAAGTCCGTTAATCCGAAAACGAAATTTAATTTTTGGACTAACGAACCTTTGGAATAACAAACCTTATTTCGTTTTGGGGATTAACGAAACTTCGAAATAATGAACCTTTTTTCATTTTTGGACAAATGAACCTTTGGAATTAACAAACCTTATTTCATTTACGGCCTAACGAACCTTCGGAATAACTACATGTAACCTTCGGAATAACGAACTGTAACCAACTATAATAACCTGTACATGTATAATATTGACCTGCATGTACAGTACATGTGTGTACAGTATGTTTCACCTTGACTTTATGTATACCCATCCATTATCATCTAAACTAGAATGCAGGAATGGTGACAGGACTATCGGTGTTGGAGTCATGTAGACCTCTAACACTACAGACATATTAGCCTGACATTCCTTACATGAAAGGGGGTAGGGTTTAGTCAATAGATCAAGGGACCCCTTTCACATACATGTAGATCCTTCGATAAAAAGATGATTGGGATGTATAAAAAAGCCTACAGTGAATTGACATTAGAAAATTCTAGAAACGAGATTAAAAAGAGACCAAATAAGTGAAATGTAGATATGTTGTGGTGGCCCACAGAGGACACTTCTGCTACATGTAATTTTCAAAGCATTAATCTATATTTGCCACTCTCCACCCGGGTGTGAATGGGTACATGGTACCAGCACTGGATGTAGTTCTAGGTACTGTGGGGGCTCAGCCATACACTTGTTATGATAAATATACATGTACTGTGTAACAGAATGATACAATGTATATGTTTTGTAAGAAACTAATGTAGTTTACACAGGGTGTTATGAATTCTTTAATTCTTTAAAACTAAAGAAAGAAACAAAAACTTGACCCAATTATATTTTCACACATTTCTCTCCAAATAAACTAGGAGGCACAGTGGCTCAGTGGTAGAGCAGTGGTCTCGTTACCAGGAGTACCCAGGTTTGAATCCAAGTTGATGCGCTAATGCCCTTTGGTATTAAGGTATTAATCCTCATTACCAAGTCCTTCGGAGGGGACTTAAAGCCGTCGGTCCCCTGGTAGCTTACTAACAAGCACACACATGCTTTCTTAGCAGTCAGGTAAAATAACCAGTTAACCATTTTACCATTAATCAAGATAAATCAGATTACTTTCCAAGTGTGGTTAGGGCTAGCCAAATAACCCTAGATGGCTTCTGACAGCTGTTAAATTGATACTGTCATGAGCACTGACAGGAAAGCTGCAGCCAGTCTCTTAAAGCTGTTGGTCCCCTGGTTGCTTACTAACAAGCACACACATGCTTTCTTAGCAGTCAGGTAAAATAACCAGTTAACCATTTTACCATTAATCAAGATAAATCAGATTACTTTCCAAGTGTGATTAGGGCTAGCCAAATAACCCTAGATGGCTTCTGACAGCTGTTAAATCGATACTATCAGGAGCACTGACAGGAAAGCTGCAGCCAGTCTCTTAATTATTATATTGTTAGGAAGTTACCACACAGTTCACACCGTCTGCACTTCATGTGCGCTTTTTATCGAAGCTAGTGATGAAAAAAGGTAAAGACCTTTTACTTCTGCCAATGAACATAATATTGTAGTATCAGCGATGCTACAGCTGATGATAATCAAATGCGACCCTCCACCATAACGACTAGTGAGTCGAAAATTTGACATTTTTACAATTTGACATACGTTGAAAGCTTGGACTCTCAGCTTTTGAATGATCTATAGCATGCCTTATATAGACCTTGCAAACCTTTTAACATTTAAAGGAGAATTAGAGCTTGTCAGATAGGCTAATCACCAGAATAATAGAGATGACAGGATGTACACTTGTTTTGTTAAGATGAGTGACCATTCAGGAGTATCATACTGGTGGCCCATTGTCTGTATCACTAAAGGTTGAATGATAATTCTCTAGTACTGATTCTGCAGGGATTATCAGATTAGACTCAAAACTTGGTATTCTTTTAAAGGAGATATACCTGTAGTCCCTTTAAACAGAGGTAAACTTGAGTTCTTTTCGTGTGATTACAATGTGAAAGAAAACACTTACATTAAGTGGCATATCTAGAGAAAAGGGCGTCCGGGGCAAGCGCTAAAGTTGCGTCCCTTTCCAACTTCTGACACCAATGCAAAATACAAAACAAAACGAAAAAAGCCCTTGAAATTTGGAATCTTTCCTTGGTTGATGCGGATACACTGTATACATGCAGGCCTGTATTTTTTTGCTCTTGCTTTTGCTTTTTTTACACCCCTAAATGTGGGGCCCAGAGCTCATGCCCCATGCCCCCTTGCCCCCCGCCCCCTTGCCCCCCTTACATGTACATGTACATGTACATGTGTGTGTGTACGTGTACATTTTTAGATATTCCACTGCTTACATTGTCTACATGTACCTTGAATATTAAGAGTTTGTTATACTGTGAACCTTGCCTTTACATAGTGCAGTCACCTGTCTGCAGTGGCCACCTTTTCTGTTAATGTTATTGGTTGGCGTTGATAGACAGGTTTGACTGAACATACATGTATTTTGTGTAAATGTATAGTCTCCTGAAATTATTATAACATACATGTACATCAGGGAAAAAAATAATTATTTTTTTTCTGGGGCTACTCTTTGAGCCCATCCACCCAAATTTTCTACATTGTATTGCACTTAACAGTGGACCCTATGAGAATTTCAGAGGCTCTTTTTTAGTTTTCCAGGGCTCTTTTTGGCGTTTTAGGGGCGAATTCGCCCTGAGCCCCCTTGTATTTTTTGTTCCCTGATGTACATGTACTGTAAATGTATGTATATACATGTACATTGTACATTGTACATGCAAAATACGTACATGTACATGTAGGCAGCCCATACACTTATGAAGAAGGCATACTTTATTCACAGTAAGGATTACAGCATGTACATGTACATGTATTGTACCCATCCCCCTGCCTTGTATTAACTCCCACACATGAATGACATCATAATGTAATGAAAAAGTGTAATGACCCATATATGGAAGCCCAGATGCACATATTATTAGAAGCCCACTGTGTCTAATACCTGTTAGTTGACCTTATCGGTGTATACCAAAATTGATTAATAAGCCATTGGATTTTTCCTGACTGGTTGTGTGTTTTTACTTGTTTTTTGTTTTATTTTATTTTTATTCACATTTTATTTCAAATTTGTATATTTTTATTTTTTGTTCATTTATTATTTATTTATTTATTTATTTACTTATTTACTTATTATTATTATTTTTTTTTTTTGGGGGGGGGGGTGGATGGATGTGGGGGTGTACTTTTTGATTAATTTTGATTGAGTTTTCCTGACTGATTTTTTTTTTTTAATGTTTTGTTTCATGTTCTCTTTTATGAAGGGGAAGGGTGGCATATTTTTGTGATTAATTTTGATTTATAAACAACAGGAGTTTTTCTGACAGGTTTTTTTTTTTTGGGGGGGGGGGGGGTTTAATTTTAATTGATTAATAAATGAAAGGATTCTTCCAGTTTCATTTATTTTATTTTTTTATGTTTTATGAAAAAAAACAATTTATATACCACCCAATTTAATTTCAATGTGTATTTGCCGTAAACCAACCAATTCAATTCAAATAGCTCAGATTTAGTTTTGTAGGGAATGGAGGAGGAAACTGCTTCTGTATAATACCCCTCTTCTGTGTACATTGCTTGGAGTCTACCCCTCCCAGTTGCATCCGACAAATGTCATGTTTCAACAGTATGGACCAGCTGCCAATTTGCAATAAGATGTGTCAGATGCCAGCAACAATCACGGAGCAATTGATCAGTTGCCATGACGATGTCAACATCCCACCCGAAGCGTAGCCAGCTAGCCGTATTAAGACCATTGTAAACGAATGAAAAAGATTTTGTGCTTTTGGTTTAGAGTTGGCTTTTGTGGGTTGATACATGTATGTAGTTTCGATGTAGAGGTGAATTTGAAATTCACCTGTATACATGTACAATGTACATTTGTGTGTCGGTGTCAACATCTCACCAAAATCTATTGTAGCCGGCTGGCTGAAGGACATTGTTAACCCATAGCAGTACAGAGCTTTCTTGAGGTGTAAATTAATCATCTTCAATCCTCAAATTGGCAATACAAATTATTTTTTTCCACGTTTACATAGCTTGAAAAAAAATAAATATGGATATAACATAAACCAAAATGAAATATAATTGTAAAATTGAATAAGAAATTGCCAATTTGAACACAGAAATAATGATTATATATTAATCACTGCATTGCCAAGTTAAAGAGTTTAATGATTAGTTACACTTAAACTGCTCTAATTCGAGAATGCCACACCATACAGCAATGGGAATGGGCTCAAATTTGTCAGTGCATTTTCCCCTTTCTGCTCATGTATGATATGTACTGCCCAACATTCTGGACCAACAGATACTGCAAAAGCGTCTCCTAAAGGTGACACTGTACCTCTATGGGTTAATGAATGAACAAGATTTTGCGTGTTTTGTTTCTACTTTCTTGTTAGAAGATTTGTTGATTTTTAGCTAGTTTCAGTAGATGGAGATGGAGATGAAATATAGTGGAACTTGTGAGGATTGTTCACGTTCAAGAGAAGACCTTTTGAAAATAAAAACTAAGCATTTTCATCGGCTGAAAAATGAAAATATTTGGTCATTTTGAATTTGGATTGTAAATGGGTGATTTTCTATGTGAAATTAATTGTAAATGTGGACATACTGTACAACTACATGTCCACATAAAATGTTCTTTCAGCCTTGTCTTTTAATGATTCTTTTTTCTATGAGAGTTTTCCTGTAGTTCAGTTTTCTAGAGCTACATGTAAACTTAGTTTAGGTACTCGCTGTGCAACATTGGAGTGCAAATGTAGTTAAGGCAAAATTAGGTTTTAAACCATTCATTTAGGCAATGCTTTGCACAGGATGGAGATTATTGACTTTAGTTGGGGAAATCGTGCAATTTTATTTTTAAAGGAAACCCAGGAGACAAGTCAGTTATAGTGAAAAGAGAGAATAGAGAAAAGCAATTTTTAAAAGTTTATTCAGAATCAGTTACAAAATGAGAAAGTTATGAAAGTTTGAAAAGTCTCGATTTATTCTGTGACGATCCTCAAATTGGCAATACTGCTTCAAAATGGTAGATTTTTGGAGACAACTTCCCATATGTTTTGTACACACAATTTCAGAATTTCTCCAATTTCTCTCAAAGTGCAGCTTGTCTCTTTCTTTAATACACGTAGCTCAAGATACATCAAGGAAAAATGTATTTGACACAATGTTGATTTCACAAAGAAACAATTCAAATCCAAATTAGTGGTGGATACATTATATCTCTTTTGCCATTGATGAAAAATTTCTCATTCATATTCACTTGGATACATTTTACATGTACAGTTACGCCTTTAAAGAAATATTCCCCCATTCTTGAAGTGAGACTATGGTAGTGTTAGATGCAAATCAATACAATCCGGACAAAATCTGAATAATGATTGAGTTCCTCTCTCACTGTCTATCACACTCCCTCCAAATCCAATTCTGTCGGTGCTCATTTGCGAACTCCATGCTCAACCTCTGAAACTAAAAAGACTGACAGGAGCAATATGTTATGCTCAATGTAAAAAGTTTTCAAATGTATGTAATTTTTTGAAGTTTCCAGGAATTTGTAAATACATGTACATGTAAGTACTGGCAAAAAATTGAGGAAAAAGAAAAACAATGATTAAAACAACCAAAACAAAACAAAAAGCCACGCCACTGCAAAATGTGTTTGGTGATGAACTGATGGTTATCATATCGAAAAGATATTCGTTAACCACTCTGCCGTCATCATGTTGGGCTAATTTGCATATTCTAATGAGTGAATGGGTGAAATCTGGGCTGGATATTTTTAGCTGTTGTTAAATGCGTAGCTCCTCTCTGTCATTATCGAAAAATCTATACTCGTCACTGAGATAAAAGGTATTTTTCGTTGTAAGCGGATTATCAAAATGCTGCACGTACAGTATACATCTCTGTTATTGTAGCGATTAGCAGTATGTATATTGTATGCTGTGCTGTAAATGTTATTGAATGCAGCGGTTGCATGAGAGAGATGGATAATATTTCAGGAATAATGATAGAATGTTAAACCGTGTAAGTGCTTTCTTTCAAGAGATTTATCACAAGTTCGTGGAATTCAATGTCGAGTATGAAAGTATCGAGGCGCCGCCCGCAGCATCACGTAGGTTTACACTGCTTTGTTCTTGTTTTTTAAAAATTTTTATTGTGTACATTTTTATTTGATTGATTTAGAATGGGGTAATTATTTTTGTCTAAAGCTTTCCTGGCATAGCAACTCATCATCTCTTCATTCTAATGCAGAATTTTTTGCAGATACATATATTTTATATTTAGAATCCAGTACATGTAGGTTAGAGAATAGGACTGCTTGTCTAAGACTTTCCTGGCCTGGCAACATCCTACATGTAATATTTCATTTAAACAGTTCTGAAATGGAATTGAACCTCAGGAAGGGATTTTGGCTCCATTGTACATGTACGTGTGTGATTAACTTTCACTGTAAATACATACATGTACCGGGGAAAAAAGTAATTAATTTTTTTCCGGGGCTACTTTTTGAGCCCATCCACCCAAATTTTCTACATTGTATTACAGTTTACATGTACATTGGAATATTGGACCCTATGAGAATTTCAGGGGCTCTTTTTGGCATACCAGGGGCGAATTCGCCCCGAGCCCTCGTGTATATTTTTCCCTGATATGTACATGTACATGTATTAAAGGAGAATGCAACCCAGACATTAGTGCACTTTCAGTGAATGAAGAAGAACAAGAAAGAATAGACAGTGAAAGTTTAAGAAAAATTGGATAATCTGTTCAAGAGCTGTGAATTTTGAAAGTTTAATTAAATCATTATTATGGGGATCCTTTAAGTTGGCAACTCTACCAGCATCTGTGATGTCATTGTGGACATCTCTCCATTCATTATGTACACAGAATTTAACATTTTCTTCATTTTCAAGAGAAATAGAAATTCTTTTGATTTACTGTTTGAGTATGACATGGATACATCAATTCAGCAAGCATTTTGCGAAGAATTATGCTGATTCCTGACTTAAAATTTATATAAATAAATTTTTTGAAAAATTATGCACAAAATGAATGGAGAGTTGCCCACAATATCACAGATGCTGGCAAAGTTACCAACTTAAGGATCCTCATAATAGAGATTTATATTAAAACTTTCAAAATTCATAACTCTTGACTGTCCAATTTTGCTTAAACTTTCACTGTTTACATGTATGTACTCTTGCGTGCTCATCTGCATTCAAAACACTGGGTTCCATTCTCCTTTAGGTTACACTGTACATGTACAGGTGAAACTGTATACCCATTACTTTTTGTTAGGAAAATTTCTATTACATGTATCTTGTAATTGCATCATGTGCATGTATGTTAATGATATTCTGTATTGTGATGTTGGTCATATCAGTGATAAAAGATTCAATAAATCACTTTTCATCAATTTACCATCAGCCACGTACTGGCTAGAAGCTTCTTCCCAACACTTCTGGATGTCAGGAAATTAAGCCATGCAATCTTATCAGTGTGATGACGTATAAACGTGCGGATGGGAATGCTGCAATGCCAATTGCCGTACGTGCATTTTTGGATGGGCCGTAGCCTAACCTGGAGACCCATTTTCATTAGCCAGAGTTTCCAAAATAGCCGGCTAATTCTGAGGAAATAAACTTGATGAATCACAGGGCTACATGTACAGCTGCTTGTACAATGTAAATATCAGTGAAGATGAAGATAGCGGGCTGCTGCATGGTTTCAGCCATTTACTTGGGATAGTAGCTCCAGTCTGTATCCCCAGTCAGTGGTATCCATGGGAATCACTAATCACTCAGTATTCACTACAAACTGGAGCTTTTTTTTCATGCTAGTGGAAACACACCTTAAACACCACTGCAGTGTACCTGCACCTACATGTAGTGTAAGACAGGAAACGCAGTGCTATCCAGTGACGACAGACTCCTTGAATTCCGGAAGTTGTTGGGAGTGACTCTTGACACCTACCATTCAGAGATGCTTAGCTTCTGAATTTAGAGATGGATTTTATGCTTGACATGCTTGCAGTAGTACATGTATGGTGGAGTGGCATTCCCATAAGAATTTGTTAGGGCTGAATTGATTGCATTCTCTTCTTCAAATTGGCAACACTTATATTTTTTTTAAATGCTGCATTGTTCCAAAAAAATGCAGAGGCTAATGGCAGTTGGAGTTTGATAGGATGATGTACCTGGGAATTTTGAAAGGATTAAGTGGATAACATTTTGTTCTTCAAATCAGCAACTATTAAAAATTTTTCATTGTTTTTAAAATTTCTACACTGTATGTAGTGTTCCAGTAAAACACAGTTTCTCTAATAAAAAATTAGTACATTGTACATGTATATACATTGTACATGTACATGTACATTGTACAGTTCATGTAGTTACAAATTATGTGTAAATGTTTATAAAGTTTCTGATTTTTATCGAAAAGCAGTGATACATGTATTTGAATGTCTTAACGTGTTGCCACTTTGAATATTTCAAACCTCATTTTGCTATAGAAGAAGAAGGAGAAAAAAAAACCACAATGTGGTCATGTAACAAAATGCACTGTACACAGAAATTTATACCTTTCCCACATTGTTGATATGACAAATTTTCTAGGACTCCTAATTGTTAAATGTTATTGAGCCAAACTGCACAACATGGAATGATTGTCTTGAAAGAGAATAGGGAAGGTATTATGATATTACATACATGACATGTACATAATTATATTTCTTTCTGTGGCACTAAACTGAAAGAATATGACTATTGAGATTTTATGTACATGTATATTTTTTGAATACATGAAAAAGAAAAATCTTCTGTAACTGTAAGCTGTACAGTGTGTACTGTACTGTATAGTGGACTTGTACCAGTTTCAGTTAAAAAAAGAAGAAGTATGAACATGTCATACAGTGTATATTGCCATACTTTAATTTGAAATGTCATTCTTCTGTTTCCTTGGTTTTGCAGCGGAAAAACAAGAAATGGAGGCTCTCCAGAGAGCCAGGAAGGAGCGCCTGGACATAGTCAGCAAATATGACAAGGTAAGAAGGAAAAGGGTCAGCCAAAAACCATGCATAAAGGTCTGTTCAGATACGAAGCAGTAAACCTTGCGGTACCCTACCCCTACGTTTTTTTTTTAATGCATTCATGTTAGTGAATGGTATGGTAAAAAAAAAATGCTGAGGCAAGAGCTATATTTTTTGCCACTTGTGTGCAGAAAGGTGTGGACCAATCCCATTCTTCGAAATGTGACATCACAGCTCTTGGTAAAACTAACTTTTATTTGACGTTGATGGGGTAATGCATATCTCATCATGGTGGCATGGCTTACTGCGCATATGTGAACGCTAAAAAAAAAAAAAAAAAAGGTGGGGGGGGGGGGTTGCCTGGGGTTTCGTCGTTGGATAATGTCTGAATGAACCTTAAGTTTGAAGGGAAACGAAAAGAAAAAGTTTGAAGGGAAATCCTACCAGTCTGAATAGGTGAAGCAGGTGAAAACAGAGATACTGGAGAAACAGCTCAGGGGAAAAGTTGTCAGTATTTCCAGGTTTCAATAGTAGAAATCTCAATATCTTTTAAGCAAATTCTGTCACTTTGGTCTATGATAATATCTCCGTAAATTCCCCCGATCACTTTTGTTTAATACACATACAATATACATGTACATGTATGAGCATTCTGCACACTCCCCTCCTTCTGGCACATTGTACATGTACATAGTCATCATCCCAGTATAGCATCCGGCGTGACCTGCAACAGGGTTTATCTCAACAAGTATTAAACAAGTAAATATAATCTTGTTATAAATTATAATCATAATATTGCTAAAAAAATATTTGTTTTCTTTTGTGTCCAGGGAAGAGACAAAGGCGCACAGATAGATCCGTGGGAGGATGCCTCATTCATCATCTACAAAGTGACCGATAGATATGGATTCTGTCAGTGAGTATACCAGGGGAGCGTTTCATAAAGTGTCTTGCCAGTGATTTTTACTGACAGCTGTTATAAGCTGCTGAAATCCTTGCATCTGATTGGCCGAGAGCAAATTTGTCAGTAAAAGTCACTGACAAGACACTTAAAGGGGCCAGAAACTGGGAAATCATGGAGAAAAGGAATGTAAAAGGCTTGTTTACTTGTACATTATAACCCGTCCATTATGCGAGCCCGTCGGACTAATGGCGATAAAAGTTCGAACAGCGCAAAGTTGACCAAACTCAGTCTAGTCACATACTTCGGGTTCTCACATTTCCCAACAATCTTAAGTCTTTAGACTCTTAACGGGTCTCATCATGTTCACTCGAAGAAACGTCTTGTATAATACTCCAACATTTAAAAATACACAACTTAGATTACTTCTGGCTGGCTAGTCTAGCCATTGCTCTTCATTGCCTCCCCCCCCTCCCCCCCCCCCCCCGACACGTCCGCCACGCATTACGTAACACCCCTCAGGCTCTCCCAGAAAGCTGGCCATGTAATTGTTTTTCCTTATGACTAGCTGTTTGATCACTTTTTTATTGCACAAAATTTGAAACACAGGAATGACAGGGCAATAAATCACAGTAATTTGGAATAGATTATCCCTTGTCTCGAAACTCGAGCGACCGACTGCATGAAACAACGGTCTGGATTGGCTATTACAGCTTTGCGATTGATTGCAAATCTTTGTGTTACGGGGCCCTGGGCTTTCACCGATGAACCACGCTGCTAGTTCATCGCTGTTTACCCATGACGACTGGAGGGTAAAATCTCCGAAAATTTGATTGGTGTTTTCACCCACATGTACATTCCTCCACACCTTGTGAAAATCTCCCCAGTGTGAAAGGGGCATTAATTATTTGTGTTTTTTTGTGTCCAATTCTTTACCAAGTACTTTGGTATTAAGGACAGAATAAGCATTGAAACTGTAGTTGGAGTGATATTTGGTCTCATTCCAGTTACTATTGAGCTATCAACATCATGCATTCATAAGGCATACATGTGCAAAAATTTTTTGTGTGGTCAGTTATTCCCCCTCTCTCTGTCTCTGTCTCTCTTTCTCTCCCTCTATATCTCTACTTCACATTGTATCTCTCCCTCCCTCATTCTCTTGCAGTTTCTATATATGATTCTGTCCTCCTTTCCTTATCACTTCTTTGATATTATTTTCTCTTTCAAGTTGTCCTCATCTTTCTCTCTCTCAAAGACTCCAAAGCTTTAATGTATTTCTCATACTTTTCTGGCTCTTTCCCCCCGCCTGTCTCTCTCTTACTTTTCTTTCTCTTTCCCTTTCCTTTTCTTTCTTTTACTACATTGTATGTACCTCTTCAACTCTCTGTTTAATGTCCAGATTTAAAATCCATGAACATGCTCTCTTCTCTTCTGAACCAGGGGAAATCCCTTTTATAACTCCCACAGTTACAGAACCATCGTTCAGAACATAAAGTGCTTGTAATAACATTTCTAGCTCCCACAGGATATCCATCGGAGCACCTATTATGATCAAAGCTCACTTTATTTTTTTAATTATTTTTCGGGGGGGGGGTGGAGGGTTGAAGGGCTTGAGCATGACATTTGCTTGACTAAAAGAGATTGTATTAAAGAAATCATAATTTTCACTTTAATCTCTTTTGCATGCACCTCATGTATAATATGACAGGACCTCATCACCTGTGTTATTACAGTATGCAGAGCTCTGCAAACTGCTGTACCCCTCTAAAAGAAATAAGGTTTTTTTTTTTGTTTTTTGTTTTTTTCTTAAGGATGGTATGATTCAAATTTTTGTGTCTTATTTCATACGTACATGCACAGGTATAATTGAATACATACATGTGGGCCCGTTGTTGAGTCACTCATCCCTTACCATTTAGAAAAAAACCCTTCTTATATTTTTGATGTGGTTTACTGCTTCTTGTCTGAAAGAGCCTTTTAAACAGGTCTATATTTAACCCCCAGACTACAATCTAAACGATTATCGCCGGTGTTCTGACTAGGTCCTGTTTACCGGTGCTGAGTGGGACTTTCCCTGGAAAAAATGGTGTGCAGAGAGCGACCTTGGGCACATAACTGATATTGCTGTTTTCGTCAAATGTGAGCATGCGCAAAATGTGGTGGAGAAGAAGAAAGTATTGGCAGGCGTGCGCCCAACAGCACCATGAACGGTTACCTTATTCACAGCCAAAACCATTTCAGCCATGATTGTCCGGGGAAGCGGGGGCATTCGAGGATAGTGTGGACAGTCCATTGTACAATAGAAGACCTCTCCAAACTGTCTCTGGTGAACAGGACCTACATGTAGTCTGAACGCAGGATGTGTGAACTTGAACTTGAACGTTTATTGTCCACTAAATACATAGTATGAGACTTACAGAAAAAGAATACAACAAAGCAAAAGGATAAAATGAACCGGAAAATAGCATGAGTGCTAATCGATCCTGGTACCTTCAAAATATTGGAATACAGCCGTACATTGTATGGCTAAACAGAAGAAACAGATATAAAATTGTTATGGTGTGAAGCAGAATGCAATAAACCCCGAGCTAATGTTGTATATTTAAAAAAAAAAATCATTTTATGTTCTTATTTTCTTTACAGTGAGAATGAACTCCCAGAGAGCCCAGATGAGGAAGAAAAAAAGGTAAGGATGTCATTTTTGCCAGCTGGTCTGGCATACAAGTTTATTTTTGTTGGACCTTCTAAATGTTTACAGACGTGTTTAATGATTTCACATAAAGGCCAGTGCATGTACATCGGAACAGTGGAGACTGTTCTCTTGTGGGATAATAGGTGTACCAGGAATTTCCTTGAAAAATTTTTCCTCTTTTTATATACCAGCTTTGGTTTGCCATACATGTAGTTATTTATGTCAAGCAACTTCCTGAAAAACTCTTCATCTTTTGACATACACACATGTAAGAGGGCAGCAGAGAGCCTGTACTTCTTCATTCACTGCTGAGGGTGTGTGTGGAGTGTTTGGTGAAGGAAATAGAACAGCAGATAGTTGAGAAGTGATTTACATGCATATGCTGTAAATGCCTAGCTGTTTTTCAACAAAAGAGGGCAGCATCTGGAATCTGGGTAGAACTGATGAACAGCAAGATGCTACAGTCAAGTTTTTAATTCATGATTTGGAAAATAAAAGAAACTTTAAGAGAGCATCCATCTCTTCCTGAGCAAATTTCTCAAGTGATGCTTGTAACGGGACAAATCTTTCTTTTGAATTTAAAACTTTTGAAATTTATTTTTGAGAGTTTATATCCAATAAGAAGTTCCAAATGTTGTGCGTTACTTATAGGTTCATTCAGATATTCAGCTGCAAACCCCTGCAGAAAACCCCCTTTTTTACCACGCCACTGAACGATAATGAGATACACATTAAGGCATCAATGATGGCTCACAATCAAACAAAAGAGAGTATTGCCAAAAGTTTTGCAGGCAAACTGATGATGTCATGTTTTACGCGAACCTTATAAGAATGTGATTGGCCTACACCTTTTTGCTTCTGGGAGGCAAAACAAAAGCTTTTTGCTTTGTTTTTTTTTTTGGTGTTTTTTGCCACCTCAATATACCATTCATTTATGTTCAACAAACCCCCCCCCCCCCCACCCCCCCCCCAAAAAAAAAAAAAAAAAACCAAACAAACATACACACACACACACAAAACAAAAAACAAAACAAAAAGAAAAAAATGGGATGATTTGCTGCTTCATGTGAATAAGCTTTTAGTGTACAAATAATTTCTATTGATTAGACAATCCCAGACTTTCCCCTTTTGTGGATGTACTCAAATGGATCCTCCTTCTTGGAAATAAATGCATGTTGATAAATCCCACTAATTGAAGAAGTTCATGTTGATGCCAGAATCACTTCTACATGCAGGATCATTCTTTCATGTCACGTCTCTATCCGTGGTTCAACCCCCGTCTTAATGCCAGGCGGGGGTCAGATTTCGCCCGTGGGGTGACTCATGAACTTGAACTTGAGCAAAACTTTGGGAGGACTCTGATATCTTAGTCATCCCTGGGGATTCTCTTGTGGCTTCTAAGCTCTTAGATGACTTTGATTTTGTGGCTGGTGTTGTTTAATTGATTGTGCTAATTGATGGACCAACAGGTATAAACATTCTAACTTTCCCAGGGGCAAAACCTGGTCTGAATAACGCACAATGCAGGGTCTGAAGTATTCTAGTTCTAGACTAGCTTGTATAGGCAGAGAAGTCTTTATTCGAGATGCTTGATGCAGCTACTGGGAAGGTGGTCCTGACTCAAGGCAGTCTTTTAATTTAAATGTCGGCTTAGAGTATTTGAAAACTTATTGGACTTGAATGATGGAAGATGGTTTAAAGTGATTACACAATGGTAATTTTTTTTGTGATATATGATCGAGAATAAAATTCTAAGAAGAATAACATTAAAAATTTGATGATTTTCAGTCGAAAGCAACGTATTTTGGATAATTTTCTCATAAAAAGTCAAGAGTTGACCAAAAAATTTGAGTATGAGGTATGACGTAAAAGTGGGTACCCAGCTTCCCGCATTGCAGTTGTGCTGCGTGCTAGACTGAACAATATGTATTATACCTTGCGCGCATTTTGCTAGAAGTGCGCGACAAGGTACCCAATTTGATGTCATTTTGACGTAAAAGTGGGTACCCACTTGAAACTGGGTCGCAGCTGAGAGGTCAAAAATATCCTGAAATCTTACCACATTTGGGGGTTTCCTTGGCAACACGACTTTTTAAAAAACTTTAGGCGGATGATTTTCTGCTAATAAAATCATGCTCTTTTAAATGAGCTAACATTGTTTCAGCATTGGGTACCCCTTTAAATCTACATAGGTAAACTAAGCCACTGAGTTACTATTAACAGCTAAATAAGAGCATGAATAAGACAAAAGAGAATGAATAAGACAAAAGAGAAAAAAAAGTGAATTTTGAACAGGTCTACCGACAAATCCAGTGTGACCTGCTGAGAGCCAAAAGTGCATGAACTTTAGTAGAATTTGGATTAGTGTTCATGTGCTCTGTCATTTCATCAAAGTGGTCTGTCAAATGATTCATTCTGTGTTGAAAGAGAAGGACACTTCTGAACCTTGAACATGAGAAGGCTCTTTGATGCAGTGATGTCCGTTTTGTGAAGTAAAAGAAGACAGTAACAGATCATTTTCTTAGAAAGTAAGGTAGTGTCTGCTAAGGGGTGAAAGGGCATTAACTGAAAACACTTTACTTACATAGAGTTCACACCCTTTTGGCTTTGGTGATGATATTGTTTCTGGGTTAGGGCCTGTCACAATTATAGCCTGGATGATAGACCCGGGCCTTGGTGGTAACTTAAGAAGGTGTGAATGTATGTCCCAATATTGACTCTATGTGGGAAAATGGGATCTGCACAGAACCTTTGAAATTGGCCCCTTGATATGGACTGAGTCCAGACTCAAACCTCATTGGGAATAGATATGAAAGGGCTACCGGTATGTAAGAGAGAATTACAGGGATAGACTCTGTCTGGGTTAGGAGTCCTAGGACCTATCACAATAGGCTAGATGATAGACTTTGGCCTTCCTGGTACAACATGAAGGAAGATTTATGTGAATGAATGTCATAATAGAGACCTGAACATTGGTCATACATGTATGAGAATTTACCAGAACCTTTGAAATTCATGGATTGGGTCCATATTGATTCTCTTTGAATTGTATATGAAAGGGGTATACTAGAGAAAGTTGCAGGACTTCAGGCTTTAATATCGTTTCTGGGCTAGGAACTGTCACAACTGCCTAGATGATAGACCTCTGTCTTACTGGTAACATGATTAGGTGTGAAGGAAAGTCCCAATAGGGTCCAGGACTCATTAATACCTGTGTATGTGAAGGGCAGTAAAAAGGGCAAGAAGCTTGAAAAATCTCACAGGCCTCCTGAATAGGACTGAGTCCATACTCCAATCAATAACCAGGGTAGACTAGAGAGAGTTACAGGGATATGTTGTTTCTGGGTTAGGGTTTGTCAGAAAATGTAGATGATAGATCTGGGCCTTGTTGGTAAACTGGTAAGGTGTGAATGTAAGTCCCAGTGGGGAGTTGGATACTGTATCATTACAACTGCAATCTGACCCAGTGATGAGAAAAATGATTTGACATGGATGACATCATAGCGGATTTCTAGCATATGTGCATTTACAATGAGGTCATCATCTCAAACAATGGCCAATTCTGTGAACTTAAACAAAAAAACAGGTTTTATAAACATTGTGGTTGTTAAGCCAATCTATGTGACATTCTGTTCATTGGAAATGTCTAGAACATTAAGATTTTAGGCAACTGAGTATCTAACAATAAAACTTTCTTCAAGAGGATCAGAAGGAGTAAAGTTGTAGTTGCTTGTAATTTGGGGAAGTTCCATGATAGGTTTTATATGTTAAGAAAAAAAAAACCATAGAAAAGAGATCATATCAGTATGACAAGATTTTTACAATCACCTTTACATAATATTTTGGAGCTTGGTGTATTCGTTCAGTGTTCAAAATATGTATCATCTTTATTCAGTATAAAGAAGTGAAAACAATCAGAAAATACCCAGGTCCATGGCACAGTGCAATATTATAAACTGCAATTGTGCAGGGTGTATAAACAAAATGTTTGTAGAGGTACAATGTACATAATGTAGGCCTATATATGCTAGGGCGGTACATGCAAACTTAAATAACAAAGTTGATGTTTTGGTAGTGAGCCAGCAGTCTTCTGGCACTTAATTCCTTGAATTTTCTCCTCACCTTTCGTTTATTATCAGTGGTGGAAATCACATGCTTTATTGCCATGGCAACCAATTTCCTCTTTCTATGCCCCCTTCCTTTACATGTACCTCCTTTTTTTTTTTTTTTTTTTTTTTACAGAGGTGACAAAGTCATGAACTTAACATGGTGTCATGAAATTTATTTCTGACACTCTTGTTTATGTAATGTTTTCATGATTTTACTGAAAGATGATTTCAACTTGCTTGGGGATATGTTGTATTTAGTCATGAATTGACCGGAATATTACAATTTTCCCTACAATTTTGTGCTGTCCCTGCAGATTTGTAAAGTAGCACATTGAGTCATTGTCTTACGAAGGACATATAGTAGAGCGCTTCTGTTTTATGTTCTATGTTTTGGGCCTTCAGGTACATTTTGCAGCATTTGTATTCTTATTTAATCTGTATTGATTGAGGAGGTTGGTTAGATGATTCCCCTGAGGATATTAGGTATGTTTTGAAATTGCAATGAAATACCTGGGAGGAGGAAACTATTGTTTCACAATTGCTTTGTCCACGCTAATTTGACC
>CM057171.1:15470844-15482748 GCA_029962745.1 Echinometra lucunter
CATGTACCTGTTGCATATTTTGTGAGCCCAACTCTTACGTCATTGGTCTGAGCAGTATACTCCCTGCATATGAGCTGAAAGCTTACACCGTCTGTTGGCAGTGGGAATGTGCATGTGAGCAGCGGCTCTTGTCTTGCAGCAAGTGAGTTCACCCCTCAAATAATTTGATTGGAGTGGTTTTGTGCAGGGCTGTTGTTCGTTCACTCACAGATTTTTTAGCTCAGCCCTCATTGGCAGTTGGACTCGCTGCTTATTAGCTGAAAACATTTGTTGGCAGTGGGAATATGCAGGCTGCATTTCATTCACTTTTGAATTCAAACCTTACATGTGTACATCAAGTTTGTTCTCTGGTGGAGTCTTGCAGGGCTGTGCTCCACTCACTCCTTGTGAGCTCAAACCTTGCATCTTTTGTCACATGTGTGACTACATGAGCAATGGCACTTCAACCACTGCATATGAAGTCAAACCCACAGTAGGACTGCATGTCACTCACTACATACAAGCTCAACTCCGACATCATTCATTGGCAGTGGGACTGTGCATGGCTGCACGTCACTTGTCACTGTGCTTTAGATTGAAAAGCAAGTTGCCAACCAAATCTGCTGATGCCAGCGCCAAAGCAAAAATTGTTTGTATGACTTTAGTCTCGTTCTTGACTGTAGCTCTTGTTGCAAAGTTTTCCCCCCTGTTTTCTTCGAGTGAATTCAAAGCTGCCTTCATAGATCAGTCTTTATCTTCAGAACTTGGACTTTTTCCATTTTGAATGGACTCGAATCACCTTTAGCAGATCTTTCAAGTGTTTTTGACCTCTAGAACTTGCCTTTTTCCTCTGCAGAGTGTTCTTTCTGAATGGTGGTAATGTTATATTCAAAAGTTTCGGAGCATTGTGCATTGTGGATGATCCCAACTGCAAAAGGACCTTTCTAGCAAGTGATATAATTCTGTGTTCCTGAGGAATCTCCGTAATCACCTTTGGTGCAAACCTTATTTTGTGGAATATTTTGACTTCAAATTTTCCATTCCAAGATGGTCAATACGTCTGTGCTTCACCTTTTGTATCAGAAAGATACTCATCGCAACTACAAAATTTCAAAGGTACTTTAATAACTCATGATCAGTTTTTAGCAGAATGCCAGAGAAATAATGGAATTGGCCTGGTTTTTTTTGTTCTACTGTTATTCTTTTCACAGAGAATAAAATAACATTGAGTTCCCTTTTTAGCAGCAGTTCTTGCTTTGTACCGATCATATCAGTGTAAAAGTGAGAAATAATGCTTTTGTTTTGTTTTTTTTGTTTGTTCAGAAATTGCTTACTAGAAAAATAGTGACAAGTACAGTATGTCTGCTGGAAGGGTTTAAAATGCTAATTGTTACTGTTTTTCTCTCTTCTCTTGCATTTTTGTCTGTATATGTACATGTATGAAAGTATGTTTTTATAAGATGCAAATGTTTCACTATTAAAATTGGACAGGCTCTGTATGGGTTAAGTTGTGTGAATGGCTCCACATACTTTTCTGTGTATTTTTCTTCTTCTGAGCAGTATTATCTGGGCGAAAGACTTTCATCAATTTGAGCAAATTATCTTTCGAGCGAAAACAGTTATCAGATTGGCGAAAAGTTTCACTTGCGGACTTAAGTGGGGCGTAATGCAATATCTTTATCGATTGATTTTTGAAGCTTGCCAATTTCCTGTAATATGTATCGAGTTTGCCAGATTATGGGTCAAATCAACATGCCTAGTATAAAGTACATTTTATAGGGAAAGGAAGTTTAGCTATAATTTTATTCAATTTCATAATTCTTGTTTTATTATTTATCTGTCATTCATGAATTATCTGTTTGACTGTCCGCCATTCTCTCTCTCACTCTCTCTCCCTCTCTCACTTTCTCATTCTTCCAAATTTTTGCCCACAGATATTAATGCATTTTTCATGTTTTTAAAAACTTTTATCTCCTGTTTACAGGCCAAAGAGCTAGAACTGGAAAGAACACAGAAATGGCTGAAGATGGCCAAAAACTGGAAGAGATATTACACCAGTGATAAGGTATCAATTTCATTAAACTTTATTTTATTCTTGACTGACCATCTTTCCAGGAAACAAATTTTGATCTATGAAGACAAGTTTCATTTTTATCCAAATCGATTACCCATATGTTCTTGACTGATTATCTTTCAAGTTAGACTGTCTGTCTTTAATTTATATCACAGTTTGTTTCCTTGGAATTTTATTTCTCATTGAAACTCATACTCAAACATGTATTAAAGGGTCAGTTGCATACTCTTAAGACTAAACTTAGTCCACTTATCTATAGAAAAGCCCTATGTCAGCCCTAGATTTCTGTATCAATGAATAAAACAAAGAAACAATTTTTTAAAAAATGCAGTGGAAAGAAGAAATTGTTTTTTATAGATGCAAGTTTTTGTGTTTTGTATTTTGATAGTTCCAGAAATTAAGTGATTTTTACAGGATTTTAATGCATTCCATAAATTGATGGATTAACTCTGTGCACTTTGCCTGGCCTATTAAAAAAGAAAGGAAGGTTAAGGAATACGAGCCACAGGCCAGCTGCTCTGAAATACAATTTTTTTTTGTCTGCTTTGGTTCTCTTCAATTCAATTCAATTCAATTCAATTTTATTCAATTCCAATAAAAACAAAAAAAAAAGCAAAAAAAACCCAACAACAATAACAATACAATACAGTCATAAAAAATAAAACAATACAGATAAGTCAACCAAACAGGATAAGGTAAGAAGATAAAACACTATAATAGATAACAATACAAAAACATTATTGGAATTGGGTGGCCATAAAAATCCATATGGACTTGTCAAGATAACCACCCTAAATAAAGGTAAAAAAAGGTTGTATAAATATCAGTATTAAATACATGAAATATGAAATTTGAATGGTAAATAGTATTGCAAATGAATTAATAATAAAAAAAATATATGACATTTTATTTAAAAATACATTTTACCACACGAGCCCTCACAAAACATTGCATGGCAGTATTATCGAAACTTCAAACACATGTGATTAAGTAAGATTTACGTTTTCTCTTAGAGGAACACACATTGAGTTTATTGATTTAATTTCTTGTGGGAGATTATTCCAAATAACCTGAGAATGGTGTCTAAAAGGAAAAAGTGTATAATTTTTATTAACAGTCCATAGATGATAATTATTTCTGCTTCTAACATTATGATAATGTACAGAGGCTTGCTTGTGTATGAAGTGGCAAACAATTGGGTAACCCCTGTGATAAACCCCACATTTTTGTGTGTATGGTAAATGAATGAGATACAAGATAGCAAAAAAAAAATGTTAAAAGGCCAAAGTAAGGGGCATTTTTTTTTTGCCTGTAAAATGGTGCGGACGACTAAAATTCTTATAATGTTAGCGCAAAATATCATGTTGCGAGTTTGTCTTTGCAAATTTTGGCAAAACTCTCTTTTATTTGAGCTTGAACTATTATTGATGCACTTAACCCATTCGTGACAGAGGTCCACATTTTGTGGTTTGGCCTAATATCTTTTGATGCAAAGCTCTAAAAATCATACCAAATACATGAGCAGAAAGAGCAAAAAATTTTACACAAACTGTGCCCATTTTGGTTGCGTCAATATTCGTTGTTTGATGCTGAAATTTTTTTAAAGGAAAATAAGCATTAAAATCCTTAAATTGGCAATGTGATAGAAAGTCTAAAATCACCATTTTCCCCTGTAAATTGGCAACTTTTTGACTTCTCATAATTTCTGTCAATTTATATTCATTTCAGATACATGAGGTTTTATAAGAAAAATGTAGCAATAAAATAAAAATGTTGGTGTTGCCAATTTGAAGAATAAAAGCTGATCAAATTAGGCTTTAAATAATTCTTGTCACGAATGGGCTAATGCGCATATCATTAGTGGCATGGTAAAGAAAAAAGAAAAAAAAAACGCGGGGATTTTCTGCTGGGGTTTTCAGTTGGTGGTTGTTGCTGTATGTCTGAAGGAAGCTTGCTGCTTTACATGTAGTTGTAGATGGAGAGATTATTCAATCCATCATCCTTTAAAGGTATTGGTTAACATTGTTATAATTAAAAAAAAAAACTAATTTTGCTACTTGAAAATGGGATAAACATAAGGGTTATAGTGTAAAGATACCAGTCTGAAAGTTTCAAAGTATAATATCCACAGGAAATATTAGAAATGTGAACCAATGTTTGAGAAATATATCGGGTGGGTTGCACAGACTAGAACTAAGGAGTGCACATGCGCACATGGCTAACCGGACCGTACTGTGTGTATTGGCGTATCACGCAGAGGGAGGCAGATTATGTTTGTTTTAACTCAAGCAAAATGGTCTTATTGTCTCTGAGACCAAAAATAAGAAAATCAATGTTTGCGTCTTACATGTACTAACTAACATTTTTCATTCCAAATTACATGTATGGTTGGTTTCAGGGTTTTTGAGTACAAATACAAGTACTCATACACGTTTCATCTTTAGTTTGAGAATTTTTTAAATCGGCTGCTCACAAAGTTAGCCAATGCCTTTAAATGATAACATTTTGTTTACAACAACTAGCATCTGTCAAACTGTCACAGAGTTAGTCAATGCCTTTAAACAAGAACATTTTGTTTACAACAACTAGCGTCTGTCAAACTGTCATCTTAATTAACTAATTTTCATCAACGAGAACAATTGCTTGTCTGCAGTATCTGACAGGTTGCCAGAGATGAAGTCTTTGACTGCCAGAGAATGACAGGTCTAACGCTTTAATGATATGGGGGTATGTGGACGGCGGGATAAGATGGGTTAACCTGTCTAAGTATGCCATTCATGAGAGAGGTGGCCAAGACGGAGTGCAAGGAAAGGTCATCATAAATTGATATGGCACCGTGGCCGAGTTACATTTGAAGATTTGGATGTCATGTTTATTTTGTTTGGCCTAGAGCAATGTTCAGTGTAGCTGTGAAGTTCATTTAGTTTTTACATTCGGAGATGGAAAGATGTTGAAAAGGGAAGGGATAAGTGTGAAAGGAGGAGGGGAAGGAAGAAGGAGGGAGATAGTCGGAGAAAAGGATGAGAGGGAGAGAGAGAGAGAGAAAGATTGAAGAGGGAGGGAGGTACATGTAGTTTGAGCAGGGAGGGAGGGAGAGGGAGGGAGAGCAGGGAAGGAGGGAGGGAGAGAAAGAAGAGAGAGGAGGGAAAGAAGGAGAGGAGGGGAAAGAGGGAAGGGGAGAAAGAAGAGAAAGAGGATCGAGGGAGGGAGAGGGGAGAGGGGGGGGGGAGGGAGAAAGCAAAAATAAAAGGCACTTGACCTTACTATAGAGATAGCAAAATGTAAGTAGGTCAGGAAAAGCTGTATATTTTAATCTAAGTAAATTAATCTTCAAATTCATGCTGATGAATAAAATGAAGGAAGAAAAATTTGGGAAGAAAGTGAACAATGATAGTGCAAATGGAATTACAGATCAGAGCAGATAGGGCTCATAGTAGAGCAAAAGGAAATTAAAAAAAACATTGTACAGAATATCAAGGGTAAAATGGAAAAATAACAATGGAAAATAAACAGAAGGAAGGAAGGAAGGTTGTAGAGAGTTGTAGAGACCATAAAATGTTTGGATACATGTAGGACAAATTATAGAGCAAGGGGGAGGGGGGGGGATTCAGAGACATTGGAGAGGAATATTGAAATGATTTAAATTGATTTAACAGAGAGGAGAAAGGGTAGATGATAGACCTGTTTACTGACTTTATGCATAGTTGTTGAAAAAAAAGTTTCCCTGGGCAACTAAAGAAGCTTGCCAGATGATTGCCTGGCATAGCAACAGCTAATGTGTGCATACTGGATTCCATCTTTTCAGATGCCATTATTTATAACGGTGAACCAAGTAGTATGTAACCAAGGGTTCTGGAAAGAAACATGAATAAATCTGAATACATAAGTAAACAGGTCTATTACCATATGAGCTAATTACATGTATAGAAACATTTTATGAATAAGTAAGAGACATTTGATATCAAAGAAGTAGATTTCAGTCACATTCCAAAAGGGTTTTTTTTCTAGGTATTGGTTGTGGTAAATTTATGAGTTAACCACAATAATTCACATTCATCCACCTTTTGCATAGCTTAGCCTGTGGTTAGTTAATATTTGGAGCGTGGTGTTAACTGCCATTCTTGTGGTCAACATATGCACAAATTGTATATAAACATAATGTTATAGAAGCACTGGCATACAAAGTCTAGTTTGGGAAAGCAGACGCTACTTTCAGAATTTGTTGAAAAACAACACACATGTATTAATGAAAAAGGTTTAAAGTGATTACACAATGGTAATTTTTTTTTTGATATATGATCGAGAATAGAATTCTAAGAAGAATGACATTAAAAATTTGATGACTTTCAGTCGAAATCAATGCATTTTGGCTAATTTTCTCATATAAAGTCAAGAGTTGACCAAAAAATTTGAGTATGAGGTATGACGTAAAAGTGGGTACCCAGCTTCGCGCATTGCAGTTGTGCTGCGCGCTGGGCTGTACAATATGTATTATACCTTGCGCGCATTTTGCTAGAAGTGCACAACAAGGTACCCACTTTGACGTCATTTTGACGTAAAAGTGGGTACCCAGTTAAAACTGGGTCACAGCTGAGGGGTCAAAAATATCCTGAAATTTTACCACATTTGGGGGTTTCCTTGGCAACACGACTTTTAAAAAAACTTTAGGCAGATGATTTTCTGCTAATAAAATCATGTTCTTTTAAATGAGCTAACATTGTTTCAACATTGGGTACCCCCTTTAAATTCCTGAAAATATAAATGATTGACATTATTTTTTTGTACTTTGTTTCAAGTTATTTCACATTCATCCACCTTTTGCATAGCTTAGCTTGTGGTTAGTTAATATTTGGAGCATGGTGTTGACTGCCATTCTTGTGGTCAATGTACATGTATGCTCAAAATATAAACATCATGTTATAGAGAAGCACTTGCATACACAGTCTAGTTTGGGAAAGCAGACGTTACTTTCAGATTTTGTTGAAAAACAACACACATGTATTATTGAAAAATGTTTAAATTCCTGTAAATATAAATGATTGAGATTCTTTTTTTGTACTTTGTTTCGAGTTACCTCATTAATTTTCTCATAAAAGTGCTATGTAAGGTATCCCATACAAGATGAGAGGGACAGTCTGGGCCATGCTACATGTCCTAAACCTCATTAAGAATGAAAATTATATGAGCAGTCTAGTTTCATCCGTCTACAGTGATCATTTTTACGCCTCCTCTGTGAAATATATTTTTAGGTGGAAGAGGTATTGGTAACTAATATATAGCTATAATTGTTAAGATGTGAATTACATGGGAGGCGGAGGCATAATTCTCTACCATGCGGCGTTGAATTGCTCGTTTGTTCTTAGCTTTCCTTTACCATTCTTTTCCTTGACATACGGGTTTGACTTTATTTTGTTCTCACATTGTTTTTCTTTTCAGTTGACAAGGAGGATCTACAAAGGTTTCCCAGACAAAATGATGGGAACAGTATGGGCCATGCTACTAGACCTATAAAGTAGAATAAAAGATGAGCTAGCTAATGTCCAGACCACATCTTCCTTTTATCCTCCTACATGTATACACTGACCTATACATTGACGTAATCTATTTTTTTAATGCCTCCGCTCACCGAAGGTGGGTGCCGGAGGCATTATTTCTTTTTTTAATTAACCCATTCGTGACAGAGGTCCACATTTTGTGGTTTGGCCTAATATCTTTTGATGCAAAGCCCTAAAAATCATACCAAATACATGAGCAGAAAGAGTGAAAAATTCTACACAAACTGTGCCCATTTTGGTTGCGTCAATATTCGTTGTTTGATGCTGAAATTCTTTTAAAGGAAAATAAGCACTTAAATCCTTAAATTGGCAATGTGATAGAAGGTTTAAAATCACCGTTGTCCCCTGCAAATTGGAAACTTTTTGACTTCTCATCATAATTTCTGTCAATTTATATTCATTTCAGATACATGATGTTTTATAAGAAAAATGTAGCAATAAAATAAGAATGTTGGTGTTGCCATTTTGAAGAATAAAAGCTGATCAAATAAGGCTTTAAATAATTCCTATCACGAATGGGTTAAAAAAAAATCTCTGCAGTTGACAAGAAGAATCTAGAAAGGTATCCCAGACAAGATGAGAGGAACAATATGGGCCATGCTACTGGACCCATACAGTGAAATCAAAGATTGAGCTACATGTATATGTACCTGATGTCAAGACCACATCTTTCCTTAACCCATTCGTGACAGGAATTATTTAAAGTCTAATTTGATCAGCTTTTATTCTTCAAATTGGCAACACCAACATTTTTATTTTATTGCTACATTTTTCTTATAAAACATCATGTATCTGAAATGAATATAAATTGACAGAAATTATGATGAGAAGTCAAAAAGTTGCCAATTTGCAGGGGATAACAGTGATTTTAAACTTTCTATCACATTGCCAATTTAAGGATTTTAATGCTTATTTTCCTTTAAAAAATCTTCAGCATCAAACAATGAATATAGATGCAACCAAAATGGGAACAGTTTGCGTAGAATTTTTTTGCTCTTTCTGCTCATGTATTTGGTATGATTTTTAGGGCTTGGCATCAAAGTTATTAGGTCTAACCACAAAATGTGGACCTCTGTCACGAATGGGTTAATCCTCCTATACACTGACCTATACAATGACTTAATTCATTTGTTGTTGCTTTTATTTATTTTTTGAAAAATCTCTGCAGTTGACGAGAAGAATCTACAAGGGTATCCCAGACAAGATGAGAGGAACCGTATGGGCCATGCTCCTAGACCTCAACAAGATCAAGGACGAACAACCGAATGTCTACGAGGTAACAATAACATTGAGTCATTTACACAATCACCAAGACTTTGACCAGTATTCATGAGGATGGGCAAAATGAAATGCCTGCTACTTGTGCGCCTAGGGTGCCTTTGGCAGATTTGTGCGCGGCATAAATACAGAATTATTATTATTATTATTACTTGGTGGACCTCCTTTGTTCTAGTCCATGAGTTATAAAGTGCTTGAAATTGAACTATATTCTGTACAAATTACCCTGATTCAGGGAAAAAAAAAATGAAATGGATGCTGTTATAAATTATTTTGCAGTGATTTTTTAAATAAATCATTTAGTTGCAACATTGCAATTTTTATTTTCTGTAGAGGTTTACACTTAGCAGTGCATAAATCAATAGTCTAACTCTTATTTTTTTTAAATTTATTTATTTTTTTACTTGAGTTTAACTTTATCTTCATTTTTTTTGTTTTGTTTTGACTTGAGTTTAACTCTATCTTCACTATAAAATGTGTGCTTTCAACTACATGTACGTAGAGACTTTATACAAAACTCAAATCAAATAGTGATTTCAACTCCCTCTTGTATTTCTTGTAGAAAACGTAAGGCTGCTTCGACAAAAAAAAAGCAGCAAATACAGCAAATCAAAGAGGGTTCAAAATATGTCACAGAGCATTTCATCCAATTTCATAATGAAATATATCAATTCAGCGGTAAACTTGTCTAGTGATCTACTTCAAAGCAAATCTTTGCCGGACAACAACAGATTTTGAATTAACAAGCTAAATCCTTGCTGTCCACTTAGTCATAGATTGTTTTACTCCAAGCAAAATTTAAATTTGATACGTTAAAGGAAGTCCCATATTTCTAACGCAGCTGTCCACTGAAATAGCCTTGGATTTAAAGTGTGGATAGAAATGTAAAATAAAATATCCTGATATATTTCATTCCTTGCATCTGAATTTTAAGCCACCGTTCCCCTTGTCTAGTCTGTTAAAACAGACCTTTGCAAGGCAATTTGAAGGAAATTGGCTTCACTTTAATTGCAAGATATGTCTGTAGCAGTTCAAGAATTAGCATTTAAAAACCATTTCCTTACAAAGTATCCATGAAGTTTTTTTCTCATTGATTTGGTAGAGAATGTCAGTAAACCCCTCTAGAAGTTATAATTAGAAGTGATCAACATTTGTAAAGTGAAAGTTTTATGCTCATTTTCAGTACTAATGATGATAAATCTATTCATACTGTTGTCCGAATAACCCTAAAATTCATACCTAGAGTGGAATAGAAGAGTAATTTTGAAGGTCCATGATACAAGGGCTGCATTATAATCTCTCTTATCTTCTTTTGGACAGAATATTTAACTTTTATTTTAAAAAAAGGTAACCTAACTGATTCAGCAGCACAAGCTTCACTTACTAAAAAAAAACAAACAAACAAACAAACAAACAAACCACAACAAAAAAGTACCCCTAAGAAGTATGTGTACACAACATTTATATTTGAAAGGTATTGATGAAAGGGTCTGAAATGAACAACTACCACCCCAGGTCTATGTTACATACACATTGGGTCAACCTTCCCAAAATGGGTGGAGTAGAATTAGTGTTTTTTCTCTAGATTACAGAGCTTACAAGAATCGTCAAATTGCTATTTCTGCCCCCGAAATATCTTGATTAATCATCAGCTTCATCAGACAAGATTTTCAAGGGATTTTACCCGCTTTTGATAATTTTCTTGACATTTCTGTATTGAATTTAGCATCTCCTTTTTCCTGAAGTTTCATTTTTTAGACTTACATACAAATCAACATTTGTGCATTGATTAGAAAGATTCCTTAATATCTGTAAATATGTAACTTGATATTAGTATGCATACTCATTTGACATTTATTTCTGCAAGTAGTGTGATTTATTTTAAAAACTGTCCCATTGTGGTAAATGTTAAGCAAGAATAATTCTTCAAATGCCAAAGTTTCATTTCACATTGTTCGAAAATATCCTTTCCCAAATATCAGAACATTCCATTGAGAGCTATTGAGGATTTGAGTTAATACCTTGCTGGTTTTAGATAAATACCATTAGAGTAACCTAATATCAAGAATTTATGATGCAAATGATAATTTTTTTTTTCAAATATGAAAATGAAAGATTTTAATATTTGGGTGGGTTAAAACAGGAAATATTATAACCAGTGGACTATTGCTGGTCAATAAGAGATGCATGGAACATATAGGTGCTAAGCCCCCCCCCCCCCAATCTGAACAAGGGGCTTTTTGTGTAGTCTGATCCTAAGAATCTAAATTCAGACCTTCTATGTACATAACATGTTTAAGAAGTCAGTGCTTACCCTTATTATATGCAAAATATTTGATTTGTTCCCAACCTGTCCTACATTCAGGCATAGCTTGAACATGATTGATTTGATTGATTGATTGGCCTATGTGGCCTTTTATTTGCATCCACAATTAAAAAAATATACATTGTACATGTATAACAGGGTATTCATAAATAAGATATGAAAATTACATTACACAAAGAGAACATAAACAATAAAGATTACAAAGAACAATATACAACAAAGACAACTACATGTAAAAAGTATATGGATGTCGCGATCAGCAGCATTACATCCTTGTACTAACCTCAAAAGAATCTGTATAGCTGCCACATTGATATCTACATATACAGGCTTAGACAGACAGACAGACAGACAGACAGACAAACAGACAGAGAGAGAGTGAGAGAGAAGGAGAGAGAAGAAAAGCTTGACTGGGTTTATGGCAGGTGCTCAGTTAGGAACATCGAGAGAAGGGAAAGAGAGGATTGTTGCAGAAGGAAGAGCAAGAAGAGAAATGGTGGCTGTAAATGAGAGAGATTGAATCTGCTTCCAGTTCCCCACCCCCAACAAATATCCATAGAAGAGGAAGATGAAAGTGTATATAGATATATTTTTTAATGATACAGGCTTATGTGCATGTTTTGACAACTGGAGAGATTGGAGATGATATGCATTCAGAAGGGTCGAGCACTAATAGAAACGAGGAAGGGATA
>CM057171.1:15483248-15522983 GCA_029962745.1 Echinometra lucunter
AGGGAGGGAGGGAGAGGGAGGGAGAGCAGGGAAGGAGGGAGGGAGAGAAAGAAGAGAGGGGAGGGAAAGAAGGAAGAGGAGAAAGAAGAGAGAGAAAGAGGATCGAGGGAGGGAGAGGGGAAGGGGGAGGGAGGAAGGGAGAGAGGGAGATAGAGGGATAAAAAAGGGAGAAAGCAAAAATAAAAGGCACTTGACCTTACTATAGAGATAGCAAAATGTAAGTAGGTCAGGAAAAGCTGTATAAGAAATATTTTAATCTAAGTAACTTAATCTTCAAATTTATGCTGATAAATAAAATGAAGGAAGAAAATTTGGGAAGAAAGTGAACAATGATAGTGGAAATGGAATTACAGATCAGAGCAGATAGGGCTCATAGTAGAGCAAAAGGAAATAAAAAAAACATTGTACAGAATATCAAGGGTAAAATGGAAATATAACAATGGAAAATAAACAGAAGGAAGGAAGGAAGGTTGTAGAGAGTTGTAGAGACCATAAAATGTTTGGATACATGTAGGACAAATTATATGTCTATAGCAAGGGGGAGGGGGGGGGGGGGGAATTCAGAGACATTGAAGAGGAATATTGAAATGATTTATATTGTTTTAACAGAGAGGAGAAAGGGTATATGATAGACCTGTTTACTAACTTTATGCATAGTTGTTGAACAAAAGTTTCCCTGGACAACTATGAAGCTTGCCAGAGGATTGCCTGGCATAGCAACAGCTAATGTATGCATACTGGATTCCATCTATTCAGATGCCATTATTTATAACGGTGAACCAAGTAGTATGTAACCAAGGGTTCCGGAAAGAAACATGCATAAATCTGAATGCATAAGTAAACAGGTCTATTACCATATGAGCTAATTATAGAAACATTTTATGAATAAGTAAGAGATATTTGATATCAAAGAAGTAGATTTCAGTCACATTCCAAAAGGGTTTTTTCTAGGTATTGGTTGTGGTCAATTTATGAGTTAACCACAATAATTCACATTCATCCACCTTTTGCATAGCTTGGCTTGTGGTTAGTTAATATTTGGAGCGTGGTGTTAACTGCCATTCTTGTGGTCAACATATGCACAAATTGTATATAAACATAATGTTATAGAAACACTTGTAAACAAAGTCTAGTTTGGGAAAGCAGACGCTACTTTCAGAATTTGTTGAAAAACAACACACATGTATTAATGAAAAATGTTTAAATTCCTGTAAATATAAATGATTGAGATTATTTGTTTGTACTTTGTTTCGAGTTACCTCACATTCATCCACCTTTTGCATAGCTTAGCTTGTGGTTAGTTAATATTTGGAGCATGGTGTTAGCTGCCATTCTTGTGGTCAATGTACATGTGCAGTGTACGCTCAAAATATAAATATAATGTTATAGAGAAGCACTTGCATACACAGTCTAGTTTGGGAAAGCAGACGCTACTTTCAGAATTTTGTTGAAAAACAACACACATGTATTAATGAAAAATGTTTAAATTCCTGAAAATATAAATGATTGAGATTATTTTTTTACTTTATTTCGAGTTACCTCACATTCATCCACCTTTTGCATAGCTTAGCCTGTGGTTAGTTAATATTTGGAGCATGGTGTTGACTACCATTCTTGTGGTCAATGTACATGTATGCTCAAAATATAAACATAATCTTATAGAGAAGCACTTGCATACACAGTCTAGTTTGGGAAAGCAGACGTTACTTTCAGATTTTGTTGAAAAACAACACACATGTATTAATGAAAAATGTGTAAATTCCTGTTAATATAAATAATTGAGATCCTTTTTTGGTACTTTGTTTCGAGTTACCTCATTAATTTTCTCATAAAAGTGCTATGTAAGGTATCCCATACAAGATGAGAGAGACAGTTTGGGCCATGTTACATGTCCTAAACCTCATTAAGAATGAAAATTATATGAGCAGTCTAGTTTCATCCATCTACAAAGATCATTTTTACGCCTCCTCTGTGAAATATATTTTTAGGTGGAAGAGGTATTGGTAACTGATATGTAGCTATAATTGTTGAGATGTGAATTGCATGGGAGGCGGAGGCATAATTCTCGACCATGCGGGGTTGAATTGCTCTTGTTTTTTCTTAGCTTTCCTTCACCATTCTTCTCCTTGACATACGGGTTTGACTCTATTTTGTTCTCGTATTGTTTTTCTTTTCAGTTGACAAGGAGGATCTACAAAGGTTTCCCAGACAAAATGATGGGAACAGTATGGGCCATGCTACTAGACCTATAAAGTAGAATAAAAGATGAGCTACCTAATGTCAAGACCACATCTTCCTTCTATCCTCCTATACACTGACCTATACATTGACGTAATCTATTTTTTTATGCCTCCGCTCAGCGAAGGTGGGTGCTGGAGGCATTATTTCTGTTTTTACGGTAATTTAAAAAAAAAAAAATCTCTGCAGTTGACAAGAAGAATTTACAAAGGTATCCCTGACAAGATGAGAGGAACATATGGGCCTTGCTTCTGGACCCATACAGTGAAATCAAAGATTGAGATACATGTGCATGTACCTGATGTCAAGACCACATCATTCCCTAATCCTCCTATACACTGACCTATACATTGACTTAATTCATTTGTTGTTGCTTTTGTTTATTTTTTGAAAAATCTCTGCAGTTGACGAGAAGAATCTACAAGGGTATCCCAGACAAGATGAGAGGAACAGTATGGGCCATGCTCCTGGACCTCAACAAGATCAAGGACGAGCAACCGAATGTCTACGAGGTAACGATAAACATTGAGTCATTTACACAATCACCAAGACTTTGACCAGTATTCACGAGGATGGGCGAAATGAAATGCCTGCTACTTGGTGGATCTCCTTTGTTCTAGTCCATGAGTTACAAAGTGCAAAGTATTGAACTATATTCTGTACAAATTACCCTGATTCAGGAAAAAAAAAAAAATGAAATGGATGCTGTTATAAATTATTTTGCAGTGATTTTTTAAATAAATCATTTAGTTGCAGCATTGTAATTTTTAATTTCTGTAGAGGTTTACACAAGCAGTGCATAAATCAATAGTCTAACTCTTATTTTTTTTTTATTTTTTTTTTACTTGAGTTTAACTCTATCTTCATTTTTTTTGTTTTGTTTTTACTTGAGTTTAACTCTCTCTTCACTATAAAATGTGTGCTTTCAACTACGTGTACATAGAGACTTTATACAAAACTCTAATCAAATAGTGATTTCAACTCCCTCTTGTATTTCTTGTAGAAAACGTAAGGCTGCTTCGAAAAAAAAAAAGCAGCAAAAACAACAAATCAAAGAGGGTTCAAAATATGTCAGAGCATTTCATCCAATTTCATAATGAAATATATCAATTAAGTGGTAAAACTTGTCTAGTGATCTACTTCAAAGCAAATCTTTGCCGGACAACAACAGCTTTTGAATTAACAAGCTAAATCCTTGCTGTCCACTTAGTCATAGATTGTTTTACTCCAAGCAAAATTTAAATTTGATATGTTAAAGGAAGTCCCATATTTCTAACGCAGCTGTCCACTGAAATAGCCTTGGATTTAAAGTGTAGATAGAAATGTAAAATAAAATATCCTGATATATTTCATTCCTTGCATCTGAATTTTAAGCCACTGTTCCCCTTGTCTAGTCTGTTAAAACAGACCTTTGCAAGGCAATTTGAAGGAAATTGGCTTCACTTTAATTGCAAGATATGTCTGTAGCAGTTCAAGAATTAGCATTTAAAAACCATTTCCTTACAAAGTATCCATGAAGTTTTTTTCTCATTGATTTGGTAGAGAATGTCAGTAAACCCCTCTAGAAGTTATAATTAGAAGTGATCAACGTTTGAAAAGTGAAAGTTTTATGCTCATTTTCAGTACTAATGATGATAAATCTATTCATACTGTTGTCCGAATAACCCTAAAATTCAAACCTAGAGTGGATTAGAAGAGTAATTTCGAAGGTCCATGATACATGTGCTGCATTATAATCTCTCTTATCCTCTTTTGGAAAGAATATTTAACTTTTATTTTAAGGTAATCTAACTGATTCAGCAGCACAAGCTTCACTTCTAAAAAAATAAAAAAAAAAAACCGAAAAATATCCCCAAGAAGTATGTGTACACAACATTTATATTTGAAAGGTATTGATGAAAGGGTCTGAAATGAACAACTACCACCCCAGGTCTATGTTACATACACATTGGGTCAACCTTCCCAAAATGGGTGGAGTAGAATTAGTGTTTTTTCTCTAGATTACAGAGCTTACAAGAATCGTCAAATTGCTATTTCTGCCCCCGAAATATCTTGATTAATCATCAGCTTCATCAGACAAGATTTTCAAGGGATTTTACCCGCATTTGATAATTTTCTTGACATTTCTGTATTGAATTTAGCATCTCCTTTTTCCTGAAGTTTCATTTTTTAGACTTACATACAAATCAACATTTGTGCATTGATTAGAAAGATTCCTTAATATCTGTAAATATGTAACTTGATATTAGTATGCATACTCATTTGACATTTATTTCTGCAAGTAGTGTGATTTATTTCAAAAACTGTCCCATTGTGGTAAATGTTAAGCAAGAATAATTCTTCAAATGCCAAATTTTTATTTCACATTGTTCGAAAATATCCTTCCCAAATATCAGAACATTCCATTGAGAGCTAAAGAGGATTTGAGTTAATACCTTGCTGGTTTTAGATAAATACCATTAGAGTAACTTAATATCAAGAATTTATGATGCGAATGATAATTTTTTTCAAATATGAAAATGAAAGATTTTAATATTTGGGTGGGTTAAAACAGGAAATATTATAACCAGTGGACTATTGCTGGTCAATAAGAGATGCATGGAACATATAGGTGCTAAGCCCCCCCCCCCCCAAATCTGAACAAGGGGCTTTTTGTGTAGTCTGATCCTAAGAATCTAAATTCAGACCTTAACATGTTTAAGAAGTCAGTGCTTACCCTTATTATATGCAAAATATTTAATTTGTTCCCAACCTGTCCTACATTCAGGCATAGCTTGAACATGATTGATTTGATTGATTGATTGGCCTATGTGGCCTTTTATTTGCATCCACAATTAAAAAAATATACATTGTATAACAGGGTATTCATAAATAAGATATGAAAATTACATTACACAAAGAGAACATAAACAATAAAGATTACAAAGAACAATATACAACAAAGACAACTACATGTAAAAAGTATATGGATGTCGCGATCAGCAGCATTACATCCTTGTACTAACCTCAAAAGAATCTGTATAGCTGCCACATTGATATCTACATATACAGGCTTAGACAGACAGACAGACAGACAGACAGACAGACAAACAGACAGATAGACAGACAGAGAGAGAGTGAGAGAGAAGGAGAGAGAAGAAAAGCTTGACTGGGTTTATGGCAGGTGCTCAGTTAGGAACATCGAGAGAAGGGAAAGAGAGGATTGTTGCAGAAGGAAGAGCAAGAAGAGAAATGGTGGCTGTAAATGAGAGAGATTGAATCTGCTTCCAGTTCCCCACCCCCAACAAATATCCATAGAAGAGGAAGATAAAAGTGTATATAGATATATTTTTTAATGATACAGGCTTATGTGCATGTTTTGACAACTGGAGAGATTGGAGATGATATGCATTCAGAAGGGTCGAGCACTAATAGAAACGAGGAAGGGATAATAATAATAATAATAGTAATGATAATAATAATAATGATAATAATAATAATAATGATAATAATAATAATAATAATGATAATAATAATAATGATAATAATAATGATAATGATAATAATGATAATAATAATGATAATAATGATAATAATGATGATAATGATGATAATGATGATAATGATGATAATGATAATAATGATAATGATAATGATGATAATGATAATAATAATAATGATGATAATAATGATAATAATGATAATGATGATAATAATAATAATAATGATGATAATGATAATAATGATAATAATGATAATGATGATGATATAATAATAATGATAATAATTATAATAATAAAAATAATTAATAATAATAATAATTAATAATAATGCAGAAAGAGACAAATGAATAAAGAGATAGAGAAAGAGAGAGAGAGAGAGAAGGAAAATGAAAGACTTTAAAAATGATGCGATGTTTATGACTCCTAATGGGAAAAATCCACATTGCAGTAAAATTTGATCAGTCCCCCCCCAGGTGAGGATTGAAAAGAAAAGATCATTTAAATAAACAAAAACAAACAAACAAAAAATTGTTTATTATGCACAAAAATCATAAATTTCCATGTACATTGAAAGGCAATAGACTTTCTGTATCCTGTGCATGAGTTGATTCACCGATAATCCCGGACTGTGACTTTGCTTTGTGGTTTGAACTTGGCATGAAAACGGTACGCTCTTCAGCAGGGCCGGATTCAGGCATTGTGTAAGCAAATATCGACAACATTGTATCAAGTATGATACTGTGGGTGAAAAAGAAAAGCCTTCTGTTAGCAGGGAGTAGCGTACAATGCACCGGGCATTGGCCAATTTTTTAATGCCATCTGGATTAGTTTCAGATTAATTGACTTAGAAAGCATCGAAAATGGGTGGATGTTAGTGAGCCGTATACGTGGGATTGCAGATACATGTTGTAAATACAGGAAATGTAGGAATGAAGTATGATACAACAGTATGATAGAGAAAGAGAAGTAGAAGAAAATAATGAAAGAAAGAGGGAAAGAGAGAAAAATAAGAGATGAATTACAAAGACCAATGCCTTTTTTTTAAAATGAAAACTTGATATCAATATAAAAAAGTTGCAATAACTGTTATAAGCTACTGAAATCCTTGCATCTGATTGGCTGAGAGCGAATTTGTCATAGAATTGTGGCAGTTGTTACTCATAACAAGTTTTATGAAATGGGGCCCTGTATGCAGTACTGAATAACTTGGTTTTTTTGTTCACACAAAGATTCTAAAAGCAGTTAGGTAACAGATTTAAAAAAAAAATAATGCACATTTCTCTGTGTATAAACAGCCCCAAGATGTCACCTCCTCACAGTAACTCCAGCTGCTGAATATCAGTGTGTTCTGGTGAAAGATTTGAATCAAATTTGCGTACATGTGAACTTTTCAGAGAGAATATATCATGTGCCAAATTGTATCCAGGTGAATGAACAGGCACCACTGGCATATAGGGGGAGGTGGGGGGGGGGGGGGGAGGGCATGTCTGGCCTATGCTTCTCCCTTGTGAAACTCAAGTGTCATACCATAGTACACCACTTTAAGTAAGTTGATATGGGATCGGCTCTTAATAAACATATTTATATCATCAAAATTATATTTATACCATCAACTAGACAGGAGAGAGAGAGAGAAGAGAGAGAAGAGAGAGAGAGAGAGAGAGAGAGAGAGAGAGAGAGAGAGAGAGAGAGAGAGAGAGGGGGGGAATTTGAGAGGATGAATTAAAAATGAAGGGGAAAATGTGGAAAGGGAAACTGAAGAGAAGTAGAAGAAGGAACATTAGAAATAACCTTGAAATTGAATTGAATTGAAATGGAATTGAACCTTCAGGAGAAATTACAAAATTTCAAAAATCCGAAGAAAAAGAGATAAGAAACTGGGAGATGAAATATCGTACACGTATCCAGAGTGTAATCTACACCATGATTTGTCATCATGAGTAAATCCTTTCTCAAACTTTCTTAAGGGTCACGCTAAGGTCAGCCAGCTCCCAATTTTCTGCACAGTGATATGGTTGAGCTGAAAGCAAGTGTGTAGCTCTCCAGATTATTTCATCCATAGCTAGGAATACCTGGAATTCCTCATTATTTTGTTATATGATTAGTTTTAAAAACTACTTATGCGTAAAGCCCACCACACAATACACGATCTGTCTGTGATCCATTTTTGGAAAGAAAAATTATCTTCATATGAACATTTCAAACATTGAAAATCATACTGACCAAAGTTCTGAATAGTCGTATGAATACTAAAGTTGACTCCGGGCTATTGCGAGCCTCCTTACAGGTTTAAAAGCGAAGTCAATTTCGAATGGTTGTGAAGTCATAGCAATCTTGCAATTGGCTGTGAGTTGAAGCCTATCTTGGCCTTTACTTTAACCTATAGTCTTACAGTTAACCAAAATTTTGATTTTAGTATTCCTATATTTATTCCGATCCTCAATTAAGATAATTTTGCTTGTTTAAACTTTCATATTTAATGCGAAATGCCCTTTGTTCCAACATCTGGTCGCATTTGGGTTGTATAGTATGCTGTATTCTCATTGAATATGTCCATTTTAGTACTTTTTAAAAATAATATAGAGATGTAAGGTAGCTTAGTGAAATGGAGTAGTGCAAAAAGAGGCATCCAGAACACACATAATACAGACAACCAGGGTTCTCACTAGAAAAAAATCCACACACAGCTCCCACTCTGCGCAAAGCGTGGAAGTTTTACGGAATAACACCTAAAGTTAGGTGAGGCGGCAGTATATGCTATAGTAAAAGGATGAAACATACTTCTTGGTAAGCAGGAGTTGTCTACTAATGGCAGAAAAGTAAAAATACATTGCCAAAAAGCAAAACAATCTGTGACATTTATCATTATTGTTAGGAATATATACTCCAATATTATTTTACACTTGTTGCCACGCACAGTGCAGCAATTTCACACACGGTTCTTCCTTGTCTGAAACCCTTGACGCATGGTATTGGAACCATGGGTGTTATATACTGGCAAGAACCATGCAGACAACAATATGCATTTTGCATCCTATATAAGTCTTTTCACACCATTTACCTAAGTCATAACCTGTAAGTTTCTTTGATGGTACAAGGCTATCCTGGGGAGGGAGGGGGGGGGGGTGTTTCACAAAGAATTAAGTAGGACATAAAGTCGCACTTAAATTTCTAATTGCATGCTGTTTATTACACATCATTGCATTTGTCACATCATGGTCGGGATGGGCACCGTTGGGAAGTCCGTCAATGAGATTACTTGTTAAATACTGGATGCGCATTGGTGCTTACGCATGACTTAAGTCCAACTTAATGTAACTTTGTGAAACACCGCCCAGGTACAATTACTTTGAATGGTAATACAAGTGATACATGGATCTGCAGTTTATCTGAAAAACATCACATTGATCCAATTTATAACTGATCCTCTTTATTTTTTCAGAGGATGAAAGGAAGAGCGAGGCATCATTCACCCGACATCAGGCAGATAGATCTCGATGTGAACCGGACCTTCAGGAATCACATCATGTTTAGGGATCGATACGGCATCAAGCAACAAGCTCTTTTCCACATCCTGGCAGCCTACTCCATGTACAATACGGTATGTCTTCATTCTTAATATCAAAACTGCTTCCCTCCCCATTTACCCATGGACTATCTTTCTCGGGAACAATAGAAACACAACAACTTTCCTTGATGGATCAATTACTGTCATATAAAACTGGCTGGGGGATATTAATTGAGGGATTGTTGTCTTGGGGTAGGTGTTAGGAGTGCAGTTGTCTGCAGGATTATTGCCCCTAGAAACTGTTATCTTTCTTTTGTAGGTTTCGGGGGGGGGGGGGGGGAGGAAGGCATCAAACAGTAAACACTTTTCCATGCTAGTGTTACCCAGAAGTATTCTTCCTTGGAGTAGGAGTTGCTCTAGTTAATATTAAACCATTACGGACGAAAAGTCTGTACATCGTTCCGTGTTTTCTGCAAAGAAAATGTATTCAACACATTGGCTGTACTGTAGACTGCTGAAAACAAAAGCCAGAAGCAATTTTCAGTGCTATTCCCGGCGTGTCTCATAACATAATTGAAGAATTAGACAGCATGAAGTGGGAGCTTTAGGAATTTCCCAACAATTTTTTTTTTTTTTTCACAAACGCAAGGTTGCTGTGTCATATGCATTGTTCCCGACTCCCCTTTTTTCCCTCTTGATGCTAACGCAATGAGCACTTGTCTGAATTATACTTATTGAGAGCTTAGAGATTGAAATCTCAAGAGAGATTTCCTGCAATACCTCTCTCCTCGTCAAATATCACCCATAGACAATGGAGCTAATCCACCAAAAAACGCCTTATCTTCAGCGCTGATCTGCATAACTTTGTGAATGACACTGTGGAATGTGGCTGCAGAGAGAGCAAGAAGAGCATTAAATCTTAATGAATTAACCAATAGCAGTGAAGAATTTCTTGATAACTAAGTCAGCTTTCCTCCTCAAATTGGCAATAATTATTTTCATTTTCCGCTCCTACATGGTTGGAAAAAATGAGAATACATTTAATATGAAATGATATGGAAGAAATTTGCTAAATATAACAGAATAATTGCCAATGGAGACAGGAATATAGATATTATGTATTTTTCACCGAGTTGCCAATTTAGAGAGTCACATGTACCATTAAATCTCTCTTATCCAGAACTACACAACATACTGGAAATGGACCCCAATTTATTATCTTTCCACGCATGTATAATGCAACAGTGTCATTAAAAGGAGACACTGCTATGGAGTAATGTCCTTCTGGTTCTCAGTAAAATGATATGCTTATTCATGGTACCCTGGATATGTCTGTGAAGGGTTTAATGAATTCAGGACAGGAATTATTTGAAGACTTATTTGATCAGCTTTTCTTCTTCAAATTGGCAACACCAGTATTTTTTTTTATTGCTACATTTTTCTTATGAACAGTCATGTATCAGAAAGAATATGAATTGATTTAAAGTAAGCTGGAAAGCTAGAAAGTCGTCAATTTGCATACAAAAAAGATGATCTTGAACTTTGCATTGCATTGCCAATTTATGGATTTTAGCGTTTATTTTCCTATTAATAATTTTCACCATCAAAAACAAATACTGATGTAACCAAAATGGGCACAGTACATGTGCAGAATTATTTGCTCTTTCTGCCCATGTATCTGGTGTGATTTTTTAGGGCCCTGCATCAAAAATTATTGAGCTAAAACACAAAATGTTGGCACTTTGTCATGCCCTGGTATTAAACAAGAAGAGTGAAATAGAGAGAAAAGGGCACTACATACATGTTTGCATGATTGTACTATGTCTACTGAGAGAGGGATGAAAGGAGAATATAGGGATACAAGAAGAATATCAGAATAGGAGAAAGAACAAGCTAGTGATAAGAGGGATGATTGAGGAAGGGAGGAAAAATCAAATGGGAGAAAATAAAATTGGTGAAAAGGGAGAGGAAGCACTGAAGAAGAATGAAAGAAAAGCAGGAAAAAGGAAGAAAAAATGAAAAACAGGAGAAAAAGATGGGGCATCGAGAGAAAGTGTCACTGAAGGGAGACGATCAGATGATCCAGAAAAGAAGAAAAGGAGGAGAAAATCAAGTTTGATGAGGGTGTGAAGGAAAAATCTAGAGAGAGAGAAAAGGAGAACGGAGAAAATAAGAATGATTGCTCTGAGTAGAAATATATGATTGATAGCAACATAAAATTGATGAAAGAATAAGGGACATGCAGGACAAACCAGTGGAGAAAGGAATAAAACTTGTTTCCCAATGCACTGTCATAAAGGAGGTCACTGATAGTTTAAGGGAAGAAAGGGAAGAAGATCATAAAAATGAGAAAAGAAAGACATTTGGAAGAAGATGATGAATTAATACGTTCTGCAAGAAAAGAATAAGATATTTGTAGTGAAGAAAAAACAAGACAGAATGGAGCAAACCAGTGAAGAAAGCAATAAAATTTGTTTTCCGATGCACAGTCATTAAGGAGGTCCCTGATAGTTATCTGTATAAGGGAAAGAAAAGAGGAAGATGATAGAAATAAGAAAAGAAAGAATTTAGGGCACAAGTCTTATTGTGAAAATAAAAAGTTTTGGAAGAAAAAAAAAAAAGAGATAGAGCTCTTACTTGTTTCCTAGTGCACAGTCATATAGGAGGACCCTGATAGTTATCTTTATTAAGATGGGAAAGCCGGAGAAGAAGATCAAGCAAAGCTCCCGTCGTTTCCTGCCTTGATCCTGGAGATAACATTGTGACATAGACTCACATACCCTGAACATTCATCATGGCATGTGATCGATCATGTGACCTCATGCACAGCATCATATTCAAGAAAGAGGAACATAGAAAGTAACATCTTCTCAGGGAGTTCATGATGCTTATGAGACTTTTGTGAATGTGTTATTAACCCATAGCAGTGGAGAGTTTTAAAGTCTATTTGAAATCAATTACCTTTTCCTCCTCAAATTGGCATTAATTCCATTTATTTGTCACTCTTACATGGTTTGAAAAAAGAATGAAATGTAAATAACATCAGCTTTAAGGAATGAAAATAGCTAGACTTAACAGAAAAGAGCCAATTTGTATGCAAAAATAATGATTATATATTTACACTGCATTGCCAATTTAAAGGCTTTAATGATTAGCTACAATTAAATTACTCTCACTCATGGATGGCGCAATGTACTGCACTAGAAATGGATACATAATTTTCAGTGTTTTTTTTTTTCTCTTTCTGCTCATGTATAATGTTTAATTCCTAGAATTCTGGATCAGGGGACCGTTTCATGACAGTTGTCAGACTCTGACAGTTACCATAGTAATAGTTAGTGTGCAGTGCTTCTCAGCCAATCAAAATCAAAGATTTTACTGAACTTGTCAGAGTCTGACAACTTGTCAGATCTGACAACTTTCATGAAACGGTGCCCTGGAGATACTACAAAAGTGTCACTAAAAAGCGATACTGTACTGGTATGGGTTAATAGATTGCACATTGCAGAACCTTACATTTAAATACAGTAATCTTGAGATAGACCTTTCTGTACAACCTTTGGACATGTTATTTCACATTGCAATTCTAACCTGTACTTCAAGATTATTAACAGTTTTGGTGGGTCCTCAAAAAGTATTCATCAGATTACTTTGCTTTTAGCTAGTCGGTTGCAATATACTAGCAAACTACGGTGCTGTAAAGTTTTCCCTCAAGTTGAATATGAAACAAATGAAAGGCAGAATAAAAAGATTTTCGACTGTGGACCAGTGATGTAAAACTCCAACAAGGTCGACATGCATCACACAATGCCTGAACATGTGTAAAACCATTCATGGTTGTGTTTATGCAAGAAGCATAACGAAGCACTGTGAGCATTGTGCGAGGAGTTTTCGGGGTGCAGGGGTCCTAGCGCGGCCGTGATCTGGCAAAACTACGTATCTCTATTTTAGCAATTTTGAGATATTCACGTTTGAAGTTTAAATGCTTGCCTTTTTTCATGAATTTATTTTAACAACTTAGAATTGTGTTCTATAAGAAGAGGGAAACGTATTTTTTTTTACTTTACTCAAAATACAAATTCTTCATCAACTATTTATGAATATTTTGCAGTTTTTTAAAAGATACGTAGTTCTGCCAGATCAATGCAGCATACTCACCAGCATAATGATCTGGCAAAACTACGTAACTTTGAGATACACAGTTTTGCCAGATTACACCCGATGGTTGCCGCATGTGACGCGTGCGCTGGGATCTGGCAAAACAGCGTATCTTCCTAATGCGTATAGATAGTGTGTTTTAAATTCGGCACGCACGGTTTCAAGCAGGAGATACGTAGTTTTGCCAGATCATAAGAATCCTGTTAGTGCAGCACGCGCGTATGAGACATGTAGTTCTGCCAGCCACACGACCTGCCTCATGTGGAGGAAAATGATCTGCCTAAACAACGTAACTTACATACCTTTACCTGAAAAATAGACAACGATAGTCCATTTCCGATCCAAAAACTTGAGTTACGTAATTCTGCCTGCTATTGACGTCATTTTTTCCCAAAGCGGTGGAAATTTGTGAATTTTATTTTTTAAAACGACAAATAGTTATTACATAACATTTGGACACATTGAACATGATGTTTTCTAGATTATCATAGACCAAAAAACTAAAAAGGTCAAAAAATTGAGATACGCAGTTCTTCCCGATCACGGCCGAGTGTAGGGCAGTGTGTAGCTGTTATATTACTTAACTTTCAGATATTTCCATGTACACTAAAATTCACCAGAAATTGATTGTGAATGGAATATCATATGATGTCACACATTTTATGTAGTTAGATAAGATAGATGGACAATGTGAGACTATTGTTAATCAGTTTTATGCCAATTTGACAGTGTCCATATTTAAATCAGTTTTAGGGCAATATTCTTTTTGCTACCACAACTGTACATTAGCTGTAATTTGATCATTATTGTTCTCTCGTTTCAATATACCTACAGGAGGTTGGCTACTGCCAGGGAATGAGCCAGATAGCGGCCCTCCTTCTTATGTACCTCAACGAGGAAGAAGCCTTCTGGGCTCTTCATATTCTACTCACCGACACCAAGCATGCCATGCACGGTAAGTTAACAGTAGAGGGGGCTCTCCATGATCGTAGATAGCTTGCTAGAAAATGTTTGTAACTTTCCTTAGTTATATAAAGAAAAAGTTTTATTGGGTTTTCATATATTCTACTCACCGATACAAGCATGCCATGCATGGTAAGTAAACAATAGAGGGGGCTCTCTATGATCGTAGATCGCTTGCTCATAAACGTATCTCTGCATACATGTAGTTGTATGAAGAAAATTTTTCTGGGCTTCTCATATCAAACTCACCGAGACCAAACGTGCCATGCACTGTATTAATGATAAAAGGGGGTTTCCACGATCATGCTATTGCTTACTTGTACATGTAACTGTCCTTAGTTGTATTAAGGAAGAAGCCTTGTGGTCTCTTCATACCTTACTCATTGACACTGAGCATGCTATGCATGGTAAGTCAACTAGAGAGGGCGCTTTACCTTATGAATTCCTGAGCTGTATTGTGAACGGTACCAACATGTATTATGGCAAGGAGAAGCCTTCTGGGCACTTTGCTTCTTACTCACTGACATCAAATGTACTCTTAAGTCAGCTATAGAAGGCTCTTTGCAGTACAATATGATAACTGCATTAACCCATTCGTGACAGAGGTCCACATTTTGTGGTTTGGCCTAATATCTTTTGATGCAAAGCCCTAAAAATCATACCAAATACATGAGCAGAAAGAGCAAAAAATTCTACACAAACTGTGCCCATTTTGGTTGCGTCAATATTCGTTGTTTGATGCTGAAAATTTTTTAAAGGAAAATAAGCATTAAAATCCTTAAATTGGCAATGTGATAGAAGGTTTGAAATCACCGTTTTCCCCTGCAAATTGGCAACTTTTTGACTTCTCATCATAATTTCTGTCAATTTATATTCATTTCAGATACATGACGTTTTATAAGAAAAATGTAGCAATAAAATAAAAATGTTGGTTTTGCCAATTTGAAGAATAAAAGTTGATCAAATTAGGCTTTAAATAATTCCTGTCACGAATGGGTTAATTTTTTAAAATTAAAATATCTACCATCTTTATTTGACATTCCTATGTAGGGAGTTTCCACATACAACATCAGTAATGTCACATCAGTAACCCAATGTGACAAGCGTTTTTTTTTTTCTCCTTCACATGAATTTTTGTTTTACATTAATGATTTGTGGGTATTAGCTGGTTCACACACAAAAATGCCACCACTACTCAATTTGTTAAGATGGAACTAAATTTCTAGAGGTTGAAAGTAATTTCCAGTCCAGTATACATGTATTTTTCTCTTTTTGGCATTACCATTTTGATTATGATGTCATGAAAACTTCATTCAGGGTTCTTCATTCCTGGGTTCCCAAAGCTGATCAGGTATCAGGAACACCACGAAAACATCCTCAAGAAACTACTACCAAAGGTCCGCAAGAATCTGGTAAGTACTCTCACTCTAATGTTCTCTTTCTATCCAGACCACTACAGCTGCAGTTACAGTAGTGCCTGCTGTGACCTACAGGGGAAATGCAGTGACAGAGTCCACATTTTTGTGGTTTGGCCCAGGCCCCTAAAGCTCCGCCATTTTGTCCAGATCCATTAGAAGGCCGACCTAAGTATCCATCAATATTCATGATCAAAAATGAATAATTCATTTTGTAAGATGCTTCCAACTGGTAGCATTTTTTTGTACGTGTTAAAAAAACCCAGAAAGCAAACAATAAAAGCAAGCAAGCAACCAACCAACAAATGAAACAAACAAAAAAGGGCATTTACAGAGGTGGCAAGAAATATTACATTCAGCTTAGGTGGTGCTGAAAGGTATACATAAGGGAAATGATGGTTAATTCTAAAGAAACAAGAAAAAGCCTCACTTAAAATTCTCTCTCTGCTTCCTAAAAGATACTCCAGTTCATGGATAGTGTATCAGAAAATTAAGTCTTTAAAGTGTATTTTTAGGTTCATGATCCGAAAATATAGTTTTAAACACTTTATCTTCAGTGAGGAAGGGATTGGTGTCAGTTTACTTATGACTTGTAACTACATGTATAAAGGAAAGAAGTGAGTATTACAAGAAGGAACTCGACACCAAGTACTTAAGTACCTCAGGCTTGATGATATAGAGGGTATTAATTAAGGAGGTAGTGCACTAGAGGTTGGCTTCGAGTGTAAAGGGATGTTTCAGAAGGTGGCGTTAGGTGAATATCTGACCCCTATTTGTTGTACATGTAAGTGACAGGGCGACTGCACATGTTATGACTTGACAAAGACATTTCGAAATCAGTTGCCAGAGGAATAGATGTGAAACTAGAGGAAAATTAATTCTTTGCTTATTTAGGTAGAATTTACTCATGCAGTGTATGAATTGTGATGTAGAAATTGTGGTCTGGCAGATATATTGCAAGACTATAAACCATAGGTCATGGGCTTTGAATCCCTTAAAGGGTAAGTCCACCTTAGAAATTTCACTGTTTCAATAAAAGGAGATAAATTTGAACAGCATTTTAAAAAAGAAATGAGCAAAATCAGTCAGAGAATAAGAAAATTACACCCATTTACATTTTCTAGTAAACTACTCTCTGCTCTGCAAATTGGCAACACTGATGACATCATATGCGAGCAGGGCTCCATTCACTTTGTACATGAAATTTCACATTTTCTCAATTTTCTTGGAAGTTGCACATTTTCTCACCCCATAGTCAAAGTATGTTATGTAAAAAGAAATTCTTCTGAATATACATTTACTATGGGGCTTAGAAAATGTGTAACTTCCAAGAAAATTGAGAAAATGTGAAATTTCATGTACAAAGTGAATGGAGACCTGCTCGCATATGATGTCATCAGTGTTGCCAATTTGCAGAGCAAAGAGTAATTTACTAGAAAATGTAAATGATTGTAATTTTCTTATTCTTTGACCGATTTTGCTCATTTCTTTTTTAAAATGCTGTTCAAATTTATCGCCTTTTTTGGAATAGTGAAACTCCTAGGGTGGACTTTCCCTTTAATGTCCTCTTTCAAACTGAATAAAGAGAAGCTTGAGTTCTGGGAAAGGTGAAACATAATCTGTGAGCTTTCTGATTCTTTTCGTGGCAGTTTATTAATCAGGGATGCCAGTTTTCAGGCAAAAGGGCTGAAGTCAGGCCCTGACGATTGATTTTCAGGCCATACAGTAGTTAGGCATTTTTTTAGCTGAAAAGTTTGGGCCGAACATTCATGACAAATTTATGTTGGTCCTTTATGCCAATTTCTGTTTTCAGTGCAAGTACCCTTTGGGCAAAATGAGCGAATTTCTTATTAATTTGATAATACCCATATCTCACATTAGATACCTTTGTTTATGTACAGCTACATGTAATCTGACTTGTCCAGTTGCTTTGGAATGGTTTATTTCTCATTGTGAAGCATTACCAGAACCGCAGTTTATCATTAAAGTTCCTTTGCCACTTAAAACCAAGGTGAAGTGATTCATGATTCTGCAGTTATGTCATGGACTGATCTTCCATAATGATCTTTAGGGGGGATTTCCTGGAGTGATTTTCTGGAGTGATTTTTGTGATAAATTTTCTACTTTTTCTCTGTATTGTAGGACCGGTTAGAGATCCACACCAGCCTGTACTCAATGAAGTGGTTCTTTCAGTGTTTCTTGGACAGGGTACCGTTCCCTCTCACACTAAGACTATGGGATATCTTCATGCTGGAAGGAGACAAGATTCTCATCTCAATGGCCTATACACTCATGAAACTACACAGAAGTGAGTACTCGTAGGTAGATTACTTGTAGATAGATAGAATGTAGGTAGATGAATAGAAGATAGATAGGTACATTTAGATTGTTGATAGATAAATGGAGATGGATGAAGAGAGGAGAGAGATATGTGCTGCAATGAAGTTCTGGAGCAATCTTCCATAATGATCTTTAGGAGTGATCTGCTGGAGTGATCCAGGAGTGATTTCCAGGAGTGATCTCCTTAAGTGATCTTCAAGTATGAGCTTCTGGAGTGTCTCCCAGAATGATATTCTGGAGTGATCTCCAAGAGTGATATTCTGGAGTGATCTCCAAGAGTTATCTGCTGGAGTGATCTTCAGGAGTGATTTCCAGGAGTGGTCTCTTTGAGTGATTTCCTGGAGTGATCTTCAGGAGTGATCTGTAAGAGTGATCTCCAGAAGTGATCTTCAATAGTGATCTCCTTTGAGTGATCTCTAAGAGTGATCTTCTGGAGTGGTCTTCAAGAGTGTTCTCCGGAAGTGAGCTTCAGGAGTGATTTCCAGGAGCAATCTCCTGGAGTGATCTTCAGCAAGTATCTTCTGGCGATCTTCTAGAGTGATCTTCAGTAGTGATCTCCTGGAGTGATTATTGGAATTCTTCTCCAGGCGTAATCTTCCAGAGTAATCCTTCAGATAGGTCTTTCAGAAAGATCTTGCTTGGGACTGATCTTTCATAGTAATCCTCCAGAGAAGGTTATTTATTTAATAGAGATGCCGGGTATTTTTTTTGAGGGGGGGGGGGGTGAGGTGGTTGTTATTTAACATGTACCAGCTATGCACAATTTATTTTTTCAAACAATCGGTACACTTGAAGCTTTTTATGTAAGCTTTTCTTGTATGGGATATATTTATGCTCCATTCTGACCTCTTCTCTCTTCTCAGGAGTGTTGATTAAGAAGGACATGGAGTTGGTGGTGAGGTACCTCCAGGAGCAGCTTGTCATTGACTTTGGCTACAGGGATGATGAGGTCATTGATGCCTTACAGGAGGGGATAACAGGTAAGAATGCCTTTGGTTCAAGGGATGAGGAGGTCATTGATGCCTTACAGGAGGGGATAATAGTTGAGAATGTCAGTGGTTACAGAAACTGATTTTTGAAAAAAATATATTTGTGGTGCAGTAATACAATTCTTTAGTGCATCAGCATTATCCATGATTAATGTTGCTTTTTTCATATATTTCTCTTCTCTGTATTCCCCCCCCCCCTCTCCCCAGAATTGAAACGCTCAAAGCTACTGGTGCCCCCACCTGCTAAGCAAAATGAGTTGCCCATCCTCCCGTTCGGGCTGATGCGTCAACCCTCAATGAGCCAAGCCACGGGGCTACGGACGGTTATGCCGGTGACGGTCGGCAACGGCACAAGCAGACAGGTAACGTCTCGATAATCAGCATGCTCGTAAAATCGTAAACGTCAGAGAATTATATTAGCCCTGTCAGACTTTGTTCCCCATACCTGGAGTGCAGTGCTAGATTTTGCATGCCACTGTAGATCAGTTTAGATTTTTAAACTTTTTTTTGTGCAGAACACTTTTCCAAACATCAGGGATTGAGATATTCGATGTTGCATGAACAATGCATGAATCACCGTGCTACACATGTACATGTACATTCGTAGTGGAAGTATGGTGTTCTTAGAGTGCATGTCGCAATCATGTCAAATATGCAGCTCATTTTGTCATGAATAACGGGTTGCATGCTTGTGAATTTTGTGGATAGATAAGTGTACTGGTTTTGTGTTTCAATGAAATGTTAATTATTTCACTATGAAATACAGTCAAACCTGTCTTTATGGCCACTAACATGGTCTCCCTCAAGGAAGAATTATATTTTTGCAAATAGAACCTTCCTTCAGCATCACGTGTCTGCAGTGGCCATTTTTCTGTTTCTCTTGGGTGGCCTTTGTAGATGGGTTTGACTGTTCAAACACCAGTGACTAACTTTATTAAACCATTTATCAATCAATCACTCAGTCAAGTAGTTGGATGAATGCACCAAGCAGTATACATTATATAAGCAAAATGATCTAGCAGACATTCTGCAATATATATTTATGATTAACCCATTGGAGATGGTTTTCATTTAACACTCATTACCAGTGAGTGTCATTCAGAGTTTTATACACAGGTGTGGATGTATATCAGGCTTCAAGTAATCCATTGTTCATTGTTATTAACAGATATGGGAATAAAACCATATATGCCTACCTAAACCCATACTGCCATCCAATGAAAAAAAGGGAGTATATCTGTAGAATGAGATACTTAGTAAATCAAGAAAACATATCACTGTCTTTTGTGGAAATCTGTGGTGTTGCTTTATCTTGGTGTGTGTGTATTTTGGAAATTGGGGGTCATGTGACCTTAATTTCTTCATCATCATTTAGAACATACAAGAAAAAAGAGAAAAATACCAGATTAAGAAAAAGTCAGATCAAGAGTTGCTTCTTGTCATGGGATGGCAGCATGAATCAAGGTGCCTACCTTAAACCCATAGCAGTATAGAGTTCAACTATGAAACGATTTGTTTTTCAATCTTGAGAAAATTTGTCTTTGAGGTGCTATTACACATTTTGTTTTGTTTTTTTAAAGCCTTTTATGGGAAAATATGTAGTAGTGCAAGTAAGACTGGAGCACTCTGAACAGGAAAAAAAAGGAAAGAAGAATAATCAAACGGTGAGAAAAACCAGAAAAAAAAAATCATACACATACATGTCTGTGGCACAATTACCATATTAAAAAAAGAGAAAAAACCGAAAAAGAAAAAAATGTGTGGCATTTATCACTTGCAAGGGACAAATCATTGTATAAAATCCATTCTCTAGCATCTAGGTATTCAGTTGAGTAATATATAAAAAGCATTGCACAATCACTACTATATTTAACCCATTCGTGACAGAGGTCCACATTTTGTGGTTTGGCCTAATATCTTTTGATGCAAAGCCCTAAAAATCATACCAAATACATGAGCAGAAAGAGCAACAAATTCTACACAAACTGTGCCCCATTTTGGTTGTGTCAATATTCAGGGTTTGATGCTGAAATTTTTTTAAAGGAAAATAAGCATTAAAATCCTTAAATTGGCAATGTGATAGAAAGTTTAAAATCACCGTTTCCCCAGCAAATTGGCAACTTTTTGACTTCTCATCATAATTTCTGTCAATTTATATTCATTTCAGATACATGACGTTTTATTAGAAAAATGAAGCAATAAAATAAAAATGTTGGTGTTGCCAATTTGAAGAATAAAAGCTGATCAAATTAGGCTTTAAATAATTCCTGTCACGAATGGGTTAATATATGATGGTATTTGGTGAAACTACCTGAATTCATTGTTGAATAATGCACTTGACAGTCACTCCGCAGGTTCCCTAAAAGTGCGCTTTTTTATTTCCAGCTCTGCCTGACTGGGTTAGTCCATGAATACATAATGAGCAGGAACAGCGCAGAAACATCTCATTTGGAAATCACTGAATAAAGTACTAATCATTGACCAATTGTCATTATTTATACATCAAGTAAAAGAAGAGGAATCAGACATTGGTGACATGCTTTTATTGTGTTCAAAATAATAGACAAAATTGGTGTAATTTTATAGGTGTTTTGAATGTAACAATGAAAAAGATGAGACTCCAACTCTTCCATACATACGTGTCTTGATGGCAGCTCATATACTTTTTACATGTATGTCTTTAAACCACTTGAAAGTTGTCAAGAAAAGTATTTTGTTTCACTATTTCATGAGTTTTATATAATAAACAACATATTCCTAAAATTCTGATTCAAACAAAATATTCCTGTGTTGGTAAATTAATGAGTAGAGCAATAATATTTCTTGAGTTATATAACTTGAAAGATGACCATGCCATACAGCCGAGTGGGTGCAGGGAGAGAATGCCATTTCAGGTACTAGAAATAAAATGCATATTTTTTTGCTCATTTGCATATGACCTGCGGTCTGACTGTTGATATATATGTACATGTGCATGTACATTTATGTATAATTACAAAGTTATCTATGACTGGTATTTTAGATGTACTTTATATCTGACTACTTATTTTTTAATATCTTTATCATTGTATTATCATTTAATCCTGTTCTGTCATCAGCATTTACACTTTAAAACATTTTCTTAACCATTACTTTATTTCAGAATTATCTGTTAAAAGTCAAAATGGGGTTTATTTGATACTAATGTTTGTAAATTATGTACATATGAACCACATATGAGGTTGCAAATTAAGAGGAATATATTTGATATCTGTTGCCAAAATATTACAGTGTATATAGTTTATCGTGTGTACTCATGCGAAAAGCTTTAATATCTTGTGAAAATCCAACTTCAACCATATGTAGTGAGACATAGGACTTATTAGTCATTAGTTATTAGTAATGAAATATTTGATAGACATAATGAGTGGAGAAAACAGGCAACTATAAGGTGTTGTGCTTGGCTTTGTTCTCCATGCTGATAAAGCAAATTTTGCCTTCCATTCATCATGATATTGAATATCTATGCTGAACCGCTGTTCAGAAGATTTTTGTTTTGAAACATTTTTCGCTTACAAAATACATGTACATGTAAGCCCTAAATCAATAACTTCCTGCATGTACATTTGGCTGTAATTATGAATCAAAGAACATGTAGTAGGCATTATGCTAAAGATAATACCTAAACTGGTAGGATAAAGGATAAAATTCTAGTTTAGTATACATTCTAACTACAAATAACGAACGATTCCACAAACATTGTTAAAACCTGTTCTAACTGAAAGTGGTAAAGTATACAGGGACAAATGTAGGATGCTAAGGGAATTGCCCTGGGCATTGTTGTAGGATTGACATAGGAATAAGTACTTTTAACGATTGACCTCGATCATGCTTGTGTTATAAGAATAAAATTTAAATGTCAAGTACAGTACATGTCTGCTATGCTGAGCTCCTATCTTTTTCAGCAACTATTTTCAGATCGGTTTACATATTCATTTCTAAATGTGCGTTTGGTAGGGGAGAAGGGAATAGATTGAGTGGATGAAATACTTTTTGAAAATTGAAATCATATTTTTGCTTTGCTGCATGTCTTGCTTTTGTAATTACATGTACATGTGTATATCATCATTTATCTATCATGTATTAAATTTATTGCAAAGTAAAAAACCAAAATAAGCAAGTGTGCTGTGTAGATGCTAGCTTTGTATGTTGCATGATTGCATGTTTTCAAGGTTTTAGTTGTTTTTGTTTTTGTTTTTGGTGTATGGTTTTGACTTGCAGTGTAACTGTTATTTTTATGAAAACAGATTAACCATACAACCAATCAGCAATTATTTTTATCCCATCAGGGATCTTCATAGCTGCTGTAGACCTGGGGGGGGGGATGTTTTACAAAGCTGTGCGCAAAGTTTGCATGACTTTAAGAATGACTTGAAGATGGAAAGCCAGTTAAGTCATTTCTAAAGTTATGCTTAACTTTATGCTCAGCTTTGTGAAACATTCTCCAGACATGTCAAATCATACCAAGATCACTTCAGTGCATCTCTGCCTTTGCTTGCTGTCTGTAAGATACCAGTATTGGAAAGAAAATTGTTACTTGGTTAAAAAGCCGAGCCAAAGATACACCATAGTTTTTGCTAAGATGCTTTAATGGTAGCCTAGATGATTGGTGATGGATGACGATGATGACGACAACGGTGGCGATGATGATGCTGCTGATGATACGAGAATCATTACGATGATGACGGTGATGACGACAATGGTAACAATGATGATGACAATATTGATTATGATGATGATAACGATGGTGATGATATTGGTGATGATGACGATGATATTGGTGATGATGATGGTGATGATGATGGTGGTGATGATGACGGTGGTGATGACAATGATGACTGGGTTGATGATGGTGGTGACGATGATGAAACAATTAGCCAAGTGTAGTGAATTTTTTTAGCAGTGTGTAAGTAAAAAAAACCAAAAAGAAAGCGATATTTGATTTAACAAGAAATGCCTTTCATTGTCTTTGCATTGCCATATGCATACATGTACATGGAAAAATCATATTTTCTGTGCAACCAGAAAAGAATTTGAATGTTACATCAAGACTGAATATTCTTTGTTGGAGTGTCATATCATGAACTGATCAAATTAAAGGCCAAGTCCACCCCAGAAGTTTCACTCTTTCAATAAAAGGAGTTTAATTTGAACAGCATTTTAAAAAAGAAATGAACAAAATAGGTCAAAGAATAAGAAAATTACACTCATTTACATTTTCTAGTAAATTACTCTCGGCTCTGCAAATTGGCAACACTGATGACATCATATGCGAGCAGCTCTCCATTCACTTAGTACACGAAATTTCACATTTTCTCAATTTTCTTGGAAGTTACACATTTTGTAACCCCCATAGTCAGTGTATGTTCAGAAGAATTGCTTTTTACATAACATACTTTGACTATGGGATGAGAAAATGTGTAACTTCCAAGAAAATTGAGAAAATGTGAAATTTCATGTACAAAGTGAATGGAGAGCTGCTCGCATATGATGTCATCAGTGTTGCCAATTTGCAGAGCTGAGAGTAATTTTTGAAGGAAATGTAAATGAGTGTAATTTTGCTCATTTCTTTTTTAAAATGCTGTTCAAATTAATCTCCTTTTATTGAAAAAGTGAAACTTCTGGGGTGGACTTTCCCTTTAACATCACCATTATATGAAACAAAAAAATGGCTTCCATTTGATACCTCACCCATTAGATCAAGGAAAAAGTATCATATATTTTTTTGATATTTTAGCAACTTCAAATGAAATATTTCAAATTTACATAAAAGGAGATATCATGTTTTGAAATCATATTTGTTTATTTTACTATTTAGTTGCATTCGTAGTTCTTGATTCAATGTGTTTTTGTTGGCAAATGCTAACCGAGATTGCATGACTCTGCTCCGTGTCTGCTTTGTACCTTTGTCTTGTTTCTGAATGTCTGTTTGTCCTTTAGTCCCACTCTACCCCCGTGTCCCAAACAGCACGTTCGTCTCTAAAAGGCAGACAAAAACAGGTGAGCATGCTGGCCTTAGTTCAAGGCAATTCTGAAATAATGGAATGACATGAAACACTATTGCTCAACACTTCAGAAACACACACGTATGAAGTTCAGTAATCTCAGAAGTTTAATCACGATTCAGGAGCTGTTAGCTGGTGTCTGTGAAAGATTTTGTGTTATAAGGTGTTTCACTTCTTTTTTTTTTTTTTTAAAGTTTAAGGTTATGACAGGGCTCATCACTATCAGACGCCCAGTACACACGGGCCCCTAAAATTGTGGTCTTGACCCCCCCCCCCCCCAAATAACAATTTTAACACAGTGCTCAATACAAACCGAGCCTGAAATTTCAGTCTGGACCCCAACCAAAAAGGCTTGTTTGAAGCCCTGGTTATGATGATAACTACATGTTCATATAAGTACATGTATGTATTTGTATCTTGTACAGTATCGGAATGATTCCTTTACTATAAAAACTTCTTAACTTCTTAATGTTATCATGTTATTGCTAATAAAAGTCATTTCTACTTTGGAAATATGGTTGATATCAAGATGAAATGGACTTACATGTATGTTCAATTAAGATTTTGTTTTTTTAAAAACTAACTTTGTGTTAGTGATTTTAAAGAAGCTATCGTAAATTCTAAGAAATAGTGTATCGTTGTCATCCCATTATCAAAGAAATGCCTTTCATCATTCACCCCTGATTAGAAAACTCATTCCATTGCTTAAATCATCAATACATGTTTTTCGAACATAAGGAAAAGTTTGCTGGCAAAACCTGCATGGGGTCATAAAGCTCAACTAACTGAATTGTTATTTTCATTTTATCATGCACTCATCATTTTATATAGAGTTTGTAATCTCCATCCTCCAAGCATTTCATTGTTTGTTCTTTGTTGTATTTAAAAAAAAAATTGTATTATTGTAATGATTTCGTTGTGTCAGCCACTAATTTTTTATGTGGTTTGCTTTTTACTACTAATTAATAATGCTTTAATCTCTCTTCCTTTCTTACGCTGTATTAACTATCATTCTGTTGACATACATTTGCCTTTCTGTTATACAGGTTTCTGTTTGATGTGCTTGTGTGCATCGTTCATGTTGTCTGCCAGTTCTCTTTCTTTATGCCTTTTTGCCTTGTTTGACAATACATTATGCCTCTAAAATGCCTTATTGCCTTGCACATGTTTGCAATATTTTAATCCTTCAGATTTGTAACAAATTCAAATGTTTCTTCTTCTTCTATTATTATTATCCAAAATGATTTTGTTTATTGATTGATTCCAACATTGAAAGAAATGCATTTTTGCAGATTTTAATGTCACATTTTTCATTTGCTTAAGCACTATTACTTGCAGTATATACATGTATGTATATCTTTTTTACACGTATGTGTATCGTATTTATGATGTTTTTGCTCATTGTGTGTGACATTTTAGTAAATATGTATTTTTCCCTTCAAAACAGAAGATAAAACAAGTTCTTAGAAAAATATGATTATACTTGCTTCAAACTAAATCAGACTTGAATTGGTTTTAAAAATTGGTTATGTTTCAACAACAAGAACAGCAACAACCTTATGACAATTTTGAAGGATGAATGGTGACAAACTATTCCAATGCAGAAAAATACTGTTTATGTATTAAAAAATACAATCAATCTTACGATTGATATCAATCGTAAGTCTATGGCAAACCATGTACTAAATAGATACAATTGATTGTAAGACTGATTGTATCTCTTTATGTTACACCCCCCTAATATTATAAATTGTCTGTTCAGAGCCAGAAGGGCATTAACTCATATCACTTTATACAGTCTTAAGAACACCCTTCGGGCTCCGAACAGACGAAATGCTTTCTTTCGAAACCCTTTGTTGTATGTGTCCCCTTCTTACATTTTCGACTATTTCTGTCGAACTGGCTTACTTCGAACCATCGGGTGTTCGCGTTTACGTCACATCGTCGCGTTGCATGACCTTTGACCTTTTATGAACGGTAAGCTCTAAATCTACAAAGTGTCGGGTCCAGATTTACTGGGACACCTTGGAACAGCAAATCTATGAGTACTCGCCTCTCAAACCCAACACTTCTTAGATAAGAAGGTTGTATTTCACAAACGTATAGATAGTTAGATACACCCCAGCTTTTGATAATTTAGGGCCTGTATTTCAAGAAATGTTGTGTAACGCGATGTCGTGGTGCGAAAGTAATCACGGGATGGTTCAAAGTAAATGGTCATGTGGTATATTTCTTTTGCCCGGGATTGGTTCTACATGCTTGTTACTATCTCTTGGTTATAGGTTTGACTGCATGACCATTCTGAAACTATTTTGTATAACTGCGGTACATGTTTTATTTATTGGTTTTCTGAATTCATACATGTTGGTTGTCTTTTGACGTGCTGTTTCTAACCTTCTTGTTTTGGTAGACTAAACCCATCCCTTCTGCTAAACCCAAGAATGTTACCTTCAAAGAGGTGAGAGGAAGCATCTGGTCTCTTGGCACAATGAATGAAACCAAACTAAAGAATGCTGTATTCCACTAATTATAGCATGCACGACAGCATCATCACACTAAAAAAAAAAAGAAATGTATATAGTATGCCTGGTTTACATTTGGCTTACAATCAGTGTACGGAGCCCGTATCCTGATCGTAAACCCCTATACTGATCGTAAACCCGTATCCTGATCATAAACCCCTATCCGTGCAGCCTCCATGCAGAGGCGGTGACCGTAAGATTTCTGTGCAGATTCACGGGCTCCGCAGCCTCTACGACTTTGTATCGCAAGGAGTTATACAAATTTTAAAAATCGTAAGCCCGTGTATATTGTAGGCAGCACTGCACAATTCCCGCCCTGGCATCGCACGGAACCCTCGCGGATGTACGGACACCGTGCATCCTCTGCACGGGCTCTGTGCGATTTCTGTGGGGAGGCTGCGGAGATCGCACGATTACCGTACAATCTCCGGGCAGCCTCTGTACGGGCATCCCACGGCCTGCCCCCGATGGCCAATGCAGGAAATATGACACGATAACCGTAAATAATGTAAACTCAAATGCCGTTGCCCCTTAACCACTTACGATGCTCGAAAAATCGCAGAGAAAATCATAAACCAATTTATCGCATGGCGCCCGGGGGAAGTGTAAACTAGGCATTAGTCATAATAGAACAAGAAAAAGCATTATCATAACTGTAAAGTCAGACACTTTCACATCATGAACTAGGGATTACTGTTGATATTGTAATTTTCTCCACAAGAAACCTTCACCCATAGCAAAATTCGTGCACTTATGCACTTGTGCATTTTAACACTTACCGGTAGTTGATATACATCTACATCTACCATACCTGCAAGATCAGAAAAAAAAAGAAGTTTAGAAGTTAGTTTTTGATACATGTATTAGGTTAGCTGAAGATGCTCCAGTGAATTCTTGCATGAATAGCAAATTTTTCATACCAGGAAAAAAATCAAGTCACCTCATCTTTCTGCACTCATTCTTGTCCACATACAGGTATTCACATATAGAAAATGAATAAGGTTTTTTACAAGAATTCAAACATTGTATGTCATAGCATGCTTGGTAGTGTCATCCTACTCAGACAAAAAAAAAAACTCATTCTAGATTACCAATCATGGAAAAAATGAAGAAGAAGAAAGAGGAGGAGAAGAAGAAGAAGAAGAAGAAGAAGAAGAAGAAGAAGAAAAGAAGAAAGAAGAAGAGAAGAAGAAAAGAAGAAGGAGAAGAAGAGAAGAAGAGAAGCAGAGAAGAAAGAAGAAGAGAAGAGAAGAAAGAAGAAGAAGAAGAAGAAGAAGAAAGAAGAAGAAGAAGAGAAGAAAGAAGAAGAGAAAAGAAGAAGACCAGAAGAAGAAGAAGAAGAAGAATGAAAGAAGGAAAAGAAGAAAAGAGAAAAAGAAAAAGAAGAAGAAGAAGAAGAAAAAAAGAAAAAGAAGAAGAAAAGAAGAAGAAAGAAGAAGAAGAAGAAAAAAAAAGAAAAAAAAGAGAAGAAAAAAAACGAAAAGAAAAAGAAGAAGAAGAAAAAAAAGAAAAGAGAAGAAGAAGAAGAAGAAGCAGGAGGAGGAGAAGGAGGAGGAGAGGAGAAAGAAAAAGAAATATAAGGAAAGAGAAGAACAGGAAATTAAGTTTTCACAAGACTTTAAGAAGAATTTTAGCATGCATAATCACTTAATCATACTAATAATTATATCAAAAGGAAACAGCCTGTGTTATTTATAATTCTACATATTCTACAAAAATTGAAAAATAAAAATGATTTTCTGTCCTGCACCAGACAATAAATTGATAAGACTGACAGCATGTGAATGCCAAACTTTTGTCACTTGAAATATCCCTCTCTGCCTGATTTTTAAAAGTGGATTTCCACGGGGCACACGAGTGATTCACAAATGATGCAAATATCAAATAATGGTTAGAGCAGAGATTCGGAAGCATTGTTTAATGGGAGTTGTTTTATTTCGGCGGGGAATTTCAGAAAAGTTCGGAATTTCATGCAACATTTTTCCTTTATCCCAGGTCATGAATCAACAATGCTTCTGAACCCCTGTGCATGTTTGGCAAACTTTTTGAGCCTTAAAAAAACCAACTGACTGGCATTTTTCTTTTTGATATTTGCATTTGCTGTGAATTGTTTGCATGCCCTGTGATAGCCCTTCTCAACTCTTCCATCACATCAGACATCCATTTATTTCATTTGAGACCATCTTAAGTGTTACTCTGAAAGTATGCATCTCTATGACTGCCTTATGCATGTGCGTATTGTTCAACCACTGCCCATTCCATCCCCTTACCCCTTTTTTATTCCCCCCTTTTTTTACAGGGAAAATCTTTCCATCTCCCTGTAAAAAGATAAATGAATAAATTTTTAAAAATCAATACCCCATTTGATTTTTAATCATATAAGGTAATAAAGCTTGTACATGTATCTATGCTATTTGCATTGATGTTCAGTATCATACATTTACCTTATTTTGATATTATTTTATATCATTAATGGCTTGCAGTATCTTTGTAATTTTCTTCAGGGTCTTTGAAATACTGTCTTATGTATTTGTGATCAATATGAAATATAGTTTGAAAATAAAATGTTTCGAAAACCAACTCAAAGATCCTTCTTGAAAATAGAAGAAAGAGCATAATTTTCTAAAGAAGAAATCATGTTTACCAGACATACTTCTCCTTATCTTTCACTTTTCATTCATTCAGTTTTTATCTTTTTGCGTACATGTACATGCTACCAGCTATGGTTCATTTTTCTACCATCTTCATTTAAAAAAAAAATTAATGTTAAGAATATATGATCCCTTAAGTATTACATATTGATTTCTGAAAGTATACAGTTTGGTGATACGACACAACCAGACTTAGGCTGCAAGAGAATATATTTTATTAACAGGATCATTAATAGGAAATGAATAAGAGGACTGTCAAAGTCTTGCATGAAAACTTATTTATTAATTGCTGTTCTTATTAAAAGATTTTAATTATGTTTATTATGCATTTTTCAGACTCTGGTATGAATCGATTTAAACAAATAATCACCATTAGTACATTCATTTCTCTTAGAACTACTTGTTTAATAATTCTTGAAGTTCTTTTCTTACACTAGAGGATTATTCATAAATTAGATATCTGGCAGCAAACCCCCATGGAAAACCCTTGCAATTTTTTTTGCGTTAACATATGGCATGGTAAACTGTACCACTAGTGATAATAGGTTGCGCAATGATGCGTCAGTAATAGTTTACGCTCAAATCAAAGAGAGCTTTGCCAAAAGCTGGGCAGACAAATTTGTGATGTCATTTTATGCACTAACTTTATAAGAATGTGATTGGTCCACATCTTCTCGCAGCCAGGAAGCAAAAAAGAAATTTTGCCGCAGTGGTTTCTTTTTTGCTCCCTCATACCATGTATACCATTCATTTACACTCAATAAAAAGGGGGGGGGGGGGGGGGGTTACCACGGGGGGTTGCTGCTTCATATCGAACAAGCTTTAAGCCTGGCGCACACTATACGATCCGACTAACCCAATTTTCAAACGAATTTTGCATTAAATACGAATGTTTAAGCAAGTAAAATTTACTTATTTGCAGTTCGGAATAATGATAGCAATATTAAAATCGAAATTTTGGTTATCTGCAAGCCTTGTGGTCGGAGTAAAGGTCAAATCGACTTCAAATCGTAGCCGATTGCAAGATTGCTATGACGTCACTACGATTTGGAATTGAGTTTGTTTTATGCGTAGAGGGAGGCTCGCATCAGCCCTGAATTTTGATGTCAGTATTCAGATGACTATTTGGAACTTTGATCATTAAGATTTCACATGTCTGAATGTTCATACCAAATGTTATAACAAAATTTTCCAAAATCGGATTGCAGACGGATCGTAGAGTGTGCGCCAGGCTTTAAACTATCATACGTTTGTGTTTCGTGGGTGTAGTGTACATCTTCTGCACCATATCTCCTTCACTTACAGCTTCTCTTTCTTTTCATTACATTGCAGCAGATGCTCTTTGTAACCCTTTTTTTTTTTTTTAAATCAAGGAGCACTTATCACCATTGGCTTTCTACATTACATGACCCTGTTTTATACTTTTTCTTACTTTATCAAAGTGGTTTAGTGAGAATAAGTCTAGGCAATGTTGCAGTTTTCATCCACCTTTCCACAATGCTTATCATGAGTTGAGATGATATATATATACAGTGTATTCTATTTGTATTTTGCTTTTGATTTATTATTGTAATTAAAAGTAATTTGCATAGAATTCAGTTATTTTTCATGTAGATTTATTACATTCTTCAGCTTTTGCACCAAGTGAAGATAATGCTTGTTGCAAGACATGGCATCTTGAGGAAATGATTAGTAGCAGTTATCTGTTAGCGAAAAATTGTTTTGACTGAATCATTCTGCATTCATTCTCATCTAATAAAAGGAAGAAGGTAGAGATTGGGTGTTGTGTTCCAGCTACGTGATTTTCTAACAATATTTTTCATTTTTATTTTCTTATCAGGTAACGCAGTCCACGTCCTCATCTTCACAACCACCGACCCCTACAAGCACCATTGTCTCGGCATCGAACGGGACATCTCAGAATACCTCTCCGGACAAACGCAAGCCAGATGAGAACTACTACAGCAGCGTGACTTCGTTTGAGAGCCAATACTCGGCTCGGTCGTCAGGCACCCAACCCATGAGGAACAGCGGATCCCCGGCAAGGTCGGAACCCGGGAGCAGTCGCACTAACGATTTGACGCCGACGGGTCGCGAGTTTGTGGAGGGATTCCCTTATGCGCAGGGTGGGAGTGTTGTTGACGGGGGTTACAGGAGACAGAACTCAAGTGAGAAAGGGACGTTGAGAACTGGGAAGGCATCACCGCTTAATGAGCGCCCTCAGAGTCTGCCACCTTCTAGTCCCGCCCATACTGACATCAGCGAGCGGAGGTTGTCACTCTACGACAATGTGGACGTTTATTACAATGCGCATTATGAGCAGAGCATGGAAGAATCTCTGGAGGCGGTCGGCACGCCAACAGCTCATGGACAGGATGGAGTGTTTTACTTGACTGGAGTGTCGAGTGATGCACGTGTGACGGGGATGTCGCAGGGTTTGAACCAGGCAGCAAGCACCGAAATTGGCAATACTTCCTCTAACTTCAAGAGCTACCCTGAGCCTGGTCACGCTCCGGGGACCTCCTCGCAGCTGAGCTCTCCTCCGCCTCCGGCCAAACCCACCAGCCTCGGAAACCTGCAGTCTTACGAGGTCCAGAAGACCACTCATCACTATCACAAGAGGACATCGTGGGAAGGGTCACAGTCACAACCAGGTCGTAGTCCTAGCCGTAGCCCTGGGGCAATGGCATCCGCTTCAGCTCGACCTGTAGGCGCATCCCCGACACATAAGCCAGCAAGTCCCATCAACGGGGTTCAATACTTTCGTTCACAGGTCACCTATATATGAAAACACCTTCCAGTCAAGGTCACAGTTCAAAGGGCAGAAATTAACAGTCAGGAAGGGTCAACTCGAGGTTGGGAAGTGACAATTTAATGCAGGACCAACTCATATATAAACGTTCTTTAGACAACAAGCACATGTAGGAGCAGTGTGTGTTTTATTGCATTATGCAAAGAAAACTTAGCAGTTGCTCAGCTGTAGTAAAAGTCTGGGGTCAAAGTTGAAAGGTCAGCCCCACAATGTGAATGCAAATTCAGTGGCAATAGAAAAATCTCAGAGTCTGATAAGGGGCTGTGAAAGTTTTTTTTTGAAAGTGATACAATTACAAGTACCTCAAGGGATTTTTTTTTTAAAAGAAAGTTAAAATACATTGATGTTCGATTACAGGCAAAGTGTGCGGCAGAGAATGTTGATTTAAAAAAAAAATAATAACCAGGCACTTTCATATTAAGTTGCACCAGTAGTGATAAGACAGATCATTTGAATTTGATAGACATAGTGGCATACAGATATAATTGATTCAAGGAGGTTGTCATGTAAAGAATCTTAAAATATTTAATTTGGATTATAATTAGGGTTAGAAATGTCTAACCTGGTACCTTATAGTTATTGAAAAGATTGTGTTAATGTGATGAGGTCACAATGACCTGCATAATATGAAGATATTCTGTTCCTCTTATGAAATATGTTGTTTAAAATTGAAATATCCTTTTTTTCACTAGACAATTTTACTGTGATGACAGTTTGGAGTGTATATTAACACGTAATTCTGAATGAATATGACTGTATCTATTATGTGGAAATAAAATTTGCATACTTATATATTAATTGTGTTATTAGAGGTTTTTATATATTGTTTTTAAAAATTAGACTCACTTTTTCATTTACTGATGTCTACAATTAGCCATTGGAAACTAAATGAAATGTGTTTTGTAAAAAAATTACTTTCTCCTTAAGATCATAAACATGATTGGATTTTGTATGACAGCTTCTGGTGATATACCCTTAAACTTTGCAATTGCCTACTGTTCTGTTTGAACTATATTCAAATACATGTATATCCCCACTGAATGTTTAACCAAAGAGAGAAAGAATGGTATCAAGTTTATCGACCAAATGTAGCCCCTTAGAAGGTACTCAAAGAAGGAGAGAGGGTAGTAGCCAGTCTCTGGCATGATACATACTCAAAATGAGTACTGTGTGTACATGTATCTTTTGTAGAAGGTGTATGTATGAATGTATGGAGATTCTTTTTTTCAAGTGCAAACTATCAATGTAAATAGTGTATATTTATTAGATAGAAAAGAACGTTTGTAACCTATTTCTTAATTTTTATAACAACCATTTGATAGAGGGATTATGTGTTTTGTGCCATAACTACATGTGATACACAGGTGGTCGTTTGAAGCACTGTTGTTAGTTTCATTGCAGATCAAATGTTCCTTATTGTTGTATATCTTTCTGAGTACAATTTACAGCAAACTTTTATATTTCCCAATTCCCTTCCTCCTTGGTCTTGTATCCCTGTTTTTAAACTTGTGTTGTATTTTATCACTGTTTCGTGAATAAACTGTAACTTTTGTAAAAACCAAGAGATCTTGTCATTTTTAGGTATTATGTGCAAAAAGCAACAGACAGATCATGGTATGTTCTATTTGGAATCATGTTTTGAAGCTGCAACAACGGTGTTACGGAGAAGTAGAAAAACTTTAATTTTGGCATGACATATGAGCCCTATTATTTTTATTATTTTTATTTTGTTTCAACTTCCCATAGTGGTTTAAAAGAATGGAGTAGACATTGAACTTATAAGCATGCTAGATTCAAGAATATACACCATTCAATTGAAGACAGGTTTTTTCCTGCATATGTTGATGAATTTTAAGAAAAGATGTAGGTTTGACTATTACATAGAAACTATTGCAGGTACACTTTCATCAAACTATTGCAGGAGTGAGTTAATAGTAAAATGTATGGCAAATAAGTTGCAACCTCTTGCATTTAAAAAAGGAAATCCTGCAAATGAAAAATGTCATTAATAATTTAATCTCTTTTAAATGAACACTTCAGTAAAAGGAATGTTCTTAGGCGTTTTATCTTCATGTCATGCGAAAGAACGCATCCGGAACACAAAATGTAAAAAATGCAAAAATTAAAATGGCTGTTTTGACATACTGGAAGAGAATTTTAGCGAAGATCATACCACAAGAAGATGGTATATCAATTTGCAAGGTCCGCATGCTACACGTGAAATTATCAAGCATTGTTTGATAAAATTTGATTTTCAATAATTTTCCATTTTGCGTTCCAGACGAGTTCTTTCGCACAGCGACTTATAGATAAGACAATTTATGAGTACAACCAAAAAAGTTAGTTCAGAAATTTGTGAAAATAGTGTATACATGTACAAATAATGAGTTTTTCAGTAGAAATGCAATAAGATTCTTTCAACTGGAGCGATATGACTAAAGGACTTTATGGCGGTATAATGTTATTTTCTTAAAACTTAATGTGAAGTAATAGCTCTATGTAGAGAGTGATGTGAACGTCTAAAGGACGTATGTGTTCTTTCTGAGGAAATAACACTTCAACTGTCATGAAGTGTATTAAGATGAAACGGATGAAATGACATATTGTGTTCTGTGCATCAGGAAGGCAATATTGAAATCTTATAAAATTGAGTGAAGGCCCTTCCTGCTCTCAGCACATGATCTAACTTTGGCTTGGACAGCTGACTTTGTCGCATCAGCGCAGAAACGCTCTTATGCAATGCGAAATAAAAAAAAAGAAAATTTGCGGTAAAATGCTTCATTATTTTCTTGAGACCTGTCCAGAAGGGAGGTAGCAGTAACTCTAAAACAACAGAGTGTCACAACTAGAATTTTCATTGGAAAACTTTAAAATGAATCATATATGTTAAGGGTTTTTTGGTACACTTTTAGGGGTATTTTTGTGCTAAAGCAAAGACTTCTAATACACTGATTGAGAGATAATCCATGTTCTTAGATTGTGTAAAGCAAAGTAGGACTTTAATTTTGAATTGAATGAAAAATTAAGGGGAAAGGAATTTGCAGCTTACAGAGATAATCCATGTTCTTAGATTATGTAAAGCAAAGCAGGACTTTAATTTTGAATTGAGTGAAAAATTAAGGGGAAAGGAATTTGCAGCTTACAGAGATAATCCATGTTCTTAGATTATATAAAGCAAAGTAGGACTTTAATTTTGAATTGAGTGAAAAATTAAGGGGAAAGGAATTTGCAGCTTACAGAGATAATCCATGTTCTTAGATTATGTAAAGCAAAGTAGGACTTTAATTTTAAATTGAGTGAAAAATTAAGGGGAAAGGAATTTGCAGCTTACAGATATTTTGCATCAGTTGCGTTTGATTAAAGCTCATGTGCAGCTTTGGTTGCAGAAAGAAAATTGATATGAAACTGATCAGATATAGTCTCATACTGTGTGATTTCAAGTTTGGTGTTTACCTTTTGGTGTTAGTGTTAGGCTGATTTTTACATCAACGCAGCTCCAAATTAAAAATAAAACTGGTCTTGGGACAACTGTCACTTGGAGTTGAGCAGTCAATAATGTAATTTGAACCACTTTTTTAAATTGAGATTAGGTGTTGGAGCTATGGAAAGCAATCAAAATTGTGCTTCTAACACCAACACCAGCACCAACACCGAACTTGAAATCACCCATTGTCTGCTTTGCACAAAAAAGGATACATGTGTGAGATCTTGCGATATTTCATTCACGATTTTCTGGTGAATTTCAGTGTAAGTATCTGAACTGAATAACAGCTACACTCATCTCTATGCCAGAACCTCTGCAACCCGACCACTCCCCGCACAACGATCACAGTCCCCTCGTTGCGCTTGTCGCGTTAACAGAGCTCTCATTCGTTTTACACTTGTGCAGGCACTGTGTGATTTTTCATCGCTGACCAAGATCAAAATGTTTTTCGCCTTTCATTGAATTTTGCATATTCAATTCGAGGAAGAAAAAGTGTCACATCAGTCTTGCTCATATCTAACTTCTTTCTGGTGATCAGATAAAAGCAAAGTCATCTGATTAATATTTTTTGAGGGCTTACCAAAACTGTACATGACCTTTAAGTGTTTCAAGTCATATTGAGTTGTAAGAGTAACATTTAAAAATAAGTTCTGAGTGATATTCTATTTTGGAGGTATACAAATCATTAGTTCACTTTTTAAAAATTACAATGGAGTGTACATTTCGTCGTGGTTTGCATTCACTATGTTTTCAAAACAAAATCAAATTTTGCTTGGTATTGGAAATTTTGAAGTTTGAAATATTATTGTAAATTCTTGTGTTATTAGTTGGTGTGTGTATTTGTGTTTTTACTTTGAAATTTACCATGTATCCTTTGTATTCAAATTTGATTGTGGCATGGCAATTGCTTAGACTTGGAAAACTGAAAATATGTGACATGCAGAGAATATATTGCAGAATACTGTTTGATTTTTTTTTTCATTTGTGAATATACAGTAAATGTGCATTTGTTTTCAGTAAATAGTTTTATGGTGTGCCTGTCCTGTTTCCGAGGTAATTTTTTTTCTTCATTGATAATCTCAAGTGATGGGGGATAACCTATCAATGTTTTATAGACATATATTCCTTCCCATTCCTCCTCAATACTATTGTGTATATTCCTGTTCTTTTACTTTTTATTTTCTATGTTCCTTTAAATCACTTTGAAGGCTTTTGTCTATTCTCCCTTTGTTTACCTTTTCTCTTGTCTATTTTCTATTTCCATTTAGTTGCTTTTTTTTTACTTTTAAATTTCTATTTCTTATCATCTTTTTCTTTCTTTACTGCGTTTTATCTCTGTTCTTTTTTCTTCCCTTTTCTATTTCTTATCTATCTTATTTCTTAATACTGATCATGTTTTTCTTCTCTTTTTTTTTCTTTTCCTCTCACTTTCTTCCCGGCCGGTATTCTGAAAATTGTTTTATCTTTTTATCTTATTTTAATTGCCATAGCAATCAGAAAGAGCGTACGCCATTGGCTCACATCGCGCACTTTTGTCGTGCGAGCTGGTCATTTGCGCAGTTCAAACCAATCATAAGTACGCCTTTAAAATTTGTTATGATGACAATTAACACAGTGAAGATAAGATAAAAGATAAAACAATTTTCAGAATACCGCCCGAGCTCAGGTCTCTCTCTCTCTCTCTCTCTCTCTCTCTCTCTCTCTCTCTCTCGCTCTCTCGCTCTCTCTCTCTCTCTCTTCTCCCCCTCCCTCCCTCTCCCTCTCCCTCTCTATGTCTCAGTGTCAGTATGTTTGTCAGTATGTTTGTCCCTGTCTGTTGCTAGCTTCCCCTGTTCGTTTATTTTACCTCGTTCCATTCCCACCAACCCAAACTTAGAAACATCCTCTACTCTTAGTAAAAATACTAGTGATCATTTTATGCTTCTACTTACGTGCATTTACTCATTAAAAACACTAGGTGTAATTGTTTGCTACACTTTTATGGGTGTCACTGAAGCCATATTTTGCCATTATAATTGTTTATGATGCTTTTGAGGACAGCTCTAATAATACAGTGTGTTGGTATGTTTATGATTTATACTTCATACTGCTATTGCCATGGTTCACTTTATATTTGAAGGTATAATTCTCTTCTTTTTTCTTTTAAAGCTACGCTTTCAGTGATATGTATCTATTTTATTTTGTTCAACAGAATATATGTTATAATTGGTGTAGAAACATTTATTTGAGTTATGTAAATGTATTGGAATAATTCTCAAATTGAGAGATATATGATTTTTATTTTATTTTTGGTTTTTTTGTTATCATGTGGTTTCGGCTTCGTATGATTTGCGTGTAAATTTGCCTGCAGAGTCCTATCGTGAAGATGTAGTTTTATTTTTCAGGATTTGTGCGATATTCTGTATAATTGACAACAAAAATGCGGCTTTGGCATACTGGGTATTAGGAGTGGTGTTCTATGGTTAGAAAAAAATAGGCCACTTGGAGTTGCTCCTAACCCATTTTACTATGAAATAATGTACAATATACACTGTGAATAACTTTACATTACAATACTGATGATGACGATTATTGTTATTATTCTTATGTTTGAAGATTTTAGATTAATATATGTGGGAATAGAGAAAGAGGTTGATGGTCTACTGTTTGTTTCTTTACCTTTTTCTTAAACTTGCTGTTGAATGTGAAAAATTGTGTATTTGATATGCAAAACAAAACACCAGAATTCGTAGAAAATATCAGAATGAGAAAGGGGAGAAAAGGAAGAAAAGCTCCCTGCTCCATCCATGCACTTTCCTTATGATAAAGTGTGTTTTTTTTCATGAAAATCGTGATGTGACGACACTTTAGAAAATATTTTTGGTGACTTAACACCACACCCCCTTGAAAAGTGAAGGGAACACCGATGCTGCAGCTGATATGGGAATTATGGTGGTGGTGGTGGTGGTGGTGGTGGTGATGATGATATTGATGATGGTGGGGATGGAGATGATTATGAAGATGATTATGGTGGCGATAATGATGATGATGATTAGGTTGATGATGATTGTGATAGTTATTGTGATGATAATGATGATGATGATGATGATAATAACAGCGGTGATGATTGTGATGATGGCGAATATGATG
>CM057171.1:15523483-15540504 GCA_029962745.1 Echinometra lucunter
ATCACCTAATCATACTAACATATGAAAAAAACCAGCCTGTGTTAGTTATAAATCTACATATTCTACAAAAATGAAAATAAAAATGATTTTCTATCCTGCACCAGACAATAAATTGATAAGACTGAGAGCATGTGAATGTCAAACTTTTGTCACTTGAAATATCCCTCTCTGCCTGATTTTTAAATGTTGATTTCCACGGGGCACACAAATGATTCACAAATGATGCAAATATCAAATAATGGTTAGAGCAGAGATTCAGAAGCATTGTTTAATGGGAGTTGTTTTATTTAGGCGGGGATTTCAGAAAAGTTCGGAATTTCCTGCAACATTTTTCCTTTATCCCAGGTCATGAATTAACAATGCTTCTGAACCCCTGTGCATGTTTGGCGAACTTTTTGAACCTTTAAAAAAAAAAAAGCCATTTTTTGTAATATTTGCATCTGCTGTGAATCGCTTGCATGCTCTGTGAAAGCCCTTCTCAACTCTTCCACCACATCAGACATCAAATCGTTTCATTTGAGACCATCTTAAGTGTTACTCTGAAAGAATGCATCTCTATGACTGCCTTATGCATGTGCATATTGTTCAACCACTGCCCATTCCATCCCCTTACCCCTTTTTTATTCCCCCCCCCCTTTTTTTTTACTGGGAAAATCTTTCCATCTCCCTGTAAAAAGATAAATGAATAAATTTTTTAGAAATCAATACCCCATTTGATTTTTAATCATATAAGGCAATAAAGCTTATACATGTATCTATGCTATTTGCATTGATGTTCAGTATCATACATTTATCTTATTTTGATATTATTTTATATCATTATGGCTTGCAGTATCTTTGTAATTTTCTTCAGGGTCTTTTAAATACTGTCCTATGTATTTGTAATCAATGTGAAATATAGTTTGAAAATAAAATGTATCGAAAACCCACTCAAAGATCCTTCTTGAAAATTGAAGAAAGAGCATCATTTTATAAAGAAGAAATCATGTTTACCAGACATACTTCTCCTTATCTTTCATTTTTCATTCATTCAGTTTTTACCTTTTCGCGTACATGCTACCAGCTATGGTTCATTTTTCTACCGTCTTCTTTTTTTTTTTTAAGTAATGTAAGGAATATATGATCCCATAAGTATTACTTATTGACTGTCTGAAAGTATACAGTTTGGTGATAAGACACAACCAGACTTTGGCTGCAAGAGATTATGTTTCATTAAAAGGATTATTAACAGGAAATAAATAACAGGACTATCAAAGTCTTGCATGAAAACTTGTTTATTAATTGCTCTTCTTCTTAAAAGATTTATTTTTGTTTATTATGCATTTTTCAGACTCTGGTAAGAATTGGTTTAACCCATAGAGATACAGTGTCACCTTTAGGAGACGCTTTGGCAGTATCTATTGGTCCAGAATGTTGGGCAGTACATATCATACATGAGCAGAAAGAGAAAAATGCACTGACAAATTTGAGCCCATTTCCAATGCGGTATGGTGTGGCGTTCTGGAATTGGAGCAGTTTAAGTGTAACTAATCATTAAACTCTTTAAATTGGCAACGCAGTGAATAATATATAATCACTGTTTCTGTGTTCAAATTGGCAATTTCTTATTCCATTTTTCAATTATATTTCATTTTGGTGTATGTTATATTTATTTTTTCAAGCTATGTAAACGTAGAAAAAAATAATTTGTATTGCCAATTTGAGGATTGAAGATGATTAATTTAAATCCAAGAAAGCTCTGTACTGCTATGGGTTAAACAAATAATCACCATTAGTACATATTTCATTTCTCTTTGAACTACTAGTATAATAATTCTTGAAGTTCTTTTCTTACATTAGAGGATTATTCATAAATAAGATATCTGGCAGCAAACCCCCATGGAAAACCCTTGCGATTTTTTTTTTGTGTTCACATATGGCATGGTAAACTGTACCACTAATGATAATAGGTTGCGCAATGATGCGTCAGTAATAGTTTACGCTCAAATCAAAGAGAGCTTTGCCAAAAGCTGGGCAGACAAATTTGTGATGTCATTTTGTGCACTAACTTTATAAGAATGTGATTGGTCCACATCTTCTCGCGGCCAGGAAGCAAAAAAGAAATTTTGCCGCAGTGGTTTCTTTTTTGCTCCCTCATACCATGTATACCATTCATTTACACTCAATAAAAAGGGGGGGGGGTTACCACGGGGGGTTGCTGCTTCATATCGAACAAGCTTTAAGCCTGGCGCACACTATACGATCCGACTAACCCAATTTTCAAACGAATTTTGCATTAAATACGAATGTTTAAGCAAGTAAAATTTACTTATTTGCAGTTCGGAATAATGATAGCAATATTAAAATCGAAATTTTGGTTATCTGCAAGCCTTGTGGTCGGAGTAAAGGTCAAATCGACTTCAAATCGTAGCCGATTGCAAGATTGCTATGACGTCACTACGATTTGGAATTGAGTTTGTTTTATGCGTAGAGGGAGGCTCGCATCAGCCCTGAATTTTGATGTCAGTATTCAGATGACTATTTGGAACTTTGATCATTAAGATTTCACATGTCTGAATGTTCATACCAAATGTTATAACAAAATTTTTCAAAATCAGATCGCAGACGGATCGTAGAGTGTGCGCCAGGCTTTAAACTATCATACGTTTGTGTTTCGTGGGTGTAGTGTACATCTTCTGCTCCATATCTCCTTCACTTACAGCTTCTCTTTCTTTTCATTACATTGCAGCAGATGCTCTTTGTAACCCATTTTTTTTTTTTTTATCAAGGAGCACTTATCACCATTGGCTTTATACATTACATGACCCTGTTTTATACTTTTTCTTACTTTATCAAAGTGGTTTAGTGAGAATAAGTCTGGCAATGTTGCAGTTTTCATCCACCTTTCCGCAATGCTTATCATGAGTGGAGATGATATATATATATATATATATACAGTGTATTCTATTTGTATTTTGCTTTTGATTTATTATTGTAATTAAAAGTAATTTGCATTTGTAAAACATAGAATTCAGTTATTTTTCATTTAGATTTATTACATTCTTCAGCTTTTGCACCAAGTGAGGATAATGCTTGTTGCAAGACATGGTATCTCGAGGAAATGATTAATAGCAGTTATCTGTTAGCGAAAAATTGTTTTGACTGAATGATTCTGCATTCGTTCTCATCTAATAAAAGGAAGAAGGTAGAGATTGGGTGTTGTGTTCCAGCTACGAGATTTTCTAACAATATTTTTCATTTTTATTTTCTTATCAGGTAACGCAGTCCACGTCCTCATCTTCACAACCACCGACCCCTACAAGCACCATTGTCTCGGCATCGAACGGGACATCTCAGAATACCTCTCCGGACAAACGCAAGCCAGATGAGAACTACTACAGCAGCGTGACTTCGTTTGAGAGCCAATACTCGGCTCGGTCGTCAGGCACCCAACCCATGAGGAACAGCGGATCCCCGGCAAGGTCGGAACCCGGGAGCAGTCGCACTAACGATTTGACGCCGACGGGTCGCGAGTTTGTGGAGGGATTCCCCTATGCGCAGGGTGGGAGTGTTGTTGACGGGGGTTACAGGAGACAGAACTCAAGTGAGAAAGGGACGTTGAGAACTGGGAAGGCATCACCGCTTAATGAGCGCCCTCAGAGTCTGCCACCTTCTAGTCCCGCCCATACTGACATCAGCGAGCGGAGGTTGTCGCTCTACGACAATGTGGACGTTTATTACAATGCGCATTATGAGCAGAGCATGGAAGAATCTCTGGAGGCGGTCGGCACGCCAACAGCTCACGGACAGGATGGAGTGTTTTACTTGACTGGAGTGTCGAGTGATGCACGTGTGACAGGGATGTCGCAGGGTTTGAACCAGGCAGCAAGCACCGAAATTGGCAATACTTCCTCTAACTTCAAGAGCTACCCTGAGCCTGGTCACGCTCCGGGGACCTCCTCGCAGCTGAGCTCTCCTCCGCCTCCGGCCAAACCCACCAGCCTCGGAAACCTGCAGTCTTACGAGGTCCAGAAGACCACTCATCACTATCAGAAGAGGACATCGTGGGAAGGGTCACAGTCACAACCAGGTCGTAGTCCCAGCCGTAGCCCTGGGGCAATGGCATCCGCTTCAGCTCGACCTGTAGGCGCATCCCCGACACGTAAGCCAGCAAGTCCCATTAACGGGGTTCAATTCTTTCATTCACAGGTCACCTATATATGAAAACACCTTCCAGTCAAGGTCACAGTTCAAAGGGCAGAAATTAACAGTCAGGAAGGGTCAACTCGAGGTTGGGAAGTGACAATTTAATGCAGGACCAACTCATTTGTAAACGTTCTTTAGACAACAGGTACATGTAGGAGCAGTGTGTGTTTTATTGCATTATGCAAAGAAAACTCAGCAGTTGCTCATCTGTAGTAAAAGTCTGGGGTCAAAGTTGAAAGGTCAGCCCCACAATGTGAATGCAAATTCAGTGGCAATAGAAAAATCTCAGAGTCTGATAAGGGGCTATGAAAGTTCTTTTTTGAAAGTGATACAATTACAAGTACCTCACAGGATTTTTTTTTCTCTTTTTAAACTTCTAAACAATTTTGCAAGAATTTTTTTTTTTCAAAAGAAAGTTAAAAATACATTGATGTTCAATTACAGGCAAAGCGCGTGGCAGTAAGAATGTTGAAAAAAAAAAAAACCCAGGCATTTTCATAATAAGGTGCAGCAGTAGTGATAAGACAGATCATTTGAATTTGAAGTGTGGCATACAGGTAGAATTGATTCAAGGAGGTTGTCATATAAAGAATCTCAAAATATTTAATTTCGATTATAATTAGGGTTAGAAATGTCTAAACTGGTACCTTATAGTTATTGAAAAGATTTTGTTAATGTGATGAGGTCACAATGACATACATAATATGAAGATATTCTGTTCCTTTTATGAAATGCGTTGTTTGAAATTGAAATATCCTTTTTTTCACTAGACAATCTTACTGTGGTGACAGTTTGGAGTGTTTGTTAACACTTAATTCTGAATGAATATGACTGTACCTATTATGTGGAAATAAAAAATTGCATACTTATATATCAATTGTGTTATGAGAGGTTTTTATATATTGTTTTTAAAAATTAGACTCACTTTTTCATTTACTGATGTCTACAATTAGCCATTGGAAACTAAATGAAATGTGTTTTGTAAAAAATTACTTTCTCCTTAAGATCATAAACATGATTGGATTTTGTATGACAACTTCTGGTGATATACCCTTAAACTTTGTAATTGCCTACTGTTCTGTTTGAACTATATTCAAATACATGTATATCCCTACTGAATTTTTAACCAAAGAGAGAAAGAATGGTATCCAGTTTATCGACCAAATGTAGCCCCTTAGAAGGTACTCAAAGAAGAAGAGAGGGTAGTAGCCAGTCTCTGGCATGATACATACTCAAAATGAGTACTGTGTGTACATGTATCTTTTGTAGAAGGTGTATGTATGAATGTATGGAGATTCTTTTTTTTCAAGTGCAAACTATCAATGTAAATAGTGTATATTTATTAGATAGAAAAGAACGTTTGTAACCTATTTCTTAATTTTTATAACAACCATTTGATAGAGGGATTATGTGTTTTGTGCCATAACTACATGTGATACACAGGCGGTCGTTTGAAGCACTGTTGTTAGTTTCATTACAAATCAAATGTTCCTTATCATTGTATATCTTTCTGAGTACAATTTACAGCAAACTTTTATATTTCCCAATTCCCTTTCTCCTTGGTCTTGTATCCCTGTTTTAAAACTTGTGTTGTATTTTATCACTGTTTCGTGAATAAACTGTAACTTTTGTAAAAACCAAGAGATCTTGTCATTTTTTAGGTATCATGTGCAAAAAGCAACAGACAGATCATGGTATGTTCTATTTAGAATCATGTTTTAAAGCTGCAACAATGTTGGTATTACGGAGAAGTAGAAAAACTTTAATTTTGGCATGACATATGAGCCCTATTATTTTTAGTATTTTTATTTTGTTTCAACTTCCCATAGTGGTGTAAAAGAATGGAGTAGACTTTGAACTTATAAGCATGCTAGATTAAAAAATATGTACCGTTCAATTGAAGTTTTTTCCTGCATTTGTTGATGAATTTTTGGAAAAGATGTAGGTTTGACTATTACATAGAAACTATTGCAGGCACTCTTTCATCATACTCTTGCAGGAGTGAGTTAATAGTAAAATGTATGTAAAATAAGTTGCGACCTCCTGAATTTAAGAAAAGAAAGCCTGCAAATGAAAAATGTCATTAATAATTTAATCTCTTTGAAATGAACACTTCAGTAAAAGGAATGTTCTTAGGCGTTTTATCTTCATGTCATGCGAAAGAACGCATCCGGAACACAAAATGTAAAAAATGCAAAAATTAAAATGGCTGTTTTGACATACTGGAAGAGAATTTTAGCAAAGATCATACCACAAGAAGATGGTTTATCAATTTGCAAGGTCTGCATGCTACACGTTAAATTATCAAGCATTGTTTGATAAAATTTGATTTTCAATAATTTTCCATTTTGCGTTTCGGACGAGTTCTTTCGCACAACGACTTATAGATAAGACGCTTTATGAGTACAACCAAAAAAGTTAGTTCAGAAATTTGTGAAAATAGTGTATACATGTACAAATAATGAGTTTTTCAGTAGAAATGCAATAAGATTCTTTCAACTGGAGCGATATGACTAAAGGACTTTATGGCGGTATAATGTTATTTTCTTAAAACTTAATGTGAAGTAATAGCTCTATGTAGAGAGTGATGTGAACGTCTAAAGGACGTATGTGTTCTTTCTGAGGAAATAACACTTCAACTGTCATGAAGTGTATTAAGATGAAACGGATGAAATGACATATTGTGTTCTGTGCATCAGGAAGGCAATATTGAAATCTTATGAAATTGAGTGAAGGCCCTTCCTGCTCTCAGCATATGATCTATACTTTGGCTTGGACTTTGTCGCATCAGCGCAGAAACGCCCTTATGCAATGAGAAGGGCATTATCTTGTAAATAAAAAAATAAAAAAATTGTGGTAAAATGCTTCATTATTTTCTTGAGACCTGTCCAGAAGGGAGGTAGCAGTAACTCTAACACAACAGAATGTCACAACTAGAATTTTCATTGGAAGCCTTTAAAATGAATCATATATGTTAAGGGTTTTTTGGTACACTTTTAGGGGTATTTTTGTGCTAAAGCAAAGACTTCTAATACACTGATTGAGAGATAATCCATGTTCTTAGATTATGTAAAGCAAAGTAGGACTTTAATTTTAAATTGAGTGAAAAATTAAGGGGAAAGGAATTTGCAGCTTACAGAGATAATCCATGTTCTTAGATTATGTAAAGCAAAGTTGGACTTTAATTTTGAATTGGGTGAAAAATTAAGGGGAAAGGAATTTGCAGCGTACAGATATGTTGCATCAGTTGCATTTGATTAAAGCTCATGTGCAGCTTTGGTAGCAGAAAGAAAATTGATATGAAAGTGATCAGATATAGTCTCATACTGTGTGATTTCAAGTTTGGTGTTGACCTTTTGGTGTTAGTGTTAGGCTGATTTTTACATCAACGCAGCTCCAAATTAAAAATAAAACTGGTCTTGGGACAACTGTCACTTGGAGTTGAGCAGTCAGTGATGTAATTTGAACCACTTTTGTAAATTCAGATTAGGTGTTGGAGCTATGGAAAGCAATCAAAATTGTGCTTCTAACACCAACACCAGCACCAACACCGAACTTGAAATCACCCATTGTCCGCTTTGCACAAAAAAGGATACATGTGTGAGATCTTGCGATATTCCATTCACGATTTTCTGGTGAATTTCAGTGTAAGTATCTGAACTGAATAACAGCTACACTCAGCTCTATGCTAGGACCTCTGCAACCCGACTGCTTCCCGCACAACGCTCACAGTCCCTCGTTGCGCTTGTCGCGTAAACAGAGCTCTTATTCGTTTTACACTTGTGCAGGCACTGTGTGATTTTACATCGCTGACCCAAGATCAAAAATATTTTTTGCCTTTCATTGAATTTTACATATTCAATTTGAGGAAGAAAAAGTGTCACATCAGTCTTGCTCATATCTAACTTCTTTCTAGTGATCAACTGAAAGCAAAGTCATCTGATTGATATTTTTTGAGGGCTTACCAAAACTGTACATGACCTTTAAGTGTTTCAAGTCATATTGAGTTGTAAGAGTAACATTTAAAAATAAGTTCTTAGTGATATTCTATTTTGGAGGTATACAAATCATTAGTTCACTTTTTAAAAATTACAGTGGAGTGAACATTTCATCGTGGTTTGCATTCACTATGTTTTCAAAACAAAATCAAATTTTGCTTGGTATTGGAAATTACGAAGTTTGAAATATTATTGTAAATTCTTGTTTTATTAGTTGGTGTGTGTATTTGTGTTTTTACTTTGAAATTTACCATGTATCCTTTGTATTCAAATTTGATTGTGGCATGGCAATTGCTTAGACTTGGAAAATTGAAAATATGTGACGTGCAGAGAATATATTGCAGAATACTGTTTGATTTTTTTTTTCATTTGTGAATATACAGTAAATGTGCATTTGTTTTCAGTAAATAGTTTTATGGTGTGCCTGTCCTGTTTCCGAGGTAATTTTTTTTCTTCATTGATAATCTCAAGTGATGGGGGATAACCTATCAATGTTTTATAGACATATATTCCTTCCCATTCCTCCTCAATACTATTGTGTATATTCCTGTTCTTTTACTTTTTATTTTCTATGTTCCTTTAAATCACTTTGAAGGCTTGTGTCTATTCTCCCTTTGTTTACCTTTTCTCTTGTCTATTTTCTATTTCCATTTAGTTGCCTTTTTTTACTTTTAAATTTCTATTTCTTATCATCTTTTTCTTTCTCTACTGCGTTTTATCTCTGTTCTCTTTTCTTCCCTTTTCTATTTCTTATCTGTCTTATTTCTTAATACTGATCATGTTTTTCTTCTTTTTTTTTTTCTTTTCCTGTCACTTTCTTCCCGGCCGGTATTCTGAAAATTGTTTTAGCTTTTATCTTATTTTAATTGCCATAGCAATCAGAAAGAGCGTACGCCATTGGCTCACATCGCGCACTTTTGTCGTGCGTGCTGGTCATTTGCACAGTTCAAACCAATCATAAGTGCGCCTTTAAAATTTGTTATGACAATTTACACAGTGAAGATAAGAAAAAAAGATAAAACAATTTTCAGAATACCGCCCGAGCTCAGGTCTCTCTCTCTCTCTCTCTCTCTCTCTCTCTCTCTCTCTCTCTCTCTCTCTCTTTCTTTCTCTCTCTCTCTCTCTCTCTCTCTCTCTTCTCCCCCTCCCTCCCTCTCCCTCTCTATGTCTCAGTGTCAGTATGTTTGTCAGTATGTTTGTCCCTGTCTGTAGCTTCCCCTGTTCATTTATATTACCTCGTTCCATTCCCACCAACCCAAACTTAGAAACATCCTCTACTCTTAGTAAAAATGCTAGTGATCGTTTTATGCTTCTACTTACGTGTATTTACTCATTAAAAACACTAGAATCTGATGTAATTGTTTGCTACACTTTTATGGGTGTCACTGAAGCCATATTTTGCCATTATAATTGTTTATGATGCTTTTGAGGACAGCTCTAGTGATACAGTATGTTGGTATGTTTATGATTTATACTTCATATTGCTATTGTCATGGTTCACTTTATATTCGAAGGTATAATTCTCTTCTTTTTTCTTTTAAAGCTACGCTTTCTGTGATATGTATCTATTTTATTTTGTTCAACAGAATATATAATTGGCGTAGAAACATTTATTTGAGTTATGTAAATGTATTGGAATAATTCTCAAATTGAGAGATATATGATTTTTATTTTATTTTTGGTTTGTTTGTTATCATGTGGTTTCGGCTTCTTATGATTTGCGTGTAAATTTGCCTGCAGAGTCCTATCGTGAAGATGTAGTTTTATTTTTCAGGATTTGTGCGATATTCTGTATAATGGACAACAAAAATGCGGCTTTGGCATACTGGGTATTAGGAGTGGTGTTCTATGGTTAGAAAAAATAGGCCACTTGGAGTTGCTCCTAACCCATTTTACTATGAAATAATGTACAATATACACTGTGAATAACTTTACATTACAATACTGATGATGACGATTATTGTTATTATTCTTATGTTTGAAGATTTTAGATTAATATATGTGGGAATAGAGAAAGAGGTTGATGGTCTACTGTTTGTTTCTTTACCTTTTTCTTAAACTTGCTGTTGAATGTGAAAAATTGTGTATTTGATATGCAAAACAAAACACCAGAATTCGTAGAAAATATCAGAATGAGAAAGGGGAGAAAAGGAAGAAAAGCTCCCTGCTCCATCCATGCACTTTTCCTTACTATAAAGTGTTTTTTTTTTTCATGAAAATCGTGATATGACGACACTTCAGAAAATAATTTTGGTGACTTAACACCACACCCCCTTGAAAAGTGAAGGGAACACCGATGCTGCAGCTGATATGGGAATTATGGTGGTGGTGATGATGATGATGATATTGATGGTGGGGATGGAGATGATTATGAAGATGACGATTATGGTGGTGATAATGATGATGATGATGATGATTAGGTTGATGACGATGATTGTGATAGTTATTGTGATGATGATGATGATGATAATGACAGCGGTGATGATTGTGATGATGACGAATAATGATGGTTGGTGATGATGAGGAGGACGATGATGGTGAAAATGGTGATGGTAGCGATGATCATGATGAAGAAAATGATTGTGGATGTGGTAATGGCATGATGGTGGTAGTGATGATGAAGGAGAAAATGAAAATGAATGTGGCAATGGGATGGTGGGGATGGTGGTGGTGGTGATGATGATTATTGATTATAATAAGGGAGAACGGGGTCGGCAACAATGATGTTCGTGTTGTAGACGCATGATGTCGCTCTTCTAATTTATGCCAACGGAGTGAACGACTTCACCCCGTGGAGCGTGTCCATAAATCGGCACTGCATGGTAACTTTCTTTCATTTATGCAACAAATTGTTTCATTTGAATTTCAAATGAAAAAAAAAATCTAAGTAGATAGAAATCAGTCCCACCGACATCGGAATTTACACATAGGCCCATGTTTTAAATCAGTTGGCCGCCCCACCATCCTGTAGGCCTCCTCTCCGTGTCGATCCATTTCACCCTCCCTCTTTAGTCTCCCCCCCCCCCCTCCCTTCCATTCGAAGGCACTCTCTTCGATTTCATGCAGGGGAGGGCATGACCGAGTAAACCACCTCGACCATAAACCAATCTTTCGAAAAAGTTTCCAAGAAGTTTTAACCAAATCTTTACTGGGTCACGTCGCAACATCATTCCTTTACCCTGTCGCTGACTTTCTATCGTGATGAGCAATATAGTCCCATGATTACGTTCATGCTCGCTTCCCGCGGTCTCAGTTCTATCTTCATCATTCGATATGTTTGCCTTACCTCACACAATGTCATGTTTCTGTAACTTCGGCATCTCCACACAACTTCCCTTATTCAGCGAATCAGCGTTAATCTATTTCACTGCTTCTGCCCCCTTCCCAGTTTGCGCGCGCGCTCTCTCTCTCTATCTCTGATTTCTTTCCCCTCCCTCTTCCTACCCCAAATATTTTCCTTACCACCTGTATGCCTACTAGTTTCCTGTAAGACATTCTAACCCCCCATCCTCTCTCCTCTCCTTCCCCGTTCCCCAGGATTTCTTACCCCCTCTATGCCTGCTATTTCCTGTAATCAAATCAAATGATCAAATCAAATTTATCGATATAAAATCCACAATGTGGATTATCATTAGCATACCAATTTGTACAAATTCATCGAAAAGGCAAAAGTATACAAATTTTTTACAAAATCCTTGAATAGGTCGAACAACCAGAAAAACATCGAACCGATGTCTCTATAATAGCTCTCCCCAGCATCTCCCACGCTCCCCCTCCCCTATATACCCAAATGATTTATTGCCACTAGAACCTGAGGGTGTTTCATAAAGTTGTTCGTAAACGTAAAGTGCGCATGACTTTGCGATCGACTTCAATATGAAGTGTCAAATGGGATGACCAAAGTTGAGTTCACAGACTGTGCAGTTCCCACAATCTCAGTTAAATTGTGGCAAAAATATACTTCTCAATCACAATGTTTGTAAACAAAAGTAATGTTAATCTTTGTCTGCATAGTTCACCTTTAGCTGATGCGATTTATAAAGATTGACCATTCCATGTGGCTTGCCATATTCAAGTTGTTCGTAAAGTCATTCCTAACTTTCTCCGAACAGCTTTATGAAAATCCCCTGTACTCCAATAATAGTTTCCTGTAAGACACCGAACTCACGTCTCCAACATTCCCTCTCCCTTCTCCCTCTCCCTCTCTCTACAACCCCCTCCCTCGATTTCTTGGCACCTGTACTCCTTCTAGTTTCCTGTGAGGCATGATGAGCTGACGTCTCCAATATTCCCAACGGAAGGTGATATCCGGCAAAGCAAAACAACATTGCACAAGACCTTGCATTTTGCTGAAACATGAGAGAAAACCATGTTGTCAACTACTAAGTACAAGAAATCAAACTTTATTTTGCTGTCAAAATGGATATCTACATTGTCACGCCTAAGAAGAAGTTTGAAAACACATAATTCTTCTAAGTTCGTCAGGTTCGTATGGCCCTTGTTATCCTGGACATATAGATTTAAACAACATAAGAAATATACAATGATTCAGACTCTTGAGTACGCATTTCGAAATAATATAAACAGATAATACAAAAATTCAATAAATGTTTGTTTTAAATCACCGTAAGAGAGTATGAGTACTCCAATAATCTACATAAAAATGACTTATTATAAAGTATATTAGCTTAATATATTCCTCTATTTATTACTACTTTTTGCAATAAACAGTGCACATATAGACCAATCCCACAACGCAAGAGGGCAGCAGACTGTTCGACACAGTTCGACATACTGCGGTGGGCGCTCCAACTTTTATAGTACACAAATCAATAGCGCGTAATGGACATTCGTTAGATTTTTTTGTCTATTTTGACCAATATATGCAGATTTCTTTTAATATTTGCAATGAAAAATTATCAGGGAAGTTCAGATCGCAGCTATGCGGTGCTCAAATGCTACAAGAATTGGAGAAAGTTTAAAAATTGGAAGCTAAGTGAGTGCGAAATTCCCTCGCTTTTGACTCATGAAGCCTGACTCCCTACACAGGTTTCCGTAAGCAGTGTGAAGGAATTCGTCGCCAGTGGGTAAAAACATCAAGAGAAAGGACTTTGAAGTCAAGAAACATTATCATTATGTACTTTGGCGTAAAATTTAATGAGTGAAAACATGACTTTGTAAACAGGGTAAGATTGAGGGCTCCCGTTTACTACGGCTTCTATGCTGCAATCGAACTTTTACTGACAAAAACTAAGTTGAAAAACCATCGAAAGTACAAAAATACATTATACCTTCATCTGTCAAATATGGCCCTTGTCTTACCTCATCTACCCATGTATCCATGCTTTATTTTACTGATCTAGAATAAAGTAAATGGAACAATATCAGGGCATATCTCATATCTTACATTCATTTTGTACACAGAGCCAATCGCGGTCAGCGCGCTTGCCCACCGCAGCAATGGCGTCGCCGTTAGAGGGCCAAATACATAAACCGGAGGTGAAATTGGTCTATACTTTTGAAAATAAGACTTCAGATTTTTCCAACATCATGAACATGGATGTCCAATAATTACTGATACGGAAGAACATCTAACAATTAAAACTGGCAAACAGCTGCATGAATCTGATTTACAAACAAACATATAGTAGGGGGGAAAGACTAGTTTTCAAAACCATGTAACAATTTTTATTTATTCATTTTTATTGCACCGAATATACAACATCATACAAGAGTAGTCACGTACATTAATAATGATACATACTAGTAGTCCGTTTTCTAATCTACGATCACGAAACATAAACGTAAAACACAGTATTCATGTATATTCTCCGATCAAAAAGTCTACTGTATTGCACCTTTTAGGCTGTATTTATTAGGTAATATAACACAATATAAAGATCGTTAAAATTCTGGGAATGCATGCATTTCCAAAATTTTAACAAAATTATATTAGAAAGTTATCAACATAGCACACAGGGAATATCCGCATAGCCGTTTTGTCAATTGCATTGATCAAGGCTCTGCGAACTTTAACACATTTTTTTTCCACCAAGGTTTATATCCATTTTAAAGAAGTGCAGTTAACTTTTTGGAGACAATAAGAAATAACGTTTTGGCTCCATTGCTGCGCAATCTCATCGCCATATTATTTTAGATTACCTTTTTTGTTTCACAAACAAAAAATAAAAAAAATAATAAAATACAAGTCATCATGCAAGTTACCAAGTCCAGCATTTCAAGACATTAATTAGATACTTCTCTACTTTGAGTGTAAAGGCACTCGTGATGAAAGTACCTTTGAATTAGACTGGTAAACTTCAATAAAATAATCAACATAGCAGTTTGAAAATAATACGATACTGGATCGTTTTTAACGAGAGTTAAGAAACAACACAGTAAAGCTTACTTATCAAGAACTTTATGCTGATTTTGTTCGTTTTGTTTTGTTTTATTTTGTTTTATTTTTTTGGTTGTTGTTTTTGTTTTTGTTCAGTAGCAACCTCAAATAACTTCCTAACATTATTCGTCATTATGTAATGCACTGTATCGCAAAGAATATCGATAGTGGCATATCCAGCACTCAAGTCCATTCCGCCCGTTCATACAGAGAGGATTTTGCCCCCCCCCCCCCCCCCCGCTCCTACCCTTTTTGCGTATACATTTTTTCCAATATTGTTTCGCCGAAAGAAAAGGTAGACAGGTGAGTTTGAAGCTGACCAATTCTGTTCGGTAGTGAAAAAAAAAAAAAATAATGAAATGGGGGGGGGGGGGGCGGTCCCCATTCATGCCTCTAGAAATAAAAAGGTAGAAACCATTGGCCATGTTGGCTAACTGTCAAGGAATATCCCGACAACGTGGACATTTACAAAAAATGGGGGGGGGGGGGCGAAATGAAACTACAGTCTTTTGTCGCTTGATTGGTAAAAACCATCTAATTAAAACGCACGAGTCATCTTACGATCTTAATCAAATCGGCCTGTTTATCACTGAAAGATCTCTACTTTGTCTTTAAAATTGACCCTGCTGGGCGGCGGACACGCTCGTGTCGGGTTGACTTGATGCCAAGTTCGGAAGACACGAAAACTTTCTCCCCTGAGGAGGGTTGTCTTCAAAGGGGTGACTCATGAGGGTAATCACGTGATCTGGCCAGGGTAGCAGAAAGATGGCGGGCATCGCCTGGTGATGTATACTCTTTTTTTGTAGAGTACCCATTTTACGGATTGAAAAACGTGTCCTTGCGTTCGTCATGTCCATTTTCAAGAAGGATAAATATGGGAGCAAATGGGATCGAGAAATAAGAGAGAGGCAGAGAGAGAGTGGGGTGGTAGAGAAAAGGAACTAAGAGAGAAAGATAGAAAAAGCGAAATAGAGACATGAATGTAAAGAAAGAGAGAAGTGGAGGGAGAGATGGACATATAGATGAGAATGATGATGGACTGATCACTTCAACTATTAATGCCCAGGCGACGTCAAAGTCTTTAGAGAAATATCACAATTCCTAGTAATTTCAAACAGTTTCTCCTTAGCTTTGCCCCGTTTAGACATCCTCCTACAAATCATAGGAATATCTTTGACTTTATTTTTTGAACCCAGGTATCTAACCCTTTCAGTGTCGCAGGTTCTTTATCATTTGGGAACGTATGGTCAAAGAAAAGCTGACTGCTTCTTGACTTCAACTTCTTCAAGACATGTTCATGAACTGAGAAATTCGATAACATTTAACTAGTTGGTATCGAAATGCACTGAAATAAAATGCATTGTGATTTAGCTTTTCTCTCTCTCATAAAGTCATATCTATGTGGCATCGTGAATCAAGTACAAAATCATCTGTCAAATTTGCACATCTTCGTCGCTTCATCAGACGACATCCTGGTCTGTAACCATGACAACGGCATGGTTATCGTCTTGGCTGTCCCTCATGTCTTTGTACGACGGTTGGTGGCGCCTCGCTTGGATCCTGTTTTTGAGTCCGCTGTACAGGTATTGGGTGCCTCGGAGACCTCCGTATAATGTCACTGCTAGCACTGCGAGCAACACACACGGTATGAGCACGTTACCAAAGATGGTGGCCGGAGAAGCGTCTTCTATTATTTATGAAAAATGAAAGATACAGAAAATGGAAAGGGGGAAAATAATGAAGAAAATATCAGTACAATTCTCCAAAATTTTGAAATGCTTCCCTGGGGCGGGGCGGGGGGGGGGGGGGGGGGAGAGGGCACTGCCATTACACCCTTGGACACCATGCTCGTACACAAAAACGTGCTAAAAGGGTTGTTTTTCACGGAAGGGCGATGTACGCGCGTACAGTGAAAATGGTAACAAAATTGCAAAAAAAAAGGGGTATACTTTTACACCAGCTTGATTTGAAAATACTTGTTTGGGAAAAACATGACAAAATACTTGTTTAGGGTATTCTGAGATCGGAGGATAATTACTTGTTTAGAGTTCATTTTGAAAGTCCATGTAAGAGCATGGTGTCCACCTTGTAATGACAATGCCCACCCCCCCCCCCCCTCCCGAAAGCTTCGGCCCCAGTTTTACCACAAGGTTGGTTTTTTTTTTCAGTGACGCTCAAACATTTCTGGCATAAAATTATGTAGTGCTTATTATGTTATGACGGGTAAAACGGCCATGTCATATTACTGATCACATTATAGACGTTGCTGTTTAAGTAAGGAATTCATGTTCTAGTCTATTATAGTCCAGCATTAGGCACAGATTTATTGGCATTGGAAAAGATCGGAATGTGACTTCTGCCAATATTAAGGATTATTTGTGCAGTCATATTCATAGTACAATCCCATCTGTAACCAACCACCCACACGAGGCGGTGAA
>CM057171.1:15541004-15605629 GCA_029962745.1 Echinometra lucunter
GGGAGAAAGCAGGGGAGTTGTTGCCAATGGCGGTGACACCGCAAAATGACACCTTTTCAAGTCGTATAAGGGGCGGAGTGCTTGTCCGGAAAATGTGGCCAACGCAATCATTCACGAGGCTTGTGATGCCAGAGAGAAATACATCATCATCATCATCATCATCATCATCATCATCATCATCATCATAATAATAATAATAATAATAATAATAATAATAATAATAAGAGAGAGAGGGGGGGGGTCAAACAATAGAAATGATGAAGAAGAAAGGAAAAGAGCAAATCAACAAATCAATTAACAAACAAAAAGATTTAATGGAAAAAAAAAGAGGTTGTCATTGAAAGATTCCGAGGAAAAGTTATTATATTATGCATCTATATAGAGGCAGTGATTCCCGCTATGATGTACTAAATATCGTCTATTGTTCACCAGGGCCCCCTAACACAAAGCTTAGCGATTGATCGTATGATAAATTTTTGCGATTGATTGCACATAGTCGTCAATGCAATCAATCGCAAAGATCAATCGTACGATCAATTGCTAAGCTTTGTGTTACGGGGCCCAGGTGATTATCGAACTTTCCCGAACTCCATGTATGTTTCCATTTCTTGATGTTCTTCTGGGTCCGGATAAGAACATCTTAGTCAGCAACCTCCCACGGGAACTCCCCTTGCAGAAAACGGAAAGGGGGCACCCCCTCCCGATGCGTTCCGCAGGGGTCACGAAATGAAGACAAAAAATGCACGTACGGGTACGAGCGTATCATTTTCTGGCCGCAGGCCGTGCGTCGTCATGGCAACAGTCCGCTTACATTTTGTGCGCGGGGAGTCACTTTTCCTGTTTTTCGTTTCAAGATCTGTTTCCACTCGAATATATTATTCCTTCAAAACTTAATCTCATCACCTCACTTTATTTCATTTAAAACTTAACTGCCTTCCGACAAGACACTTTTATTGGTTCAAGGGCGGGCTTTAGAAAGGTGACTAACACCTCATCACCCTCATCACCTTATAGTCCTTAGTTTATTTCTCTAAATTCTTATAAGCCCAGCTGTCCTCCTCGTAAGACACTTGGCTGGTTCAAGGACCGGGGATCCAGAAAGTTGAAGTCATGTGCTTGGTTTCAGGTAATTGTTTTGATGATGCTAAAAGTTACTAGCACTCTTGACTTCTGGTGACGGAAAAGCATTTTGAGACAAACTGGCTCAAATTATTATGAAGTGTTACTAAACAGCTGACGGGCTGTATAGATCAGCACAATACAAAGAAAACTAATAACAACAACAACCACAGCATCCACAACAACAAATTTACTATCATACTCATCATCATCATCATCGTAATCTTAATCATCATCAACAACAGCCAAAAAGAAGAAAACATAAACATAAAGCAAACAAAACAAATGAGAAATAATAATAATTAAAAAAAAAACATATATAAGTAAACCAACAAAAAAGAAATGTTTGCTGGTATTTATACGTTCCCAAGAGCACATTTCCTGAGACTGCATGTTTTGCACTTGTAATGGGACTGTAAGCTAGATTTTCTTATTTAATTCATTAATCACAAGACAGTTATTAGCAGGTAATAAAAATAATGATGATGATGATGATAATAATAATAATGATAATAATAATAGTAATAATAATAATAATAATGATGATAATAATAATGATGATGATAATAATAATAATGATGATGATGATAATAATAATAATAATGATGATAATAATAATAATAATAATAATGATGATGATGATAATAATAATAATAATAATGATAATAATAATAATAATAATAATAATAATAATAATAATAATAATAATAATAATAATGAAAACAACACCAACAATGATAACACTAATTGGGTTTTATTTACCCAGGGTAGCCACATCAGTAGTGCTGATGCTCTTCCTGCGGGCCATGCATGCATTCATTATTACCCCAGCAGTGCCGGGTACCCATTTAAAGCAAAAGTGAACTGACCCTTATTATGATGTATTTACAACAGCGCCAACTTACGGCTACTCAAAACCAGAGACTCTTAGAAACATTATATCCTTTGTGGCTTCTCGTGAATTTCCTTAGTATGAATACAAATACATTTTAACAGATGTAACTCAAAAAATAAAGCTCTCTTTGATCAGAATAGAGCATGCTGGGAGCAAAAAGGGAACAAAATCAGTAGTTTAGGACTGAGAGGACGCTTTTTCAAAATTCCATACAAGGGTGCCAGTTCGCTCTGGCTTTAACACACCTGGATCGAGAGGAAAAAAACCTTGTCCAAAGTCTGGTTTAAGTTCAAAAGGAACTGCCTAATTTCTTATTGGCAATAGTCCACGCTTTTTCCTGATAAAATTGTGGTATTTAACCTTATTAACCTTAAACAGACTATTACGCAATTTGACGCATTCAAGTTAACAGCGCTTGTCAGGGAGCGCTGGAAACAATTGCGCAACATACCCGCAGTCAACTGGTCAGCGTTGTCACTTTTTTTCAAAAAATGGGGGAGGGGTCAAAGTGAAAGGACAGCTCAAGAATTGCTTGTACTGAATTTCCTTAAAATGAGTTTGCAGGTTTAAAATAACGATAAAATAAAATGTGGTAAATTGTGGCACAAAAATATCCCCGAGATTTTACATGAAAGGAGGGGAGGGATGGGGGGGGGGGCTGAAAAAACATTAGAGAGTAAGGCACTGTTTGATAAAAAGAATGAAATATCAGGAGGATTTAAAGATTTAGACAAGGCAGAACAATTTGTAAAACTTATGAAATTATAAGAAGAGAATATCACTGACCAGTTTTCAAAGTATCTTTAAAATGGTCATAAACATACGAGGCGAATTGTGAAGGCTTCAGACAATACAAATAATTAGATGAAGATAAACAACAACAGCAAAGAAAAAAAACAAAACAAACAAGACCCCCCCCAAAAAAAAAAAAAAAAAAAAAAAAAATGAAGGGAGAAAAGAGGAGGACGAGGAGGACGGAGAGAGGTGAAGAAGAAGAAGAAGAAGAAGAAGAAGAAGAAGAAGAAGAAGAAGAAGAAGTAAAGAAGATGGGCAAAAAGGAAACTGCTATCGACACGATCATAAGATGATCGCTTTCAGTAGGCCTGCTTAAGATATACATTATTTGATCTAGTGCAACTTCAAAATCGAGGCAAAATGCCAACCTAACTGTCATCACTATCATGATCGGGCTTCCTTCTCTAAGCGAATAGGGAGGCTCAAATTTCCCTTTTCGATTTCTGAAAGTTTGGATTGACATTCGACAGTGATTTTAAGGCGAAGTCTGTCGAACATTAATTAAGTGCAAAATTGAAATTCGAAAATTATCACTGTTAAGTTTCATATTTTCTATTTGTACTTTAAATTTCGAATTTTATTTTTTTAAAATGGAAATAGATAAAAATGAAATGAAAAGTATACTATTTAATCCATTCAAATCATTTTCATAACCCTATCAAGGCTTGATACGATCCATTTTGTTTGATCTGATTTCATCTGATTATATCTGTCATGTACATATGTATGAATTACGAATGCGTTTCCAAATGAAAAAAAAAAACAAAGAAAACATAAATGTATTGACGAGCTAAATCGCAAAGCTGAACTGTGATCCTAATCAAAATGAAAGTAAAAAACCGAAACAAACACAAAAAAACGAGCAAAAACAAAACAAAACAGGAGCAGCAACACCATCGACAACAAAACTCTTTCAACGGTTGATCAAATGAAAACGTACAGTTAATTGGAACGTCAGCAGATTAGGCGATCATCTTAGAATTATATGACCAGTATGCACATAATATCCATCGCTAATTGTTGGCAATCTCATCGAAATATATCCCATGATTCATCGATATGCGGTTGATATCGATATCAGAGGTTATTCATGTAACTTAATTTCGTCTGCATGAGTCATTTTATATATTTACTTTCGCCAAAGATTTCCAGCCCCTGCAGAGCAAATAGATTTACATTCTAGTAAACATTCTAGTAAATAGTGGATGCAAAGTGACTCCAAAATAAATTAGCCCTTTCTTGCGTTTCTTTCCCGTTTAACCCATGAAATTAAACATTATCATATGAGTCTACAAAAATAAATGAAACAATAAGTAGACTGAGAGATATATTAATTGCTAAGATAAATGAAGAGAAAGAAAACAAATTAATGAGTAAATGAATACATCATCAAATAAATGAAAAAACAGCAATTGAAGAAAAGGATCATTTTTACTCGGGCATGATAATGATTATGAAACGAATGAAAAACAGGGGCGGGAGATATAGGTGCGCGATTGTTCGTTTGGTGAGTTTCTATTTTAACTTTCAATAACTGTACAGTTTTGAAGGCAGTCTGGGATCCGCAAGCATAAACGAAACAAAAGCGACAGGCAAACAGACAAACAAATAAAACTAACTAGAAACGAAAATAAACAAAAACTTACACCCCTCAGCAAACAATTAGGCCCTGAAACACTAAAACAATTTAATAATAAGAATAAGAATAATTATAACAATACTGATAGCAAGAACAGTATATACAAAATATTGTCATGTCATGAAATCTCTACTTTGTTATCAAGAAATCAAACAATGTTTTCATAGAATATCCGTGTTTGCAGATCGTAGCTCCAATCTAAAGCCGGATGTGATATCGATGTCATTTCGCCGGGAGGGGTGGGGGTATTAGGGGAGACATTTTGAAGTTCGAAATTCCTGCAGAAACGGGGACAATGAATAGCGGGCTTGACGATACTTCTTATCGTTGCGACATCAGCAATCGGGAAGAAAATCTAGAACTTAATTGACTAGACAATGCAATTCTTTCAGAAAAATTGGGAAACAACGGAAAAACATTAATGATTATCATTGAGAAATCTATACCGGAGATTTATGCCTTTATTAATCTGACGGAGCTGCTTGTTCTTAGTGCAACGAAACTAGATGAATTGGGCGATGTTATCTGGATGACTGAATAGATCAATTTCCACAAGTGAATGCAACACGTTATTTGATATTCTTCTGCTAAACAGTTAAATGAGATTTTGAGTGAGTTGCAGTGGCGTATCAAGAGAAGACGGCGTCTGGGGCAAGCGCTGAAATAACGTACGCCCCTTTCCAACTTCTAACTCAATGGAAATATGTAGGCAGGATTTGAAACAAAAGGATGTTTGTTTGTTTGTTTGTTTGTTTGTCTGTTTGTTTTATGATTTTGCTTTAATTTCCCTTTTTGCGCCCCTAAAAGTGGCGTCAAGGGCTCGTGTCCCCTTGCCCCTCATAGATAGATACGCCACTGGTGAGTTGTATTTTTCCTTCCAAAGCAGACAGATGGACATGATAGAAATGAGATTGAATCGAAGAATTGGACTGAAGAAAGTTAATGACCTGGCAACAGGAAATGAAAAAATATCTGAAGTAACTGTTTAATAAGCGGTAGTATAACTTTTACTGGAAAAACGTTAAAATTGAAATCGATAAATCTATGGTGTTGGAGAAAGTTAACGAAGAGGGGAAAAAACTGAGTTACTTTCGGTGATAATGATAGTTACAATGATGTTCTTGATAATGGTGATAATTATGGTAGGCCTAATAATGATAATGATAATAATGGTGGTGGTAATAATGCCGAAAATCGTTGAAATGCTAATGATGATGATCATAATAGTCATGTTGAAAATTATGATGGTGATGGGGTAGCGGTAGTGGTGGTGGTAGTGGTGGTGGTGGTGGTGATGGTGATGATGATGATGATGATGATGATGATGATGATGATGATGATTCGATAACAATGATGAAAATAAAAGTGATAATAATGATGACGATGATGATGATGATGAAAGTAATCATGGTGATGATGGAGATGATAATTATTATGGTGGTGGTGGTGGTGGTCAGTCGATTAAACAAGATTTAAGAAGCAAAATGATTCCGAGTTTACTCACCAGCTAAAGAACACGCTGCGAAGATCCCAATAAAAACGACTCCAAAGTTGATTGACTTCACTAACAAACTCGCCATTGTAGTTTCGCAGGGTATTTGCTGGGTTTCTCACTGAAATGGCGTAAATAACAGGGACCTGTTGCTTAATTTATAGAAAGGATGCAGACTTTGAGGAAGTTAATTCTCTTAATACCCCCTTTTCATGGAACTTTCTTGATCATCAAGTTGAATAACTTCAAATCGATCAGTGGGCTGTCCTCACTTCGACGGAGTCTGAAACGCTAATAGCAATACTAACTTGGCATTAATAAATGTGGACCCGAAAAAGGTCTAATCATTGATTTTTCTCTTCTTTTTGACAGCCTTTTGTTGCCACTCGCCAGACTGGGAAACTTCCAAACTTTCCTAGGGTAACAGCCTACGCGGACTCGCCAGACGATAACTGCGTAATATGAATGTCAGTTTGTTTTGCCAACTGTTTAGCTGATAATTCTGGTAGTGGCCGTTGATGATCTGCAATGCGCCATGCACTCGTATGAGTTGCCAAGGAACTTTCATCAAACTCATATACATGTACGTTTCTTCGCGAGCAGAAAGTTTGGCAGGGAAAGTTTGGCAGTGACGTCATCTGCATTTCCCGCGCACAGCAGCTTGGACTTGCAGCTCCACATGGCCATGTTTACAATAATTCAGTCGGAAGCTAGATTTTGTAAGCAGGCGTTGTTGTTAAACTTTTCACTTTGTTTGAAAACTGAAATGCGTGTTTCATTCAGGTTTTCATCAGTTTTCAAGCAAAGATTCGGAGAAACGTCCTTTCTTATTTCAGAAAATATATAAGTATAGAAAATATATAAGTATTTCAGTTTCAGTTTCAGTTTCAGTTTTATTTTTTTCTCATTTCCAACAAAACAGTAGACAAAATCCATCATAAATACAGTTATAACAATTGAAATGTAATAAAGAAACATGTAACACAATATATATATATATATATATATTCATCTAAATTATACATTTGAAACTTAATATGGATCATGAGATATTTGTGGCTGAAAATAACATGCTGGAAACGGAGAGGTCCACTGTGAAGCTGTGCTTGTAAGTCGTGGACCCCTCAAATCAAATTATTCATTAATATTAAATTACATAATTGAAATAATGATAGTGGCCAAAAGAGGGGAAGAAAAATGTGAAATAAACAATAACATGATGCATGAAAACATTTAACATGGTTTAACTAATAGTAATACACAGGGGCGTAGACAGCGGGGGGGGGGGGGGGGGGGGGGGGAGGTTAGGTATATGCATCCCCCACCTCACAAGGTGGGGGGGGGGGATGACATGTACAATCATCCCCCTAGTTTTTAGGGAAGGATGTTTGCTTACAATTAAACTGAATGTTTAGAAATGATAGGAACAGCAATAATGATAATAATAATTATTATCATTATAACAACAACAATAACAACAACAACAACAATAATAATAATAATAATAATAATAATAATTAATAATAATAATAATGATTAGTAATGTATTATTATTATTATTATGCCTATGAAAATTATAACATTTATCATCATCATCATCATCATCATCATCATCATCATCATCATCGTTAATGTGACTGAAATGACGATTACTATCATAACTATATTGATCATTATTCTGATTTATGTAGTTATTTATATTACTTTTGGGTAATTTCGGCGCTGTCACAGTTTTTCTGAAGTGGTGTAACAACAAAATTAAAAAAAAAGATTGATAGCGTGATGCAAATATGCAATAATGTGTGTCAGTCCATATTCTATATTCGTTTGTCACGGTGCGTATAACTTCTATTTATGTCTGTGCATCATTGGCGTAAATCCCGGTGGGATGGGGGATATACCCCCGACTTTTTTGAGAGGGGGGGTGGCGTGTAAAAATATCCCCCCGCACACTTTTTAAGGAAGAAATGATATTTGAATTAATCGTTAATAAAATGTTTGATAATCTGTCATAAACAACCATCATATTATGTTAGAATTTCTATTTGAAAATGCGATTTAAAACCAGAAAAGCGTTTATTTTTGGCTCGCTCGCTTCGCTCGCTCATCATATTTTAGATTTTTTTTGGAAAATGCGATGGAAAACCAGAAGAGTGGTTATTTTTGGCTCGCTCGATTCGCTCGCTCATCATATAGAATTTCTATTTGAAAATGCGATCGAAAACCAGAAAAGTGGTAATTTTGGACTCGCTTGCTCGCGAGGTAAAAATTAAAATGTGTGTAAGAGGGTCTGTGCAGGTGGATGAGGGCGTGTGTTTATACTTAAGTGTGAGTTCAAAAGAAAAAAAATCGGCAAAAATGTCGATCATCCTCCCCCCCCCCCCACCCCACCCCCACTCCTCGAAGTGCATTTACGCCGGTGCTGTGCATTCAGGTGTATGTGTGTGGGTGGGTGGGTGTGTGCGTGTGCGTGTGTGTTTCTGTATACGAAATTGATCCTCGATTTCTCGTGAACGGCAAATCATCATCCCCCCCCCCCCTGGTGCAAGAACCTGTCTACGCCACTGGTAATACACTACCAGACAAAATGAAGAGTAGGCCTACTTCATATCTCGATCTGCATCCTAGACTACATGTTCACCGATCTGCTCCTTCACACGTAGGTGGCGCTCTCGATTTCTCATGATTGGCTGCCTGCATTTGCAGTTTTCATCAATACGGAAATCAACTTTGCCTTTGGTCGGCAGCATAAGACGACCCGGGAAAACGATTTTCATTTTTTGCACGTTACACCGAATGAAAATGCAAAATAACACTTCAATTTGCAAGCCAGTGTTCTAGCAAAACTACTGATCTATATTAAGTACCACTTTTTTGTTTCTTTGAAACGGGGTGCTAGGTTGAATTTTCCTTTCATAGGATGCGCCTATATGCTTATGAAGCAAAGGCTTGCACAGGTAGGGTGTCTCTCTAGATAATATTTATAGCCATTTTTAACAATCTGGAAAACAAGATAATAGGAGATTGCATGGTATGATGCGTACTCACCAAGCATATTCCTGTCTTTTCTATTTCCTTCGCACCATTGATTTCTGCAGGTCAAAGGTTAAGAAACATGAAATCATTTAAAACAGAAATAAAAAGTAAAAGAATGTTATATTTTTATTTTTATTTAAATACAAAAAGAGTGAAATAAATGAAATGAAATGAAATCCTATTCCCCATCTTTCATAAAGAGCAACTAACCAAAAATGCATTCTTGACTGTCGATCCATCCGCTCTTAATCCCATGATTTAAAGGGTGACAACCCACTTCACCGAAGGCCCGCGAGGCCGAGAATAGCTAATTGTAATCTATGATATCACACCGCTCTGACCAATTCCTGTGCCAGAAGGAAGTTTAATATATATTACAGGGCAGCGAATGTTTTTCATTGAAGGTGTGGAACATCCGGAAACGAGGACTAAATATTTCATATACCGATAGCGCATTATTTTGTGATGAAGGCAAGTACGATACGAGAAGAGTCGGCCTGGCGGGCCTTCGGTCAAATGGGCGGACCCCGATTTAAACAAATTAAAACCAAAGGAGGCAATTTTTTTCTGCTTACCCTAGGTGGGCTGCCATGTTCGTAATGGACCACCATTTTCTCCTCCTTGTTGCCTAGATCGTTAATTCCACTGTCTGTGCCACAATGAATGAACCTGTTTGTAATGCAGAGTGAACAACTTTAATTTATATCGATAACCATTTTTTTTTCTCTAAGTAACTTTTTATAAGTGATGAATAACACTGTATTTACTACCATCTTTTTAAAATCCTATGTGCTAATGTGTTTTGATATTAGCGCATTATTTTTATCTATAATCTATAATGTGACTGTTTTACATGTATTCATTGATTATAGGGCTGTAAATCAAATTTTATGTTTTGCATGACAATTAATGAATGAATCTGAATATGAATCCGAGATATAATAAAAACAACAGCAACGTAATTATCAACCATTTTCAGACAAACAAATGACAATAAACTGAACTTGAATTTAAAACTTATACCTAGGTTATAAAGAAAAAACAACAACCGAAGTACCATGAAGGGGGTTCATGTTGTACACCTATACTGTACAAATCCCTATATTCTCTTCATCATGTTTATTATGTTGTACACCTATACTGTACAAATCCCTATATTCTCTTCATCATGTTTATTATCTTTTTCTAGTATGTCAGGTAATCACAAAATGTCATGATGAGGTTAAAACGGCTTTTTACAAAGGAGCAATTATATTCGTAAGATTTGAAAGCAACAAAAAGGTCATGAAAAAGGCGTTGTAAAATCAATGTCCAATGCGATGGTGAAAGTTCTGGACGGGGGGGGGGGGGGTGTCATCATTGTGGCCCATTTTTTTCTGGGGTGCAGCATTCTCGTCGTTCAGACACGGTGTTTCGACTGACTAGGATTTGTTCCTACATGGACTTAGTCCATGGTCCATCATAGTCCATGGTCCCTGAAAACTAATTTCCCATTGCCCACCTGTTCTTGACTCCAATCTTATTAGATTACCTGACTTTCTCAAGGTTTGGGTGTCCCATCAATCCACGAAGGGTTGCTTCTCCCCCAGCATTACCCATATCAAGGTCAGCGAAAGTGATGTTGACGACGTGTGCGAAGGATTCCTTGAGAACCTTGCACAGTGGCAAGGGCTCCCTCAGCGATACAGTATCATTATAGTCCAGATCGAATGTACTTGATCTGATGGTCATATCCTGTAAGGCTGGGAGTTGATTGAATTCCAAGAGAGCAGGGGACAGTGGCGAGGTCATGATGAAAGTGCCATTTTTCACGTTTGGGAATATCCTACCCATGCTGCCGTAGGTCCAATTCCTCAGAACGCCTGCGTCGGTGGTCAAGTCAGTCAGTGATAGAAAAGGGACCAAGTTTTCATCCTCATCCTGCATCAAACAATTCAAAGGGAATATAACTTATGTCTATATAGGATTATATCCATTCAACGAATCCATCACATCTTTTATTGTGCCCGCGTGTGCGTGTGTGGTTGTGTCTTCGGGGTGTAATGAAATAAAAACCCGACATACAAGAAGTTGATATAAAAGGGACGAATTTCTCAATGCAGTATAAATGTTTAAAAACTTTGTCAAAAGAACGGCCTTCATACCTCATTTTCCCTTGAATGAAATCAATGTATTAATGAAAAAGATGTTTGTTTTCAAGACGTATGACAAATACATACACTTTTCGTTAAAAATAGACAGCGGTCCCCTCATTCACATGCATCTCAATATGTTGATGGGAGACTTTGTGTCAATCTGAAGTTCCGTGGCTGAGATCTCCTGGGAGGCGTGTATGTGTATGTTTTTCATTTCATTTCATCTGTTTTCATCTTTGTCATGTAACAAGTTTCAAATACAGAGTATAAATTACAAGATAAGATTACAATCAGTAAAAAAAAAATAGTGCATACGACATAATGACAAGTGGTCAATGTAGTTATATAGGTAAGAGAAATAGGATGGGGACCTACAAGAAAGCAAGCTTGTAAAACTGCAGGCCCCAACATAGCCAAATTAAATTATTTGTGGTAACAAATAGAGAACGGATATGATTAATGACCATGCCAAAGTAAGAATGAGGAAAACACAGGAAAAGGGAAGATGATAAAGAAGAAGAAGAAGAAGAAGAAGAAGAAGAAGAAGAAGAAGAAGAAAAATGAGTGTTTCATGTTCGTCAAGATGTGTGTGCGCATAATGTGGGAGGGGGAATCAGAATGATTCCTCCCCTCTCGGTAAAGATCATTAATTTAAAAAAAAAAAATATATATATATATATATATATATATATATATATATATATATATATATATATATATATAAAGGAGAGAGAGAGAGGGGGGGAGGGGTCAGAAGGGTTAAAAGAAGTGCTGCGTTCCAAGGTAAATTTACAACATCAATACCGCTTCTTCACAAAGACTCACATCTCTTCGAATATAACAAAGTTATTTTCAATCTTTCGTAGTCATGGTAGTGATTCGCTTACCTCGTTAGACATGCCAGAAGGGCCTTCTGGTTGCGGGATGCTTTCAACATGGTCAAGTTTCAGAGAGCGAAGCTTCGGCAAAGATGCGAATGAAAAGAACTGATTCAACGTGAGTCTGATCGTCCTTAAATCCAAGATCTCCAGCTGTTGTCGAACATTGCAAAAGTAAAAAAAAAAAAAAAAAAAAGATCCACGATATAGTTAATCTATGATATTCTTTCTCTTCTGAAGCGAAAGCGAGCAACAATTCATTCCACATGATATGAGCCGACAAAAGCATGAAATAAAGAGAGAGAGAGAGAGAGAGAGAGAGAGAGAAGAAAAAGACCGACTCGGGGGGGGGGGGGTATTTTCTTCCAAATTCCATCACGTAATTCCCTTGAATCCAGGATAATATCCAAAAACAAAAAGCAAGAAAATGAAAAAAAAAAATGGACAAGCCTTCAAATTTCGTATCAGTATTCTACTGTTTTGTGAATTGCATGTTTTATTGTTATCATTTCTTATAGTTTTGATCTATTTATCAATTTTTGCAGAAAAAAATAAAGATCACTAAATTTTAAGATATGCAAACTTAATCACAGTGTTAATATGACACAGTGCTCTTGGGAAAAATAAAGCGGTATTTTATCCCGTTACCATGGTTACAGGGCGTTTTTCAGAACGTTCGTTTTACCGCAAATGTAGAACCCTGTGTCGAGTTAGGATCTCCGAACCTTTGAAATTGTGCATCCTTTATAATTTCCGGTATTATATGAACAGTTCTCCATTTAGGGAATGACCAATTCTAAGAAATATGAACCTTCAGATAAATGAACTTTCGGAATAACAAACATTCGGACTAATGCACCAAACAGTCCGCATTATGAACCCTATTCATTTTTGCAGTCATGATCCCCATCAAATGGGAAATTAGCTCTCAAGATATAATGGGAAAAATGTATTTGATACTATTATGTTGAGTTCACAAAGTGACAAGCAGCATCTTTTGAGATAATGTAGAAAATGTGACATTTTGTGTACAAGACATATTAAGAGCTGTCTTTCTAAACCTGCCATTTAGCAGTTAAGTGAAGCAACACTGCCAGTTTAAGGATCGCCATAGACAGTAAATTGAGACTTTTCAAACGTTTATAATTTTCTCATTTCGTAACAGATTTTGATGGACATGATGGAGCTTGTCTTCTCTCTATCCTCTCTCTTTTCATTAAAATGGACATTTCCCCGGGGTTTCAATCTCCTACTAACCTGTGCAGCAGAAGCCATAGACCTTATTGTCGAGAAGAACTCATCGGCAACCCCAAGGTCCTTGATGTTCAGATGTTTTAGTCTGGGTAATTTGCAGATGAACTGGGCTAAGTGAGACGATGCCTTCGGCCGATCATTCAGGTCGAGTCTGCTCATCTTCAGATCGTTAATCTGACGGTTAATTGAGATATTAAAGTCAACATTGCGAGGGATTACAACTGAATAGATACAATTTTCTTCAAAATACGGGAGTGAGCCATTTTGGTATGACGGTTCAATCGCAATGGCGAGGGTTCGAAACCTTGAATTTGTTTACATTACTTTCGACAAGGCAATTTATTTCCCTCTTGACCTAGGTGTACAATTTCATTTCATTTCATTTCATTTTATTTAGTTCTGAACATAAATACAAGTGCATAATAAACAATTTTATATGAACAGTAATACAAACACGTAATGAAGAATTAGATATGAACATAGAAACTTATTTTGAACAGAACTATAGGACTCCAGGATAAGCAGAAGCTTGAGGCCCTGGGAGCCCTTACGAAATAAATACAGGCTTACTATAAGAGGGAGGCGGTTCCTGGTGATGTAGAAGGGCAAAGAGAAAGGGGGAAAATTCATAGAGACTGAGAAAGGGAGTGAGAAAGAGAGAGAGAGAGAGAGAGAGAGAGAGAAAGAGAGGGAGGAGAAAGGATGTGGATAAAGAGAGAGAGAAAGAGAGATGGTTGCACAAAGTGATTGCAAAGTGTATGTACGCGAAATAAGCGTTGATATGCGAGAAGTAAGAGTATAATACAATCATAAATTAAACAGTATTTGTATACCGAGAAAACAATGAATAGGCGAACTTGATATTCTGAAAGGCACAAAGGTTATCGGATCAAAATTTACATAGGTGCCCCCCCCCCCGTCCGATTGAAAGATATCACTTCAATTTATTTTTTCAGAGTATCAATTATAACATAAAAATTCAACATAAAGTGACATGCAGAACGATCTGATTCCTAACATGGAGAAGGAACAATCTTCTGACACGTTTTCGAACTATATGATTCCACTTTATTAGGTGCAGAAAGCAAAATCCCCCCTTTTCGATGTTCAGTCATCTTCAAACTTTAGCATGTCTTCGAGAGAAACGGTTGGACTTTTGTAAAATATGATACAAAATAGATTTAAATCATGAGAAGATCACTATCATGGGATAAAGGCAAAGACTGAGTGAAGGGGCCGCATGTTAGAGCTCCTAGGTGAATCCAATGTTTCCTATATAAATCTTTTCGATCTGTTTGATGTAAAAGGGTACCTGTGTACAGGGCCGTACGTAGAATTTTTTTCCTGGGGGGGGGGGAGCAAGCCGCCTAAAAATTTTCGAAGTGAAAGTGAAACTTGAAAGTGAGGGAGCGAAGCGACCAAGCTGGTAATGAGGGCGCTTTTACATTTTTAAAAGTGAAATTGAAGGATTTGGTGCACACTTTTAGTGAATTTTGTGAAAATTTTCTGTAAAATGATGTAAGTTTTCATATCCCCCCCCCCCCCCGCTGCGTACGGCCATGCCTGTGTAGCATCAAGCTTGAAATAACGACGAGCAGTATTTATCTCGCCTGGTAAGCGTGCTATGATACAGGAATCTACATTTTTGCCTGGATATGACGAATATCCGTCTGACTAGGACATTTTCTTCTATCTCCCCATCAAAAGTGGTCTGGCGGCGCCCTTCAAAATACCTGGGTCAAGGGTGGCACATTCGCGATGGAAGAGTAGAAGGAGTCTTGGAGTTGAATATCTCGGATTCTCAGACATCTCAAACAGCGAAGTTTGTTCATGAAGTGGGCCAGTCCGAGTGATGCAGACTTGCCAAGGGTATGCTCCATCTCCGATATCATCAGCGTGTGAATCTGTGGAACGGGCGAAAGACGTGACATGCTTGATAAGTCAAGAGACAGCCACACTACTCTTTTGACTGAATATTTCAAATGGCTTTTACCTTTCGAAAAGAGTGGACCTAGATTCCAGGTCACAGTTGCAATAGATTAGAATCGATCCGAAATTGATAATTGCGACTCCGCACCAAAGAGATAAGATTATAAGTTGGGAATTGATGGGAGGACATGCGATCTCCGGGTCACTCGCAACGCTTTATTATGAGAGGGCAGTCCTTTGGTGTTTCATACCGCTCCTCCGGTTATGAAATCAGAGTGAGCTCCCAATAAAATAGATGCCGCCATCGATATCAGGCAACTCACTCATGATGACGGTCTACTGCGTTCACAAATTCTGCTAATTGTAATTTACCTTTTTACCATACATAATCTCTGTGTATTTTGAAGTAAATTGTTTATGACGTGTGTTTATATGTATTTTATGTATATATTGATTGATTGATTCTTTTGTATTATGTTATTGAACGCAGAAATAAAATTCAAACAGACAAACAAAATTCGTCCCAAACGCCTTTTCAATGCAAACTGCTCAAAATCATTCGAAAAGATACAATCACTTGATATAATATCAATATTTCTTTCTAATTATAACTGCATAAATTAATGTTCGCTCAACTCGCCTGAGAGCAATCTGCTACATCTTCAAGTGCCAAGAAGAAATCGTCATGCAGAGTGATCGGTGCCAGGTAGTCACTGACTGCCACATATTCTAAGGATGGCGTTGATGCGATCAGCTCACCAAGCATACGCGATAAGACGGGTCCACACGACCTATGTATATACAGCGCCTCTAAAGTTTTCCCTTGAAGCTATATAAAGCAGATGTTTCCGTGTGTAAAAAAAAAGAAAAGAAAAAACATGATTAGATGGCAGCGTAAAGGTGTGTTCAGATATGATGCGACTTTGTGCCGCCACCTCGGGCCGCCACTTATGCTAATGAACGCACATTAACGCGTCAACTCTCAAATAAGAGAGAATTTTGTCAAAAACTTGCGCAAACAAGCTGATGACAACAATTTCTGCGTTAATTTACTTAATACTTACTGAAACTAGCATTAGATATATGAACAGTTGCTAACCTGATCACAGTAGAAAATTTTTAAGAAGCATTGTCTGCTAGTCATGTCTATAGCTTTTAAAAAAATATTTGCCTATGTTTGCTTGCCCTTTATCCACAAACTTCAATATGCACTTTATATTATTCTTCAATAAAAGGTGCTGATAAAGATTTTTTAAAAATGATTTACCAAGTGATCGTCGTCATGATGTGACATTGCTGACAGATAACCAAATGCGGTGTGCGGGGACATTGGCTTTTCAATTTTCAAAGTGGTACTCCTGGAAAGGATGATGTCTTTTACTCTCTTGCTAACAAGTGCATTATGACACTCGCAGGCCACATCTACGATGAAATCCAAGTCGATGCCCTTCATACCATCTTTTCGATCAAGTCTGGAAATTAAGTCTAATGCAACTTCCTCTTGTTGTGACCCCGCGAAATAAAGCAGGTATCGGTGTTCAGTTATCTTGGGTGCTATGTCCTCATTCATGTGCTTTATGTAGGCAGACTGATCAGAGGTGAAGAGAGAAGCGAGGTACAGTCCCGCCAGATATTCCTGGAACAGTTTATGCGGAAAGACGGAGGCTGGACAGGCATTGCTTGTTCCTTGTTGGCGCATCACTGGGATCCTTTTCCTTTCGTACATCAAAACACCAATCCGACAGCAGGTGATCATCAGTTCTTTATGGCTGGAGAACTCTTCCTCAGAGAAGACCAGTTGATTGCGCAATAAGGCCTCAAAAGCCAGCTTGCCAATCTCATTTATTAACTGATTTACAGTGTCAGCAGTCTTCCCATATGTATTGTCATCATCTGTCTCCATGTCTTTAGAGATGTATTGGTCAGTCAGACACGATATCAAGTTCTCGAAAAGTTGAGAAAATGTCTGGAGGTTCATCAGCGCGGTCCTTTCCTCCTGGTCGTAGTTTTTCCACATGACGCAGAGCATCGCCGTATAGACTGGAAAACGAGCAATGTGCTCAGCAATACAACTGCTGTCTTGGATTAAACGAATGAGGTCTTCAGATGCGACAGCGTTATCACCAGTCTGATCGTCTTGCTTGAAGAACTTCCTTATGTAGGAGTCAATGCCTTCCTTGGTAAATCCTTCAATAACATTGAAAGAATATATCCTTTTCAGGTCATGGTAACGACGTATCTCTTCGGCCTTCCATGGACGCGTTGTAACCAGAACGGTGACAGACTTGTACCGCAGATTGAGAATGATCCTGATGATGTCATCCTGACTCGAGAAGTCGACATCGAATTCATCCAAACCGTCAAAGATTAGAAAGACATCATTAGGATGAGAAAGGATGTAGTTGTCAATCTGTTGTGGTTGGACAGGATTGCTGTCTGACAGATAGGTCTTGACAATCTCTCCAACTGTTTTGCCGTTCTTTTTGCGGAGGGGAACTACCAGGACCATTTTGAACTTCTTAAAATCCTCGCCTTTAGCCCAATCCCACGCCATCTTGGCACAAAGTGTTGTCTTTCCTGCACCTGCATGCCCTTCTATGAGTAACCTTTTCACCGAGGCCCCATTGACCGTTGTCTTCAAGAGATCACAGTAAGCTAACCGTTCCCTTCGCTTTGTGGCTTTTCCTACCTTGAACAATTCAGGATACGTATAAATCTGCCCGATCTCGATCAGATCGTCGAAATTAAGGGGGTCGCTCTGCACTAAACAAAGATTTGTCATGTAGAAGTGCTTGAGTTCCTCAATAATTTGCTCCAGATCGTCTTCTGTCAAATCAGGAACTTGTCCAGGATCACTTTCTGAAAGCAATCAAAGTGGAAAAGGAACATGAACTATTATCACTCCGTAATCCTTATGCCAATCAAAATGGAAATACACGGACACATACATTATTCAAAATAACTTCCTAAGTGATCAACACAAAAAACGAATTATCACTTTTATGAACATACATTTAAAGTCAATCGCACACGAGGCGTATTCCACTATACTCGTATCGATTGATCAATTCATTAGAATTCACGCAGGAGGAAACAGTGAGCAATAACAACAACAAAACACTACAGATCGAGTTGAAATTGTTCTCGACACACTGCATTATAGAGGTTGTTACGCCAGTTTTCCGATTTTTTGACAAACTTAATGCACAACCAATTTCTGCACAACATAATTTCCATACCCTTTATAAAAGTGGCAAGTGCTCACCCAAGCATAAAATATTTTCAGATTTTATAGGTCGTATGAAAGAAGGGACCTTCAGCCATCAATATGTACAGTTTCTGACAGTATTACATGTTTCTAAATTTATGTATTTATTGATTTTATTTCATTTTATTATGATTATCTTTTTTTTTTTTTTTTTTTTTTTTTTGGGGGGGGGGGGGGGGCTTTTTCTAAACTGTCATTTTTTTAAGGCACACAAAAGTTGGGGTGCTTCAGCACCCCTCTCCCAAATTTTTTTTTTTATTTTCCCCACACTCTTAAAAATCCCGGGTCAGATTGACTCGGAAAGAGTCCGTTGGGGCCACACTCCGTTCCGGGTCAAAAAAGTGACCAGGAATTGGGCCATGAAGACTTATTTCCGGGTCACATTTGAACTTATTCCGGGTCATTTTTACTTTATTACAGGTCATTTTTGACCCGGAACGGAGTGTGACTCCAACGGACTCTTTTCCGGGTCAAGTTTGACTCGGAATTTTTAACAGTGCAGGGGTGCTATGTCCCCTCCCCCTCTCTAAAAACGGTTTGAATTTGGTGATGTTACCTCAAAGGTACAAAAAATTATCATGTGTACAATGGCTTTGAATGAAGTTTATTGACCTTTTCACCTGTGACCTAGGTCAGATTTGACCCATTTTGCGAAATTGACCTGCGCCTTCAGGGGATGTAAATGTATGAATCTGGTGATCACACCTCAGAGGTAAAAACACTCATTACGTGGTCATGTACAGTGATTATCACTGAAAGTTCTTTGACTTTTTGACCTTTTACACTGACCCGTTTACAAACATAACATGCACCTTCAAGAGATACAGTGTTTTAAATTTGGTGATGCTATCAAAAAGGCATAAAAAGTTATTTCATGTGAGGTGATTTTTCACTGATAGTTCTGATAATCCAAGTATTTTAATTCTAATTATTCATCTCAGTATTAGTAATTTTATAAATCTAATTATTCTGTTGTATACCATTGCAACTACAAGTAATCTACACAATGCATAATTTCGGTGAAATGGATACATTCGAATCAGTATTTGTAATGACTGTATTTTATATTTAATAGCGAATTTGGATTCTGCCTGCCAATTATAACCTTAACTGTATTCCTCAATGTTATCAATTTACTTTTAGCTTGAAATTTATTTTGTCACATTAATCGACTATGATTTTTAGTTGTATCATTTCATGTGCCTATGTATTTCATTATCCTACTACTACTACTACTACTTCGTTGACCTCTAAACCTTTGTCTTTCTTCAGATTCAACTCATTTTGAACCTGACTTGCGCCTTTAAGAAAATACCTATATGGTATGAATTTGGTGACTTTGCCTCAACTTTTTGCAGAAAGTTCACCGACCTTGGGCTTCTAACCTTCGACCAAGGTCAGGTTTGACTCATTTCATACTGGACCTGCCCCTTTAAGAGATGTACCTGCTGTATGAATTTTGTGATTCTACTTCAAATCGGTCGAAAGTTATTGTGATCACAGCATTAATTTTGACGACAATGACGCCGCCGCCGACGACGGGAATATAGTACCGCCTACAGTCTCGCTCCGCGCAGGCGAGGCAAAATGGGGATCACTAAGAATCGCTTCGTACTAGACGTCACGGAATACTCACTCAATCGCTTGCACGACGAGAGAAGATCATCTGCGATGTGGATAAGCCCAGCCTTCTCTAGAGCTGCTTTAAGAAAAGGGAGCCCCTCTGAGCGCCGATGCTTCTTCATCCAATCACGAAGCATGTGTAGGGTTCCTCTGTATGTAATGCATTCGCCTCGCATGTTTGTATCAATATATCGTCCAATATCCTCGGGGCAGAACCCAAGAGCTCTTCCAAGGTTTTCGATGTCACAGTTCTTTTGAAGGCGTTTGGCGACATCATTGAGAATTTCATCGAAGTTATTTGAGTCTGATTGTCTGCGTAGTGAAAAAAGTACGATAAAAACAAATAAGAAAACGAAGAAAGAAACAAAGAAAAAGGGAAGGCTGGTGGGGATGGGGGGGGGGCGGGGGATTTTGAGGTTGGAGTCCCCTTTTTTCTTTCAGTTCTTGCGCATCTTTTGTTACCAAGTGTACGAAAATCAGTCACATCGATACCGAGTCACGTGATCTTCGGGATCTTATTTTTTGTATTATTATTATTTTTTTTTACAAAATGAACGGTAAATTGCGTTTCCTCATAATATTCCTCCTTTATCACTTACAATCTTTTATTTAAGCTGCATTTGATTGTAATCTTTTGCAACTGATTATTGGTGTAGATAACACCCTGAATAACCAGACTATAAAAAACAGAAGTTGAAAAAATTAAAAGAAAAAGAAAATACACGAGAAATTTCTAAAAACAGAAGAATACATGAGAACTTAAATCACTTTCATGTTTCCTTTTGTACTAATGTTTTTAAGTTTTACAAAGAACTCCATTCTTTAAAATTCTATCTCCAAGGCCTTTCTTTACTTGATAATCAATCGAAACGTAGACTAATTTACGGAAATAATATACTTGAATTAAAAAAAAAAATGCCGATGGATTTGTACTCTTTACGCGATTCTGGAGGGCAGTGCAAAATTCCGCGGCGAAACGTCATGTCCCAGCTTCGAGCCACCCTTTCCCCCACCCCCGAGGAGCGCGAAATAGCCCCGTACAATAAAAGGTTTAAGAAAATCGCCTTCAATCGCTTTCAATCACTTTCAATGGACTGCTTCATATCTCTCTTGTAATTATCACCTCATCACCTTCAATTCTATTCAGTTTTACCAAATGCCGCGTTTTCTCCTCTTTGATCCTTTATGTAGCAATGCTTTTTTTAATGTTACAGTAAAGCTATTCATGATTTGTTTATTCATTCATTTATTTACATATGTTGAAAATGATTAAATAATAATTTAAATAAAAACGTGCGCATGCTCGCGCTCGAAACAGCATACATTCAGCTCACTGGATGGGCTTTTACTAAACACTCGGGTAGCGTCGCGCTGGAAAACAATCGGGTCGCGGCTCGCTGGTATGGTGTGCCAAGACAGTGTTAACTAGGTTATTCGGTTCAAAACTACAGTCAGTGTACATTAAAACCATAACCCTCATAGCCACGCCCACAAGCATATTCTAGCAAACTGATCCTCCCGCCCTCTGCTATGCACAAATTTGCAAAGTGTTTGTAACGAAACAAAGTCAATGGCCCGGGCGCAGCAGAAAAAAATATCGCGGCCCGGGCGAAGTGAATATAGCAGAGATCATAATTATAAATCCTGTCTGCTTAGTCATATTGGTAGGAGGTTTTTGTTGCAAAATCGTCTGTTGCATTTCATTTCGTAACGAAATGGTTCACTGTTCGTAAATTCTATAAAGAAATAAAGTTTTGAGTGAACTTTTGACACTAAGTTGTGTAGTTTTGAAGCAAATAACTAAGTTAACAATTGGCACCCCATACCCAGCATGCCACGACGGGAAGCACTATATAGGCACCAATCCGGCAGACGTAAGCTGTAATCCTAATCCTAATCCTAACCCTAATCCTAACCCTATCCCTAACCCTAACCCTAACCCTAACCCTTATCCTAATCCTGATCCTAATCCTATGAATATTTAAGAATATTTATGAGCTTGCGTCTGCAGGATTGGTGCCTATTTAGCGTTTAGTAAAAGACGCTCACTGACCCCATTCTGTGCCGTCAGAAGGAGTTTGTAAGAACGGCTTGCATTATGTTAGTATGTAATCGGCTGACAGCAAGAATAATTTTGTTTATCTTGACAGCCCTTACAGCTTGTCATTTTATGCGCGTTTGTTCCATTGCTTCCATTATACATGTATATTGTTTCGATTCTGGCTTTCTGTTCATTCATGCGATTTTACTCTGATGAGTGCATGTCGAAAAGCTTCAGTATGGCTGTGTTCAATGCTAATTTCCGGAAAAAACCCCCCAAAATATCAGTCAGATGTGGTTTGAGACGCATGGTGGCCAACTTCAAACACTGGCAGAGCTCTTGGAGGAGAAGAAGAAGAAGGAGGAGGAGGAGGAGGTGGAGGAGGAGGGGGAGGATGAGAAGAAGAATAACAAGGAGAATGAGAATGAGAACAAGAAGAAGAATAATAACAAGAAGAAGATAAAGACAATGATTCATGGTTTAAAATAACTCGTACAGATGATTTTTCAAAAAGCACTACTTCGTATGTCGGACTACTTTTACAGACCTTCAAATAGAATTCTTATAGTTCTCGTGCACTGTTGCAGACATACCTTTTTGCGGAATCAGGGTCCATTTTGACTTTGCAGGATTTAGAAGGAGCTTTTTGTAATCAGGTCCATGGGTCTGTCCTTTCTGAAAAGTACATCCGTACAACGATGGAATTTCTACGCTCTGACAGAAATAAACAAGATAAAACAAAATAACAAACACTAACATGAGGGGGGAAAAAACATTTCTCTGAACTGCTGCCTATTTATTGCAGAGATTTTTTTATATGTAGGCTATATATGCATACTTTCACTTTACTGGCGTTAGCGGGACGTGTTAACTATTGGGCTTTATTGCGTCAGGCGTGAACAATACTGCTTAGCGGGATATTAGCGGAAACAAAAGAATGTCCTAACGCCAGTATTATATATATATATATATATATATATATATATATATATATATATATATATATATATATATATATATATATATAATAGTATATATATAATAGTATCAATATTTGATTTGAACAATCATTCAATCCTTAATCCTTAACCCTATACCTAGTGGCACATTACCACCCTTCTCCCACACTCAAACGTCTCGCACAAAACATTACAGATTCCGCACATAATTTCATCTTGACTGGAGAATGTCGGAAGGATGCAAATTCCAACGCATTACAGGAAGATGGACCAAAACTTTTCCAATTTCAAGAAGGGAGAGAGAAAAAATTCTGGTTTTGAACTTTCAATTTAATTTCTTTCTTTGCCCCATCTGCTAGAACCAGTCGAGGATGCGTTATTTTCTGGGGCGTGTCAAAAGGATGCACTGCACGGCATGCAGGCATGATGATTGTGATCTTCCACATGCACATGTTTGATTGAAGAAAATGTTAAAACGTTATTTCAATCATTTTACCTGTTCAATAAATTTACTTCTCTTTTACATTCTTATTCCCCATACAAGAAGTTGTTTATGGGGCCTTGTATCATTTACTAAAGGAATAAGAAATTTGATGAAGAACAAAACGTGAGGGTTCTCCCTCCTGTTATTGCATTCAATCTTTCCAAAACGCCTCGGACAAAAATTTGTATTGGTGCAGATGACTTGTGATAGAAAGACACCACCTGCAATGGTGATGGCATTTGCGGGGGAAGGGAAGGGGCAGTGGCATATCCAGTCATTGAGTGAAGCTGGGGAGCGTTTCATGAAGTTGTCTTGTCAGTGATTTTTACTGACAACTGTTGTAAGCTACGGAAATCCTTGCTTCTGATTGGTTGAGAGCAAATTTGTCGGTAAAATTCACTGACAAGACACTTCATGAAACGCTTCCCTGGTGTAGCTTTCCTTGAAGGCCCAGAAAAAAAAAATCAGTGCAACTTGCTATGCTCATAATGTTTTGTACAAGAACTGCAGGAGTCCGGTTAAATTTAACCTTTGTCTTGGCAGCATCCCGCCCCTCCCATTTATCAATTTCTTGATCATGTTGATACATTACTGTTGGTGAGCACTGTTAGCTATAGGGTTAAGAAATGAATAATTGTTCAAATCAATAATTATTGATACTTAACAGAGAACATGCAGTTACTGCCTGCTCCTTGATACTTGATACTTGATGAAATATTTCCTCTTGCAGCTCCAAAAAGCTAAACTGGAATGAACCAAGCAATATGTCGTGAAGAGGTGTCATAGTGAAGATCTCTTTTTCTACAATAAAAAGAGAGTGCGCTGTGCGAATTTTAATTTTAATTTTAATCTTTAATCAAATTCAGGATTGAGGTGTTTTTGCGCAAACCCCAATTTTTTTCGAGTTTTACAAAAGTAGTACTCATTCAAGCGGAAAATATTGTCAGTACTCAGTTTCATCCGATGGAACAGACCCTAACCCATAATTGCATGAGAAAATATCATATCAATATTGTGAAATTATGATTTTGGAGAATATTTTCAAAGTGTTTACTTTTTTTGATATGCACTGTACACTGCAAAAACGGTGGTGTTAAATTGGTGTTAAATCAACACCACTGGTGTTTATATAGGACAACACAACCATCAGAGTTGTCCTTTATAAACACCAGTGGTGTTAATCTAACACCAATTTAACACTACCTTTTTTTGCAGTGTAGATGCAGTGGTGTAATTACCGGGGGGGCACGGGAGGCACGTGCCCCCCCCCCCCCCCATCGGCTGGCCAACAAAAAAGAGAGAGAGAGAGAGAGAGAGAGAGAGAGAGAGAAAAGAAAGGAGAAGGAAAGAGAAAAAAAAGGGGAAAACAAGGAGAAGGAAAATGGTACATCGGGAAGCGCTCCCTAGCTTCGCTCGCTAGCATAAACTTAACCAATGCCGATGCTAATTACTATTCTTATGAAAGGAATCAGTTTGCATCTTGTGTCCTTGTGTCTCACTCTGATGTTATAGTTTACTATTGTTCCACTCATAAAATGTTAGTAATAACCACATCTGGATTTCACTCCAAGAAGTTTACTTAAAAGGGGCCTTTCAGTAGATGGCCTAGAGAAAAAAACAAAATTCCCATTTGTTCGTTTGCTAGCTCGCTACTCCCGCTAGGAAAAGCTAGAAACAAAATGATTTCGGGCACGGCAATCATATTTCAGAAGCGAGTTAGCAAAGAATCGTAATATTTGGGCAGCGAGGAGGTTCACAAAATTACAAAAAACAAAAAACAAAAAACACACCATCCACTGTATTTTGCCGACGAATCCATACATTAACGTATTTTGCAGGGGGGGGGGGGGGGGGGGGTGGGTGTCGCTGACTTTGCCCGCTTGTAAAAACAGAATGGTTTCGGACGGTGAGCATGGTGAGCGAGGTACCTAAACCGATTCATATTCAACTCACAGAGGATCGAATAGATTATTTAGATATTAATATTTCGATGACGAAATAACACTTCTACGATGAAAAAAGGGTATAATTTTCTTCGCTCGCTGCGCTCGCTCGATAAATAATTGTTTGATTTTTTCAAAGCAAACGAATTGGGCGAGTGAGGTGACTAAATGAATAATTCAGATGTTTCATATGCTCACAATTTAATTTACTAAAGGGGCGAGTGTGTGCTTCCTCGCTCGCTTCGCTGGCTCGTAATGGTAAGAGACATGGTAGTTTCGGACTGAAAACAATAGACCAGGGACGTGCTAAAATAGAGTCATTGGCAGCGAGGCGATTAGATATTTAATGGAAATATCATCTGAGCGTATTGTGGTCCGATAGTGTATTTTTTTAATAATAAAATAACATATGTTTTATTGCAAATCAAGTTGTAAGTTTTCTGCTCGCTGGTTTCGCTCGCTCACAAAATTTAAATACAGGATGGTATCTAGCAAGATGCACCATTTTCCAAAAATTTTAAAAAGCTTTACGTCCCTAAAGACACCTTAATTCGAGATTACTGTCGTTATTGTTAACATGATAGAAATATATAACCACACACACCCGCACAAACTTTCCCACTCGGTGCCATGGCTATACGCAGCAGGAGGGGGGGGGGGGGCGGGGGGGCAGGGTGGAGGTTGCCCCCGGAAATTTTGAATACTCAACATTTTTTTTTTACTGAAAATTGTCAAAAATCCACCAAAAGTGTGTACCAGATCCTTTAATTTCTGTTTTAAAAAAGCAAAAGTGCCCTCATGACCAGCTCGGTCGCTTTGCTCCCTCGCTTTTGTATTTCTTCGCCTTGCCCCCCCCCCCCCCGAAAAAATTCCGCGTACGGCCATGCTCGGTGCCCCCCAATGCGATGACCCACGGTACGCCACTGTGTAGATGTATATTGCTTAAACGTGATTGCAAAATGAAGAGTAGGTGGTAAAAAGTACAATACTTTAATAACTGGCGTACAGGTGCAATTAATTACCTTCAGAGGCCTGACTTTTCAATTGAATTGACGCCTTGTGTGAGCCGGACCTGCTGTATACATTATATATTATGTTAGAGAGTAAGAGTTATCTGCTGGCTGTGAAAGTTTCTTTCCTAATAATTATACAATAACTGTACAGGGTACAATTCCGTACAAATAATCATCTGGCTGACATACATATTTCAATATAAATCCGTAAGTACCCAAATCACCAAAAAATTCTTTTATCTTTTGAAAATAGAATTAGAGATATTTCTATAATATACATACCATGTGCAATTTGCAAAAAAAAAAAAAGAACCTCTCGCCTCGCCCTTGGCTATATCTCGTCTGCGTGATACATTCCACCACAAAATCTTATCATAAACGGTCTGAAACCTAGCGACGTGGCAGTGTAAATATGGGTTTCCCCCGTACATTTTCCTCACCATCATGCACTGGCGGACTGGAGGGGGGTGGGGGGGGGGGGGGGACGTCAGCCCCCCCCCCCCAATAAATTTCAACCATGGTTTATTTTCAATTTTACATTAGTGATATCACGCGAATTTCATTATTTCTCCCTAGACTCCCTTTCTACTGTTAAGTAACGCATTCACAGTTTCCCAAATAGCATGCATAGCAAGGCAGAAAACACGCATAATATCAATACTAATGTGTTTTATGATATAACACTTGGTTTTTATCTGTTTATCTGACAATGGATTCAAACTTTGATAATGAATATTCTTGGATTTACCAAAACTAGACACGGGCTTCAAGTTTGTAGTCCCAAATAGTGTTCTTTTACAGAGTTGCAAACCATCAATATTGCAAAAAAGCTCCTACCATGGGAGTACACCCGCGTAGCCAAGGGGGGGGGGGGGCGATGGGGGCGGTCGCCCCCCTCCAAAACGCCAACAAAAAAGAAAGAAAAATAGAAAAATAGAAGGAAAAAAAGCGGGAGCGAGAAAAGAAAAAGGTAAGAGAACGTAAGAAGAGCGGGAGCAGACAAGGAACAATTCAAAGAAACATCGGAGCTTCCGCGCTTCGCGGGGGGGGGGGGGGGGAAACTCTCCCCCTCCCTGCACCCTCCCCCCTAGGGAGCGCGCTTCGCGCGCTCAGTAAGTGATTCACACGCTTTGCGTGCTCACTACCGCCCCCTAAAATGAAATCCTAGCTACGCCACTGTGAGAGTGAAACCCTGGTACCCCACCGCATCACACCCTCTCCATGCTCGTCCCTTTTATTTCATAGTGTCTTTGTCTGTATTATTATCATAAGTAATAAAGTATTTTGTGTAACGCTGGCATTTGTTTGAAACTTGCGAAGATTATTTGGGCTGCATGTTTTCATAATCATGTTTCCAAATTCATGAAAAAAAAATCCTTTTCCCGTCGGCAGATTCATGACACGCTTATCCATAATAGTACATATGTCATCAAATTTGATATTTCATATTGCATGTAACTATTCTACTTCAAATGTTTATTTTTCATATTTAATTCTTTTGTTGGAAATGAGAAAAAATAAAAATTGAACTGAACTGAAGTTGGAATTTCCTTTCCAGGTTTTGCAGACTGCACATTTTTAATTCGAAAAAATGAAAAAAAAAGGGGGGGGGGTACCCCCGGCTCGGTCGCTTTGTACACTCCCTCAGGATTGGTCGCTTCACTCCTCGCAAAGATTGAGCCCCCCCCCCCCAATATTTTGGCTCATTACGCCACTGCCATCATGACCATTGTGTCCAATTTTTTAAAATGTGTTTCATTTTCGTCCAGGAAACTCTGTAGACTGTACGTGCGAGTGCTAATATAAATTTCGTCTTTGAGCGATCATTTCCGAGAAACATTGTCATTCACTTTCGTACTTAGTCCCCCATTTTTTGCAATTGCAATTCAAATGTATGTATATATGTATGTATTATGCGCTATACAAGAAGCTGTTATTATTATTATTATTATTATTATCATTATTATTATTATTATTATTATTATTATTATTATTATTATTATTATTATTATTATTATTATTACTATTATTATTATTATTACTATCATCATCATCATCATCATCATCATTCGTCGGCCACAGTAGCTGAGCGCGAGAAAGCAAAATCAGTTTCGTCCGTTGGCATTCTGAGGTAGGGTCTTCTGACGGACCACGAACCTGTCACAAGCTAGCGGTGGATAGCGGTCTATAAGGGCGGCGCCAGGGTATTTTGAGGGGGGGGGGGAGGGCAAGAGGAGTTAAAAGTAGGTGAGTTTATTTACGTTTATATAGGTGGGTTTATTGACGTTTTAAATGAACGAATTGGGGTATTACACTAATTGTATAAATCAGTCCTCTCTTTCCCCATACTCTTCTTTCTTCTTCTTCCTCTTTTTCTTTATAATTTTTTTTGATCACTCTCATCTCTTTAGAAGAAGAAGAAGAAGAAGAAGAAGAAGAAGAAGAAGAAGAAGAAGAAGAAGAAGAAGAAGAAGAAGAAGAAGAAGAAGAAGAAGAAGATAGTGTACAGTAAAAAGGTCCTTCACATTTTGACCGATTATACTATAAAAATATTCGTAACAAATAATCAAAGTAAACAAAAAAAAATGATATAAGGAATGAATGAATAAAATAAATGAACAAATGAATCAATATATGAATGAATAAATAAATGAAGAAACAGATAAGCAACTTTATTAATTAACTGATAAATGAATAAATAACTAAATAAAATAATTTTGATATTCAATTAAAAAAAAACAACCAAACAGGCTTAAAACCAGGGAGTCTAAATATAACAACCAATTCCGAGATTTTTTCAATTTCTAAGTCATGAAGCAATGATTCATCACTAAAAATAAACATGTACGCCTCATTAAGTGTATATGGCATAGGGCTGTTCATATCAAAGAAACGCCTTATGTAGACATGTATTTTTCTACTGTATTTATTTACTTTATTTACTTTACTTCTTATGCTGTATTTATACGCGCACTTTACACGTATAACATTACCAGAACCGCTCCCCATCTAACACTAACACACACACCGACACGCACACGCACACATACTTCTCAAATAATGGGAGCGATTACTAAACAATGAAATAAAAGATAAATTTAAGTAGTCAAAGGAAGAAATTTAGCAGAAAATATTGAATCAATAGCAGTATAATCTCCCCTTTATCAATGCAACGTGTAAACTTCAAACCCATGTTATCAAGGCATATAATATAAAATAACGATCTTATTATATACATACATGCATACACACATACTTACTTACATATATATTGATTTCATACAAAAGAAAGAAAAATGATTGCCAGAATATTTATTCGCAATACAACTACATAAACAAACATTTTCTAAAACACTCAAGGTTGTGACCGAAACATTCAAAAAGCATCAGCAATTACATTGAGCAAAATATGATATGATATACATATCAGCAAATTAGCAGAACTGTATCAGCAATAATCCATGGCAAATCGATACTATTTAATATTCGTAATGCGAACATCAGTGACAAGGTAAATAATGAAGAAATTACCTGCTTGGACGTAAAGAAATATCTAATTAGGGCTTTCTCCGTGAACCACAAGATAGTTGCCACTTCAAAAATTAGACTTCATGTTGAAATGCAGAGAGTATCTTCGTTTAAAAGGAAATAAGAAAAAAGTAGCAATGGTGGTGGAAGTGGTGTTTACTTATGTAAATTTATCAAAGGCATTGGGGATTTACAAGTTATTCAGTAAACCCTTATACTGACTGATGGGTTAATATTTATTTGAGTCGGGATGACGAAACAGCCTCCACAAATTTGCAAGACGGAGGATAAGTCAACAGAGATTAAGGGGTTAAGGTACATGTTCTGCAAGCTATACCGATGGAAAGCGAGGGAAACACGCTCTTCGATTTTTCTTCTTTTCAGTGTAGGCATCAAAAATTAGAGAAAACAGAACACATGCACCCTCACTCCCAGGTTTACTACTGGTGCAAATTATTAGAAAGGCCACTAAAAATGACGAAAATTTGATTTGGAATTGTTCAACAATATTTTGATTGATTTATCCACACTAACTTGTTGCTGAATTATGCAAATATTTGTAACAAAATCATGTGCAAGATCTGGGTCATTGTCAAGTCCATATTTTGGTGGAATTTGGGTATTTTTCTTGGGTATTTTTCTTTACCTAGCCTACCCCAACCACTCCCCAGTCAGAAATTTCAAGTTGATACTTTCCCGGCATCCTGCAATGAATTCTTTTCAAAATTGAGCATCCAGGTGTTCTAACAATTTTTACCTGTATACTGTATATATATATATATATATATATATATATATAAATATACATATATATATATATATATATATATATATATATATATATATATATATATATATATACGTAACTTTGAATTGAATACTATATCCAATTATACAATAATCCCACAGAAAATCTATTGTTCGAGGAGTTGCCGGAACACCTCATGTGCTTCCTAGGCAGTACAATGTACACAGAAACACGCATGCACACAGACTTCAATATATACATATGTATATAACCCAATAAAAAAATATGATAGTTTGCTTCATTCCCTATTCTTTCATGAGCAGAGGGCACATATTTGAGAGGTACATTGACGCTGTTTGCCCGAATATGAGCACTTGAATATTATTGAATATTATATCCAATTACAATAATTAACAATAATCCCACAGAAAATCTATTGTTCGAGGATTTGTCAGAACACCTCACGTGCTTCCTAGGCAGTACAATGTACACAGAAACACGCATTTCTTCAGGGAAAAGACTAAGTAGGTCGTCTTCACGAATTCTTCTAGGCAAGAGTTTTTAGCAGAATAAAACCCAATAGTCAGGGTCAACTGTCCAGTTCATCTTCTACTTCTTCAAGATACAGACTGTTCCTGATTTCGAGTTCCATTTTGCGTTTCTTAAGTCTGAGGATCTCCTTGTTCAGTCTGTAGTTCTCCATCTTCGCCAGGTGTTCCCGCCGTTTGATCTGCATAATTTGCTGCAGAATGAATCAGATATTTAAAGGTTAGGTCATTCGCCAGTTCGAGACGAAACACGAGACGTAGTCGTCAAGAAATGTCTGTAAGGTGTTATCAACTCCTCTAATTAAAAGCCACTCCTTTGTCGATCGTACAGAGTGGAGGCAAGAGTAATGCCCAGAAATGGGAGAATGTAAGGCAAGATCGATGGATCTGGAAGAAGAAACACAGAACGCGACGGATAAGAAATGCTAATTCTTTAAATGAATGTTTCTCGAAGTTTATGCTCTTGCTGCAGATCATCCTGAATGGCAAACATGGTGGAGCTTGCTAGCTGCCAGCCATACAACAAAAAAGCAATTTCAACTTTAGATGCTTTCCACTCCCTATGTCTTTCATATGACAATTTATATTCCACATACTAAGAATCTTGCTGTAGGATTGGTCAAAACTCAATCACGTGATTAAGTGTAGTTTCCACATCAATCAATCACCCGACAAGAAAACTTCGTCAACTCGCAGTGATGGAACTTTTGCGTTTCGCTGATCACTTCAGTCTATAGCGTCACAACGCATTATCAGTTATTTTCAGAGCGCGCGAAATAAAAGTGCGTTGCCACTCTGATTTTTTTGTTCCATTTTCTCCATCACATACAATGATGAATTCTTTTGTGACGTCACAATTAGCGCAAGCTAATAGTAATTTGGCAAGCCGACGTGACGTGTTCGTGAACGTACTTCTCGTAGAGAAGTGAATGTAACGTTATTACAGGGTAGTTCATTTTCTTTTTTAGAATGATTGCAGATGAGGAATATAAAGCAAACAATCACCTCTTGGTTTCAGGTGACGAGATAAACTATCATTTCCTCGGCGATCTGGATGTACACGCTATCTTTCCGAAGCGAAGCTGAGAAAAGATAGCTACATTTAGATCGCCTCGTAAGTAATAGTTTGTCCGTCACCTTCACCAACGGTGATTATGTGCTTGCTATCATGAAGGAGATCAGGGCCCCGTTTCCTAAAATTTGCTATTGGTAACAAATGCCACATGTAGGATCATGAAAGTTCATCTGTGTTGGTAGAAGATATTTAGAAATCAACTTTTTTTCACAACACACTAGAAAATTTACCTCGAAATTTTCGGCTATCCACTGCAGCCTTTATCAACGATGTGACCCGATTTGATCTTTCTGACGTAACGGTTCGATGATCGGGTCGTAGACATTCGGAAGCTTGTAGCGCCCCCCCCCCCTCTCCCCCCCCCCCCCCCCCGTTCTTGTTGAGAGAAGGTTTGAACGCCCGGGTGTAGATAGCTTCCTTCACACCCCTTTCGAAGTAGCGCGGCTCCCTGTCCAACACTTGTACTTTGTTGATGTCCACGTGATGTCCATGGGACTCGATGTGAATATGCTGAGAAACCTCGGAAGAAGTGGAGCTAGGGCGTCCGAGGTTTCTCAGCATATTCACATCGAGTCCCCTGGACATCAACAAAGTACAAGTGTTGGACAGGGAGCCGCGCTACTTCCAAAAGGGTGTGAAGGAAGCTATCTACATCCGGGTGTTCAAACCTTCTCTCAACAAGGACGGGGGGGGGGGGGGGGGGCGCTACAAGCTTCCGAATGTCTAGACCCGATCATCGATCGTTACGTCAGAAAGGTCAAATCGGGTCCCATCGTTGATATAGGCTGCAGTGGATAGCCGAAAATTTCGAGGTAAATTTTCTGGTGTGTCGAGAACAGAAGTTGAACTTCTAAATAAATGCCACATTTATTGGAAAAAATTTGCTCTCAGCCAATCAGATGCAAGGATTTCAGCAGCTTAAAACAGTTATTGAAATTTTTTTATTGGTAGCCAGTTTTATGAAATGGGGCCCAGATCTGGAAGAAGGGGAAGACAGGGATAAAGAATGGCCAACAAAATAAAATAACTACGGCCTAACTAATGCATACAGGGGAGCGTTTCATGAAGAGTTTTGTTAGTGATTTTCACCGACAACTGTTATAAGCTACTAGAAATCCTCGCATCTGATTGGCTTAGAGCAAATTAGTCAGTGAAAATCACCGACAAGACTCTTCTTGAAACGCTCCACAGATGCTTCATTGAGGACGAGCTAGCTATACCGAATATGCCAACAGGAAAAGGGGCTCACATTTGCCTAATCAAGCTTCAGTTGTTGTTGTTGAAGTGAGTTTTTACAGACGTGTATCGATCAGATTATTTACGTCTGGGACTGACCTTTAACGTCACCATCCCAAAGACGTGACTCAGACTCAAACCTGGATCCGATCAGAGTCAGTTTGTAGGCTAAGACAAAGAGCTGACAGCGGTCGTTACCGCTAGACCAACCCCTGCTCCCTCAATGTTCCGGAGAAAGGGATGGGCATTACCCTGCCCTGTCCTAATGTACGCTCCCAGAAGAGGCCAAACTTAAACGAATATGACTTACCTTTCGCTTCATCAACATTGTCGTCATTTTCATGTCGTGTTCTTTCCTTGCCATCGTCAACATCTCCTTCTCCAAAGCACTACATTCCTTAGCTTCGGTAACTCCCAGACTGGTGTTCTGACTTTGATCATGAAGCAATGTTTCGTTCAAAGCGCCCTCACGCTCCTCAACACCCTCAGGGGGCATTCCTAGAAACAGATTCGGTAAAAATTTAAATATGTCCTTTCATATCAAAGTTGATGGTTTAAAAATAAACAAAATTAGACCTATGATACATGAAAGATCAAGTTTTTTATATCAACAGAAGGAAGGTCACCAGCGCTTTCGATGGGATTTTTTACATTTCTGGTCCGGCCCAGTTGAATTTTAAGGGGTAATTAGTGGCCCCGAAAGCAGAAGAAAAGACACATAGAAAATGAGTTTCTCGAAAATCTTACTTTAGACCAATCAATTTACAGTTTAAGATCAGATAAAGACAAAAATATGACTTTATTGTACTACGAGCATGACTAGTATCGTTCTTAATATTTGAGCTTCTGTTTTTGTTTTTCTTACTTTTACCACATAGAACTGTTAAGAAAAAAAAAAACAGTAGTGGGTTATGACACTCACCTTCCTCTGTCCTCATATAATCATCCTTTAGATGGCGCTCTTTGTTTTCAATTTGAAGCTTGGTCGATTTTCGTGCTCGGATCGGCATGTGGTGGTGAAGGTTGTTCTGGGGAATCTCACCGCGTGTGACGGAATCGCGGGAAGTTTCCTGGGCAGAATTAGTGGGGTTTTCCTCTCGAAGGTGCGTTTCGCTGGGATCGGATGATGAAGGCTCGGCAGCATCTTCAAGCCAACCGTCTCCGTTTGGCTGCAAGAACAGAAAGGTATAATATATGCCATTTATCTTGCATTTATCAAGTATCCCTGGATAATGATAAAAGTTTCAAATGAATGTGAAGGAAATCAGACCGTCCTATGCTTGGTGCCACAGAGATATATTTGTGAGGTTTTGTCGCGTCAATAATAATGCAAGATTGTTAGAAAAACGAATGGATAATTATGTGGTACAAGGTCTATGCCAAAAAGACTAAGATAAAGCCAAATAAAGGGCCAAATTTCAAAATGAGGAACAATTAATTAAACATAAAAAGCATGAAAATACTTGGAAGAAATTTACGCATCTCTGTTTTACGACTGGAACAAGCTCGTTGCCTAGCGATTTTTAATAACTTTATGAAGCCTCAGCTGGAAGATATAAAGAGGAGTCAACTATTAAAATGGGTGCTTTTACGAAAGAGTTTCAAAGTTTCTTGCCTTTACATGTAAAATGTAAAGTTCTTCACAATACCTGCTTATTTGAATCACTTTCTTGAATCACGTTATAATACTCGTCACACATCTCCTCAGATTCCTGGGTGAAAACGGGGGTGAAAAAATGTGATATTAACATTCAAAAGGTAATTGGATAAACAATAATAAACATATGATTATGACAAGAGTGGAACAGTGTTATCGGAAGACGTTGTTGTTGTTGCTGTTGCTGTTCTTGCTTATTTTATATATGTACGCTGCCTGTTTTAGTACTGTAGTACACTGCAATCTTTGATGATGTCATCTTAGATACACAACCAAAAAGGCTCGAAAAATGATATATTCAATGAATTAACTTTATGTTGATAAGCGAACATGAATGCCTAACCTTTTCATCAGTGTTTCCTCCACTTACTGTATTCTCCTTCCTATCATCGACTCCTTATGCAGATGCGAAAATCGTATGATGTTCCTCAGTATTCATATAATAATTTACAATGTTCTTTCAGTAACTTGTGTTCAATTTCGATGAGCGTTCCCACCGTAAGCTTTGCTTTCCGGGTTTTTTTCCTCCTATTTTCTGAATTACTTACTGTATTGTACTCTATGTTTACCGCATATGATGTATACCTCGTTTTTCACATTGTATACCGATGAGAAGGAAACAAATGTTAATTTCAATCAAACAATCAATTGGCATGTAAAAACTACTGAGTTTTTTCCCGCCCATTTTCGTTACCACTTTATTCAGTTTTTTAAAATGTGCTTTAAATTTCGTCTCTTGGCCCTATAGAATGTGCAAATGCTCGTTTTAATTTCGTCTTTGGACGATCGATTTTGAAACATAGTCATTTAATTTCGTGCTTTCTCATCCGTCAATAACAATGCAGATTCATCAGTCACAGTAGCTGGACGCGAACCAGAAAAATCAATTTCATTTTTTTGACATAATTTACTTTCGTCAAAGATTCATTCGAATTCGTCACCCAGATATACGGTCTGCTGACGGACAACGATTCTGAAACGGTAAAACATAGCGTTGGGTGGTGTTTCATACGAAATCACTTTTAATGAAATAGTATTCCACAATATATAAAATCTTTTCTACTTTTTAAAGAAAACTAGCAAAAATCAAATTATATCACGATAAAGTAAAAGGCCCATATGACACTTGACGAATTCGAATGACAAAATGATGAATTTACTTGGAAGAATGACGAATTTGATCCAAGCATTCCTTGCTCGCCTAGCGGCAGAGACGAATTTCAGTGACAATTGACGAATCAAAATGCCCAATTTTCAAATTTGGTAGACAAAAGACGACTATAAATGGCATTTTAACGAAGGTGAAGTTAGGATTTGAGCGCAGTTAGCTTTCAGGATGAAATTGAATTGTAAATTGATGAAATTGAATGACGAGGTGACGAAAATGGGTGGGAAAACCAAACATAGTTGAGCTGTGATCTACGTGTTTGATTGACTCAGTGGCTATATAGCGTTTTTGCGCTAAGAGTTTGACACAACTGAACTCCTATAATCATCATAATGAACCCTAAAACTAACATTACGTAATCTATGTGTGAATTCACACAAACAAATTCATCATACCCCACCAACTATCCAAATTTAGGGTGGAAAACTGGGAATGGAACCAAAAGTCTCAGAGAAAAGTTATGGCGGCAGTTCAAAAAGGGCATTTCCCTTATCCGCCCATATCCCGGCATACCTCAAGGTTAATGACATCATCTTCGATCTCCACTACCTCTGCTTTGATAGCTTCCGATGCCTTCCTCGGTATGGCGTTCTTCCTGCGGCGGAACGACAGTTCATCCGCTTTGTGGGATCCTGCAGATCTCGAGGTCTTACCAGTCCTGGTCTGTTCTTGGCTCATTCCTGGACCAGATGTCCGGTGGATCGGACTTGACTCGCTCGTCCCTGCTGCTTGACGGTCGACATCTCGATTAGGTGCTGCCATGTTAACTCGACCAAGTTTCACCTCGCTGGGCAATGGAGCAGTGGTCATTGGCTCTTGGTTTGGACTTAAGATAAAGATTGGAGTGGCATTGTTAATATCCTGTGAAGAGGACGTAGCCATGCTGTACGTCTTCGCAATCTGTATCTGACTAGGACTAGGTTCTAGGGACTGGTCCTGCACAGGTCGCTGCTGGGAAGGTCTGATATTAGGCCTACTGGGCTTCCTCGCGATGCCAGAGACTGCACTCTTGGTGACCTTCCTAGAACCTCCGACCAAAGTGTCCCCATATCTTCCATACCTGGTGGGAATATCACCTTCTATCCCAATCAATGTACTCATCTTCCTCAAAAGCGGGTCCGATATTACGTAACCTGGTGTTTTATACTTGCTTGCATTCAGACGGAATTCCCTCTTGCATCTCGCCTTTAGGTTCTTCCACAGTAAACGCAACTGCTTCTCCGTTCGTTGGCTGACCCCGTGATGCTGGTTGAATTCCGTGTATACCACACGCCAGATCCGGGAACGGCGAAAAATGGATAAGGTGTCATTCTCTTCCACAAGCTGGCGACCATGACTGGAGATCAGTTCAAGAAGCACAAGTTTCTCGTGGGTGGTGAAGTTCTGTCCTTTGGGTTCAAGGGGGAGAGAGCGCTTCATCTTGAGATGAGGAAGGCCGAGACCCATCTGCTTGGCAGATCTACCACTACATAGAAAAAAAGAAGAAGATACAGTAAAATGACAGAGCTTTGTGAAATGGAATCGAAGTGACAGCGCCGAGGAGGCACTGTGGCTCAGTGGTAGAACAGTGGTCTCGTAACCAAGAGTACCCGAGTTCGAAACAGAGCTGATACGATAATGCCTTTTGGTAAGGTATTAAACTTCATTACCAAGTTCTTCAGAGGGGACTTAAAGCTGTCGGTCCCCTGGTTGCTTACTAACAAGCATAAACATGCTTTCTTAGCAGTCGGGTAAATTAACCATTTAACCATTTAACCATAACCATAATCTGATGAAATCCTAATGATCCTGATCAGTGGTTGAGTAAAGTGTTACAATAATGAACGTAAAGTTCAATTTTAATCCGAAAAATCCGTTTTCCCCAACATCCTTTAAACTGACAATTGAATAGGTACACAAGACGGGAAGCTGGGGGAAGTAGCCCTTAATGGTATAATCGGGTCGTAGATGCCCGAATATTTTTTTCGACGGAGTGCCCGAACAGACTCATATTCTGGCATTGTTACTGCTTAGCTCAACGGTTCATGTACATGTTTATGCAGAGTGAGAAAATGAAAGAAATGCTTGCGTCGCTGAATCAAAATCACCCGCTATTGTTATATCTTCTTTAAATTTCATTTTGCTGTGTACTCATATTTGAAAGAGAGGTACCATATATATGATATGTAGAACTATATATATATAGAACTAAAAAACGAATAAAAAACTCCGTAGAACTATGTAGAACTATATATATATAGAACTAAAAAACGAATAAAAAACTCCGTAAACCAATTGAAAGAAATTTCACGAATTTTCGCCCTTATATGTTATATATATATATATATATATATATATATATATATATATATATATATAATATATCTATATATATACATATTTCTTTGGGGGGAACCTGTCCAAAGCTTTGCTAACAAGCAAGCATTTTTTTTCTGCGGTGTCTCTACTTTCAAAATTGGGGGGGGGGGGGGGGGGGGGGGGTTGCCTTATTCAGGTGTTTTTCACAGTTTTTTTCCTTTGGGGGGGGGGGGGGGAACATATACCCTATTTTTCATCCGGGGAAAAGACTAATTAATGTGCACTTTAATGACAATTTCCAGTAGAATTATATATTTTAAAATATTACACGCATGTGGTTTTTAAATAGCCTGTATTATGAATAAGAGACAGAACAGAAATCCCAAAGAGTGATTGTGTGCGTGGGTGTGTGTGTATATATACATATATATATATATATATATGCGAAGATAGTCTACTTAATTTCGACGGCGCCTCGGAAAATTGTATAAGTGTGAGGACTGATGAGACAGCTTCACCACCTTCCAGAAATGAAACGTATATCATTGGCATAGACAGGTCCTCATTAGTGGGAGGATGACTCCCCCTTGAATATATATTTATATGCAGAGTTTATACACAAAACAGAATAAACGCCATTTTTGAAGATTTTAAAGTAAGGTCACATCATAGAGCACAAAAATAATACCTTTCAAATAATATATTGGTCATGACATATGAAGGTATATTGTTGAAGTTATGGTCAAAGCTGGTAGCACATATTTTCTTATTATTTTCTTTTTTCTTGATCTTTAATTGCAAATGTCTCATTTTGTTAAAAGTGGATATACACTACAGTAATGCAAACTCTTCAGTTACTTTATATATATATATATATATATATATATATATATATATATATATATATGTATACCCATATATATATATATATATATATATTTATATCTACACTTGATAAAGCCCTAAGGGCGAAAATTCGTGAAATTTCTTTGGTTTATGGAGTTTTTTATTCGTTTTTTAGTTCTTGATATCACCAACTCCGAGCAGAACACTATCTACATTGTTTATATATATATATATATATATATATATATATATATATATATTGAAAGAAATTTGACAAATGCAAACAACTTTGGCAACTCCCTTGTAAAAGATAAACACTGAAAGAAATGAAATTTTCATTTCTTTCAGTATATATATATATATATATATATATATATATGATAAGATTATGATCAGAACACAATTTGCTGATGTTTTATTCCAGGTGTGTTTTTTTTTACAATGTAACAGAAAAATACACAAAAATGCAAGCATGCAGTGGTACCTCTCTTTCAAATATGAGTACACAGCAAAAGGAAATTTAAAGAAGACAGAACAATAGCGGGTGATTTTGATTCTGCGACGCAAGCATTTCTTTCATTTTCTCACTCTGCATGAACATGTGCATGAACCGTTGAGCAAAGCAGTAACAATGCCGTCTGGTTTTTAAGTCTACACATAATATTCCATGCTGAGTCCCCTCAGGTCACGAGCCGAGAATGCAGACGGCAATATTGTGTGTCGTGTGCATCGTGAACGTTATGATCTGCAGCACGCCGGCGTTTTATGTTTGTGTGTGTCCGAACATGAAAGTCTCACCCTGGCTCTATACACACAGTGCACTGATCCTCCTACAATGCAGACGCGTATTACACATCGGATCGCGCATTCATGCCACGATCGCCCACATCACCACCAGATTGGGCTGATTTCGAGGCAGAATTCACTCCAAACTTGGCGCAAATTGAATCAAGACAGGCTATAACGCACAAGCTGAACATACCTGGCTTGCATTTCTGGATCACCTCTGTCTGAATGTATAGAATAAGATCACATCCATGTGCAGCATGAGGTTGAGCATAAATGTAATCCAGGCTGGTAGATGCAGTGTGTGGATCACAGAGAAAAGGGAAGCAGTGCATCCACTCAAGCTCCCTGGCTCAGGATTACCATGCATCTAGACTTCATCTGCAGTCGCTTATTTACATGCATTAATTCACTTACGCAGATCATGTAGACAGCCACATTACATCATGTTCATTTAACAGGGATAATATAATATTTCACATGCAAATAAATACAATAAATATATGCAAGAAAATATATATTTTTTAATACAGTTAAATGAGCTTGGGATTAGCTTTGCACATAGTTTGTTTCATTATTTACAATTTATTAACTGTATACCTACCTTCTTTGCCATATATATAAAGTTATTCTGCACCGATTTTGAGAGATATAAATGGACAAGACGAATGTTGAAGAAAAAACCGTAGAGATGTAATTATTTCCAATATTTCGGGTATATACATATATACATATGTACATATTTACATACATATGGGTACGTGTGCTTGTTGCGCATAATGAGTGAAAGAATAGAAAAATACGGAGTGCTTGTATATGTCAGGAGAGTGAGGGAGAAAGAGAGAGAGAGAGAGAAAGAGAGAGAGAGAGACGAAGGGGGGGGGGCTGCCTGCCTACCTGCCTGGTTCAGTTGCTATGTATCTTTTCACGTTGTCAAATAAAGGTAATCCAAACTCAAACAAAATACTTCGCTTTCGTCCATTTGTGTACTTTATAGTAAACCTTGAATGGAAACCTTTTGACACGAGCGTTCAAATGTATCCAAAGTTTGTAAACAAGTTTTACCTGAAATAGCATCACATTGCAATGCTTTAAACAATGTTTTTTAAAGGTGGAGTAGCCAGGAATTTTTAACATGGGGGCCAAGGCGAGGGACGGGTATGGGAGGGGTAGGCCTTTCCCCCTCCCACGGTAGGGAGATTTTTGAAAATTTGTGCATGAAAAAGGCATTTTCTGCACACTGAAATTCAGTATTAAGGGTAACTTGTATGAGAAGTGGGATATAACATGTATAAGGAGGAACAAGCGGGGAAGGGTCTGGGAGGGGGGTATCCCTCTCCCACGGTAGGGAGATTTTTTTTTAAATTCGTGCATGAAAATGGCATTTTCTCCACACTACAATTTAGTATTGGGAGGGGGGGGGGGACTTATATGAGAAGAGGCACATTTAAGTTTTACTTTCATTTCGCAGGGTAGGGGTAGGGTAAGTTATGTGAATTGGAGTCGAAGGTTTACATTTTTTTTTTTTTTTGCTTGCCGATCAACGGGGGGGGGGGGGGGGGGGGGGGGCTTAGCTACGCCAGGGGATATTCTACAAGTAATAGTTGATCATTTCAAGATGTCCACGCGAACGGCCGGAGAGAGAGAGAGAGAGGGGGGGGGGGTTCGTGCTCATGGTAACCAAGTTGTGATTGATAGCTGGAGAAGGTTAAATGTCGCAATATGATTTCCACGTTCGCTTAAATTACAGAGAGGAGGTGGGTGGGGGGGGGGGGGGCTAGCAAGAAAGAAAGAAAGCGAAATATGGAAGAGAGAGAGCGCACGAGCGTGAGCGGGGCAGCAATATCATGAGAAAGCAAGAGACAGAGACAGCTATAGAGTTTAGGAAGGAGAAAAATTGAAACAATGAGATGGAACAAACAGAGAAAGCGGAAAAGATAGGTCAGAGTGACTACAGAGTATCGAAGTGTGACGTCATCATTTTTTTTTTTTTTTTTTTTTTTTTTTTTGCATTTGAGCATTTTCATGACTATATTCCGGCAGAGCATGATAAAAACCTCCACACACCAAATTTGACGTGAATCGGTTCACAGTGGCCCAAGGTATGGCCACACGAATGCCTAATTATCCCCATTGAAATCAGTGTAAAATGGCCTGGTTCATAACTGTTTAGAACCAGACCAATTTACACTGATTTGAATGGGGCTAGGTAGGTATTCATGTGGCCTCATATCGGGTCCCCATGTGCCGATTCCCATCAAATTTTGGCCGTGGATGTTTTTCATCATGCTCCATCGAGACATGGTGTCCGAAATTCTGAAATTCCAAAAAAGTTTTTCGTGACATCATCGGTGCTCTATAGGGGAAAGAGTAGTTAGAGATAGAAAGAGGGAGATATAGAGAAACGAAGGGAGAGATGGAGATGAAAATAAATAACAGAGGCTTAGACCTGCGTTTAGAAGCTTCCATAATAAGTATCCATAAGTAAATAACCATGCAGGGCCCGATGGAAGAGCAGCTGGTAAAAGCTGAAGTGGCTACCCTGGGTAAATAGGACGTTATTATTATTATTATTATCATCATTATATCCCCACAAAGAATGAGAGAGATGTTGGAGGAGAGGGGAAAATTCGAAAGAAATAAGACGAGACAGTATAAATAAAAGGGATTACTAACACTTTCGACTGATCAATAATATCAATACAGCTCTCTAACCAACAAAGCCACTCAGTCGCTCCCTTCCAAGGCTCTTCCATTCTCTAATGTAACCACCTTTAACATGTAACATAAATACATAACGAGTGCTAGTCTCATCACGCAGTCAAAATGTACAGAAATTCAACGAGAAGTGCATCGGTGGCAGCATCGACTATTCAAGATGAAAAGAGCAATCGCACACAAACGGCTGTACAAAGAGGAAAAAATACAATCGAGCGTTTCTAAATGCTCCCCATGCAAATGAAAGCAGGGATACACACTGTGAGGTATTCTTTTATTTTTGTTGGTGTTTGCAGAACAATTTGCCAGCGTATAGATGGCAATGATGCCCATGTACACGAGCAAACAGAATTCGTCTTTCCTGAGCTAATACTGGTCTATTCATTGGTCCAAGAACAAACAGAACGGATTTAAAGAGGAGCATGCTCTGGAAAGATTGAAACAAGTTTTTATTGTGAATCATCTTCAGGTGCGCGTAACGAGGTAACGCGAGCTGTGCAGCGAGGCATGTTTTGTTCTGTTTTGGTCTCATTTAGGCTTTCATTCGTCAACAGAGCTGCAATCTTTTGCAGGTCGCTGGCCCGCGTCCTTGTGCCGCTCAAGCCTCGCAGAAGATCGACATGGGACAAATCCAATGTATCAAGGTGCTCTGAGATCAGGAGTGGTTATCTCTGGCCACGTATGGGCCATTCTCTCCTTTACTTTTGATACCTTGCGAAAGATCAAATTCAGGATGCCAGAAGCGACATAACACCAAATGTTTTCTGGAGCCGGCAGGACTGATGCCCACAGAGCCAAGAAGCAAAGGGCATGATTTTTTTGTTTTGTTTTATAGCCGTCTAAATGGAACAGACATGACGATTACCTTGTTGGAAATGACCCCCCCCCCCCCCCTTTCCATGTTTTCGTTCCTCTTTTTGCTTAACCATTCATAAAAATTAACAACAAAAGCACTAGCAGCTACGAATGCTGTTGTCTAATGCTTCTGTCACTAAGTTGCGCTCTATGAGACCAACGGACTGCCACTGTTTTGGAAATTTCAGTCAAAAGGAACCTGCGATGGAATAATTCGTTATGAATAAGGAAAGGTAAGTTTGGTTCGTACATGTCGTATATGGTTCTTGCCGATTGATATCAATGTAAGGTCTTGCACATAATTTAAGCGATGAGAATATCAGAAAGGCACTAGAGGAAATCGTTGACAACTTCACGACTGTCGTATTTTAAGCAGAGAGCAATTGTCGAGAGGTTAGAAATATAACAAAACACTTCGGACTCCTAATTGAGAAATCAAGCTCATGATTTCGTTATGCTCATAAATACTCATGCTACTGGGCGTTAAGTATGCCCATCTACTTCAAGGACCCTACATATTTTGCTTATAGCATTTTAAAGCATGAACAGCATTTTTCCAAGAAAAGAAAATCATTTTCTTGCATTTTCTTGAAGATTTTGTATTTCTCTTTAATTTTTAGGTTATTTTTGAAAATAAATTGTAAAGATGAGAAATTGGCCAAATGACTCTCGGCGAGAATAAAGTTTTCAAGAAAAATATTCTTCTGAGACGGCGTCACCCACTTTTTAAATCTATTTGCCTGATAAGAAGATATAACCCAACCGAATGCATTGGAAAGCCAGATTAACTATTTGTAAGGCTTCCAATTCTACTCTTTACAAAGTGATAAGTAGACTTTGTTGTACGACAAAACCTCTGGGATATTATAAAACACAAGCTAAAAATGTATAGGGCTACCAAGTATAAGTATACTGGAATGGCCATTATGGAATAAGAGAAATGAAATGCATTTGAAATGTAAATAACTCCTGAAAATTTAATACTTTCAAATCATTTACAACTTAGACAAAATTGGCAAAGATGAAAGAAACATCAGCATAAGCAAGCATGTTGTTATTTGTGTGTTTCTTGGGTTGTCGAGGTACAAGTGCAATAACATTTTTGCCAACTTCCCCCTCCACATGTAACCTCCAGATCACAGAAATAAAATTGCTATTACATCGTCTTTACAGGTTTTTAAATGTCAATGTGATAAACTTCAATCATATTAATCGAGGTATTTGAGTCACTTTTTTATATCTGCTAAGCATCTAATATGGACTTCTGGTTATCCACACATTCAGAAAAAACTGGGATATGGAACGAAAAATAAACAAACTTCGAACAACACCGCGGGCTAACTATTTTGCGTCGTCCTTTTCAACCATAGAGAGAAAATGTCATATTACTTACTGTTGTTCTCTGAAACACTGCCAAATTGTTGTTGGGACGGTTGTCATGGTTGTAGACATTGTCAAGGCTTTTGAGATTTTACCTTCAAGATTTCCCAGGCAATTGCCTATCAGTTAGTTGAAATATACACAGTGATCTAGGTATTAATTAAACAATGCTATAGTTTCAAGACCATGTTCATTTACATTAAGCAGCATCAAGTATTTTTTCATTGTGAGTATATCTATATTGTTTCAATCGGAAAGCAGAGGAGTAAAAGCACAACTGATTTTCTTGAAAGATACTTGTTTATAAATCAAAAGATCTATATCACGAAGGTTGTTTTCTGACAGTTTGGTCAATAGCTGGCCATGATTCATTTAATTCGATTTTTAAGATTGGAATTCTGTCAGAAACAAAGAAAAAAAGGTTGTGAGTTTTTGCGATTACCTTGATTACATAATGGAGAAATTGTCTTTTTTCTCTAAATCTAATTGAATTCTATTGATTAAGATATGACCTTTCATTAAGAAATTATACACGGATACCTTAGCCCACGTCATGGAAGTACAGGTGATTGGCATAAAAAGATATTTGTTAATGAATCTTGAAAATCTATACCATGAAGGTTGGAGACTGCGCAGTCAATAACTTGCTCTGACTCATTTATCTCGCTTTTAAATTTGTCAGAAAAACAAAAGAAACCACCAAGGAGCCAGAAAGAGAGGAAGGGTGTGTATATGTGTGTGTGTGTGTGTGGGGGGGGGGGGTGGTAAGGGGATCAGTGTCCAATAGACCTGTTTACTAAGTGTATTCAAATTTATGCATGTTTCTCTCCAGAACCCTTCACTCTCAGGTGGCAGTTAAAACCGTATTTAGAACCTTCAGAAAAAAAAGGTTCTATAAAAGGTTCTTTATATATTCACGAACCCAAAAGGTTCCTTGTACAACCAATAATGATTCTAAAAACCCCTTTAGAACCCTTCAGAGAACCTTTATCTGGGGAGCGTTTCATGAAGAGTTTTGTCCGTGAAAATCACCGGGAAAATGTTATAAGCTACTGAAAATCCTCGCATCTGATTGGCTGAAAGCAAATTAGTCAGTGAAAATCACCGACAAAACTCTTCATGAAACGCTCCCCTGTTTATAGGCTATTAATGGTTCTTTGCAGAAGATTTAAAGGATCCAAATGTGGGACACGAAAAGGTTCTGATCAGCACCATTTTTTTCTATGAGTGTTGACTGCCAACTACTCAGTACACATGGGGAGCGTTTCATGAAGAGTTTTGTCGGTGAAAATCACCGACAAATGTTATAAGCTACTGAAAATCCTCGCAGCTGATTGGCTGAAAGCAAATTAGTCGGTGAAAATCACCGACAAAACTCTTCATGAAATTCTCCCCTGTTGTGCAAATAATGTCATATGAATAGATGGAATCCAGTTTGCAACATTTGTTGTTGCTATGTCGGGCAAGTTTTCTTAGTTGTCAAGGGAAACTTTGTTCAACGAGTATGCATGAAATTAGAAAACGGGCCTATTGAAATCGTCCGTTATCCATCCAAGGAAGAAGAAAGTACTCATTTGTGGCCATTGCAACCTTATATCATGCATATAGTAGCTATTAAATTATAATGATGCTCCGTCGTCTACATGCAAAAGGGAATGAGAGTTTGATATGACAGTTAATATTGAACAACAACAACCACCGGCACAACACAAAAAGATATAAATTCAAACAAACACCCTTAGAAAAATGGTACTGATTAGAACCCTTCCTTGTTCTATATGTGGAACCTTTAAAGGTTCTTCAAAGAACTATAATAGCCTATCAAAAGGTTCTCTAGAGGGTTCTAAAGGGGTCTTTGAAATCATTTTTGGTTCTACAAGGAACCTTTTGGGGTTCTTACAATATAAAGAACCAAGTTATAGAACCCCTTTTTTCTGGAGGTTGTAAATACGGGACAAAAAAAGGGGTTCTAACTGGCAAATTTTTATAAGAGTGAATGACAAAAACAAAACAAAAATACAATCAAACAAAGGTTTCAAAACTCAACAAAACTCAACAAAACAGAAAAACAACAGCACTGTAAAAGAAAACGAACAAAATCAAGACGAACAGTCCATACTGAGATTGTGATATGTTTGGATTTAAATTAAAGATTAGTTCATTTCCTCTAAGATACTGATAATACAAAGCAAGATATGTGTTTAAGTGCTCGGATCATATCATCTTTCCATCTTCTCATTAGTAAGGGATTAAAGAACTTCAACGAGAATAAATAAACAAGGTTATCAAGTAAATAGTTTAAACTTGATTAGGGCAAAGGAAAACAAGGAGTTGTATAGGCATGAAAGGAAATAAAAACCATGGCGATTGTAGAAGAAAAAATAATTGTAATTCATTCTCCTTAGGTAGGGGGGGGGGGGGACTTGTGAAAAGAGAAATGTAGATACTGGGAAACTGCGAAAGATTTAAAGAGATAAATAGAAACATTTTGCATATTTGTCTATGTTTTTTTTTTTCATTTTGATTTTTTTCTGATATCTATATATAAATTTCAGTTTCCATGTAACAAAATGTATTCCTGCTTTGTTAACTCAACATAAAGGTGTTAGCCCTCAGGCAGAGCTTGCTGCCGATCTCAAATACGTTATAATCATGCAACTGAATATGCACTAGTGTGTTTTATGTTTAAAGAGATTATCAACTCTCTGATCGCCGAGTTAATTTTGAGGGGAAAATTATGACAAGTGTCAATAAAAATTCTTTAACTTATAGAAAATTGAAATGAAGCAGAATTGAATTCTGTTTTCCTTAGTTATGTTAGTGCAGTATTGATGTTTGTACTTCTTCTATTGATACCACTTAAGTACACTAGCTAGGGTGTTTTTTTTATACCTTATCTGGTACAAGTGTAAAGGAGAAAACTAATTATTACGATTGTTCAATTTGATCGTACGAATGTGCACTGATGAGAAAAGAACGTAAAGAGAGTAGACCTTCCTTGTATCTCTGTGGAAAAGCAGGGTCAGTGCAGAAAATTCGTAAAACAGACATCAGACAGTCTCAGAGATTGCAGTTGCATTGCATTCCCATGAAGATAATAATGTAGCCCTACATGACTTGTATGAAATGGGAATAACCTCCTGCAAGCAAAATGGTTGGTCTTTTTGTTTTTTAAACGTTGATTATTAATTTTGCAGGCCTTTCTGTCCCAGCTCGAAATGCAGGTGCAATGAAGGACATGATGATTATCAGGGAATAGGCCGCTGTGCCTTCTGACTCGAAAGGCTATCAATCTATAGGGCACGTCATGAAAAATGTATCACTGGATGATTGAGTGCACATACAGATTACAGAGACACGCGGACTAAGAGATATACCTATAGGATTAATCAGTGGCGTATCTAGGATTTCATTTTAGGGGGCGGTGATGAGCACACTTACTGAGCGCGCTCCCTTGGGGGGAGGTTGCAGGGAGGGGCGCGGAAGCTCCGACGTTTCTTTGTCATTGTTCCTTGTCTGCTCCCGCTCTTCTTACGTTCTCTTACCTTTTTCTTTTCTCGCTCACGCTTTTTTTCCCCTTCCTTTTTCTTTCTTTCTTTTTTTTTTTTGGTGGCGTGTTTTTTTTTGGGTTTTTTTTTTTTTGGGGGGGGGGGCGGCCGCCCCATCGCCCCTCTGGCTACGCGCCTGGGATTAATCGATTTACAAGGGAGATGAAAGGGGACGGGGTAAAGATTGATCCAGACGAGGGGTTTTCAAACCTGCGTCGATGCCCGGTGGCTTTTATTTGGGATTTTTAGCGGAACGAAGCTAGCTTTTGTATTATTCATAATATAGATTTTGAATGAAGTAAAACTTGTTGGCTATACTTATTGACAACGACATGTTATGGGCGGGGTGGGGTTTCCGAAACTATCGACCAGGCTGTTTTATCCTCGAAGGTCAGTGCATTTTCATTTGCGGCAGGAGATAAATATTTTGCTTCAATCTGGTGCACAGTTAATTATGTTCATGTAAACTTCTTTCATTTCGCTTACTGGCATTAGTACTCGGTGAAGTTGGTGAAGAATCGATATTGATGATGGTGGTGGTGGTGGTGGTGATGATGATAATGATGATGATGTTAATGATAATAATGATATAATAATAGTAACAATGATATTTAGTGACGATAAACATCACCATTATCATCATCGCCCTCGTCTTCTTCGTCATCGGCACTGAGACCAACAGCAATAACTGCAACAAAAATAATGAAAATCATAGTAATAGTAATGATGATGATGACAATAATGATAAAAATAACAATAATAATGATAACGACAACAACAAAAAATACTATAGTGATAGTAATAATAATAACAATAATAATAATAATAATAATAATAATAATAATAATAATAATAATAATAATGATATCATCATCATCCTCATCATCGTGAGGATGACAATAAAAGTGACAATTTGCAGGGTATCTTTTAAAGTATATTAAGAAAGGTAAACGAAATGAAGGAATAATGGGTTAGTGGGTTAAAAAGTATGCGGGAGTGTGTCATTATCATAAAGAAATCATAATCGAAAACAATCTCTACAGATATCACTATTATCTTACTCTCGAAGCTAACGACGTTTATTTTTTTTAACGAAATGTTTATAGTCCAACTAACCATGGGTCCTGTTGCTAATATTTGCTTTCTAACTCGAACAGCATCTGAAAAACACAATAGAATTTTGATTGTATTATCAATGATTAAATTGTCAGACAAAGTAATGAAAAAATAATTTGTTCTCATATTGATGGTATTCTTGAGGCATGAATCGGGTGACTGATTTTAAAATAAGATTTGGAGAATGCGTCCTTTGCTTTGTTTTGATTGTTGTTGTTTTTGTACACAATTATTATGCGCTTTATACAAACAAATCAAATTGCGAGTCGGTGCATGCAGCTACATATAAAACTATAACCATTTATAGTGAAAAATTTTGAAAGAAATTGCGAAAGGTTGTTATAAATTGTTATAAATTCAAGTCCAATTAAAAATAGATAATAACTTCTTCTGAGTCTGGAGAAAAAAAACCCCTTTTTTAAACTGGGGACGGGGATGTAGGAAAAATTCGCAGGGGGCAATATTCTTGTGTAATCATAAATGAGGGACTTGGCGGTTGACGTGTGCCTCTCGCCATCAGCTACCAAAGTGATGATCCCATTAACTATTTTCTACAAATTAACAAAAGTTGTGGAAGAGTGATATGGAAAAAAATAGAAAGTACTTTTTCTACCGGAATAGTTCCCCCCCCCCCCTACACACCACCACCACCACCACCAAAAATACAGAAGAAAAGCGGGGGGGGGGGGGGATAAAAGAGGCCTTCAGGGGATTCAAATAATATTCTTTGAAATTCTTTCATTTTACTCTCAGAAGAGAATATTCAGAAACCTTAAAACATGAAGGAAAATGATGAAAAGCGGGAAAATGGCAACCCTTGATTTTATCTTCGATTTAATTTCACTTTATCTTCGTGATAATCTATCATAGCACTGATTTCATAACTTTATCAAGTATTAACGAAGGAAATGATTTTGAACATGGGATTGTGGCAACGAATTTGGGCATTGACCGCCTAGGCGCAAAGAGTATTACCGTCTCTGTACTACTATAAACATGGCGCAATGACAAACGTTAATCTTCTTCGAGGCATATGCTAAAGTTCAAAATACTCATGACAATAATCCTCACTTATCACTTTGTGTTATTTCTGCAGGGTTTGAGGAAGTTTAGCAACGGAAGAATAACTCTCCAGCAGGGAGTTTGGAACTTGACGGTAGAGCGCCATCTGTTGACAATATACGACACAGTCCAAGGGAACAGCCTGCATTTACCACAGAGAGCTGGATGACACTTTACGCCAGTTGCATGACTTCGAGAACCAGAAACAGTGCATCGTTGTGGTTGGAAAGAAAAATCACTTTTCCCTTCAAATGGAAAGAAATCGTGAATTATGTCCTATAATACCAAACTCATGCACGTTCAAATGCCTCCTCCAAGGCGGCCTACGATGCCTGCCGTGACGACATCGAGCACTTTTAGAACGCTTGGGTCATCTCGAGGAGGGGGTATGAGCAAAAGCCAGAATTTCGTATTCCCCAAAACGTCGCCTGACGATAAGAGGAAAGAAAATGGAGGCTCAAGTCGGCCATCGTTGAGTCTAAAGGATATCACAAAGTTTGATCTGATGAGTCCGTGTGCCGTGCAGCAACTCACTGGAAGTTTTCAATCTTCCTTTCCCACCATTGCTGGGAAGGAGGCAAACAACGTTAAAATGCTGAACGTGCAGTTGCCAAAGAATCCGTACGCAGCATTGCCGAGACTCGCACTTACGAAAGGGGAGGATATCCGAGACGAAGCACGGACGAGCTTGACGCGCGGTCTCTCGAGATCCCATTCCGAACTCTCGCACTACAGAACGCGCGACTCGCACCACGCGCTGCTAGACAGACCGCATACGGAGAGTAGACTTACGCGCAGGGCGCAACATGGCGGACCAGCGTTCTTCTCGAGCAGAGCAAGTACGATATCAGAAGAAAGCAGACAACCGCTAGACTCCGAAGAAAATTTGAATAACGACGCAACCAGGACAAATACCGAAACAATCAGGACAGATTCCGAAACGAAGCTAGGTCGTTTCGAAGAGTTTCCCCAGCAATCTGAAAAATCGAAGACTATGAAAGAATCTATTCGAATTCAAAGGACAAAGCTGCTATCGCGGACAAAACCAGTGGCAACGAGGAGAGAACAGAAGACTGGACGGGCGAAAACGGCGGAGAAAATGGCAAATTTAGCGATGAGCGCATACACGGAGGTCCACGCGAACAATCGGCAGATTAAAGGACAGGTTTGGGGTGGACTCAAACCGAAAACTTCTCCTGAGGGGTCAAGATTAGTTCGTTTTAATACTCACAATGATGTCTTTGAGTACACCCCAGGCCAGTGTCTATTGTGAAGTATGTGTAGGAAGTAGTCAGTAACCGCGCGTGCACACAACGTTACCAAGACGTTCACAAAACGTCCCTAGAACGGTTGACACATTTATAAAGCTTTGATGTACATCTTAAGAAAGTATTGTGTGACGTAGCTCTGGTGATGTCTTTAGACGTTTTGTCCACCTCAGGCAGCGTTGAATGTGATGGACAGATAAAGATGAATTGGTTGTTCCAGTGACCTGGGTGCCGTTGCATAAAAACTTGCTGTTATAGTATCTTTGCCATTAATGGTAACTACCATGGTAACGTTACTCAACAGCCAATCAAAATCCAGTATTCCATGAAAGCTACCATCGATGGCAAAGTTACTCTAGTAGCAGGTTTTATGCAACGGCACCCTGGTATGCACACAACGTTACCATGACGTCACAAAACGTCCTTATAACGTTCACTTAGACGTTCATAGAATTTTCGGCTACATCCAAAGAGGGTCTTGCGTGACTAGGAAATGATTTCTTGGGGCGTTTTGTGCCCCGATCAGCATAACTGGTAGATCCAAATGGTTTCGCTTTGACATTCATAACCTAGAAATCCTATGAAGTTGCCAGGACGTTCACAAAACCTGAACGTTTTGTGTTCCCTGAGAATGAAGTCTTCGAATATACTTTACGATTGTAAATAACATTAAAACACAAGAAATACTGCAAGTGGTGAGGCGATTTCGTGTTCAGCTATAGCCTATGGCTCATACTTTTCCCATTCAAGATCACATTTACTGCAATTGACCAATGTTTATAATTGACCCAGCAATGGTCAGACAAAGTGATACGTAAGGGTGTTTTTTTTTAACCTAAATGTTGTTGGTGTTTTCTTGTGTGTGTACGAAAATAGTATCATAAATTTGCATTCCATCATTGCAAAACACATGGACAAGTCCATTTCAGTTTTGTCCATATTCATCCGTATGAGGATGTGATCTGTACTATGTGCCATTATGTTTCAGTTTTTTTTCAACATCTGTCTTTCTGTTACCAAGTGCCATTCTCAAATGATAAATTCTTGCATGCTTGCCAAATATTCTAGGAAAATTATTGACGTAATTCATAAAGCTAGTTATAGTGTCGACAACAGACGATGATAATCTATTTCTATTCATTTCAAATAAAACATCTATAATAAACATGTGAATCATAATTTATATCGCACTAGTTCGTTTTTGTCTCCAGGGGAATAACAATTTTCTCGACGGAACTCGAGAAATGGAGAGAAGATGAGATGACAGACTTAAGACTGGAGGAAAGAAAAAGCAGCAGAACAAGTAGATTGACACCAGTAGAGGTGCATGAGAGGGAGGGAGGGAGAGAGAGCTGGCGTGAAGGAGGGTGAGAGGGGGGGGGAGGGAGAAGGTGAGATCTAGAGAGAGAAAGGGAGAGAGAGGGGAGCGAGAGAGAGAGAGAGAGAGAGAGAGTATGTTTATGAATGTGGGAAATCATGAACCAATGATCATGGGCGTCAATTAGGGGAGGCGGGGAATAAATCCACCCCTAAACTATATCTAGGGGCTAGGGACACAATAAGATATGCCCCCGAATATTTGGAAACAACTGAAAAAGCCAATATTCTACGCCCCCCCCCCAAAAAAAAAAAATGGAAACAGAGACACCTGGAATTCATTTGTCAGCAAATTCTTGAGTGTGTCAACCTCCATCAATTTTAGGCTTAGAACTTTCCCCATCTTTTTAATTTTTTTTTTTTTGCTTGTCAGCAGTATGGTTTGGTATATGTTCCCCTCCCCATTCCCCCCAAAAAAATTATAAAACGGGATGGACGCCTATGACGTGAATTGATTCCGCCCCCATTAAAAACGAGTATTGCCTCTCAGTAAACCTAAGTAGCGCGCGACGAACACCTGAAACCTTTCCAAAACGAGAAAAAAACACATTCGTATTTATTTCATTGACTCCCTATGAGGTCTCCCCTCAGATTAGTCTGGTGACGAAATCGATGGAGCAAATAGACACTCCGATTTAAAGAACAAAAGATTCGAAAAACCGTGCAAAAGAGAAGACAAGGAAAGTTATTTGAAGGCGGATTAATGAAGCTAGCTTGGTGGTATTCATTTGGAGGGATGTATGCCTATTTGCGCAAGTAGACGCGAATCACTGAAGCAATAGATCTATAAGCTGGACTGTAGTATCGCGATCCCCTTTCGATTATACATCATCTAGTTATCAGCAATACAACATTCTTTGAACAATAATTTTAATACATTTCAGTTTCGTAGAATATTCCCTCGCATTTCCATCCCCGCCCCCCCCCCTCAGCCACTGCCTCTTCAAGTTCTCTCTCCCTCCCTTGCTTTCTCGATCTCAAATCACCCCAAATAAGATTATCATCATCATCATCACCATCATCATCATCATCATCATCATCATTGTTATTATTATTATTATCATCATCATTGTTCTTCTTCTTCTTATCAATATTATTATTATTATTATTATTATTATTATTATTATTACTATTATTATTATTATTACAATTACCATGTCCATGACTACTAATGCTGATATCAAAATTTGCTTATGAATATGACCTTTCCGCTGCCCCCCCCCCCCCCCGGTACAAGACAGATGAAAAAATCACCAGAGACTTTTGTGTTTGGCTGAAGCTATGTCCTTTGTATGAAATTAAAATTATTTTGTTCGATATTTATTCCATATTTTGCGATTATCATCTTGAAGGCCCACTTTTTTTGTAAACCCAAAGGGGAATTTGATGCTTATGATCTCGAGTGAGAAAGGCAACTTGTCGAAAAGTTCGAGTCTCTTTTCATGCACATTGACCATGTTGACAGGCTTTCAAAGTTCGATGATGCGCTTCTGAGATGCATATGTACGCTTTCAAAATACATACAACTGATATTTCTTTATCACATAAATTACAGCGATCAAACACTACACTGTAACACTGAAGATTTGAAGAATAAAAGTTCATCAGTTTTACTCGGAAATCCTTGTCCTGATGGAGTAGGATCGTCTGCTTCGCCTATACTGTAGCTTTGTTCCATATGTATGATCATTTATTATTAATGTATTCTTCCTCCTTGAACCCAGCTCTTCCTGTTGTTGTTGCCCCGGCCATTTCTTGTTACAACCCTTTCGTAAACTTAATCGTGGTTTTCATCCTTTGTTTTCTTCCTGTATCTTGAAAAGATGCTCAACCTTCAACTCGGAGCAGACGACAAAGCACGCATGCTATCGGTATCGCAGACGACAGGATCGGTACCTGCGCACTATTGATTTTCTCTTCTTCCTTTTCTTTCTTTTGTTCCAAATCAACCTCACAGACCGCCAAACAGATCTCTCCATGCACACGTCCATTATGACAAATAGGTCCGACCCCTGACACAATAGACGATTCCCATTCAATGATACCCGTCCTGCCTGCACAGAGTATAATATACTACTCCATGTACGACCGCACGCTCTGTAAACACTTCAGGGACAGTATATCTCTCCGAATATTACTACGAACAATTTCATACTTCTACCGCGACATAGGACTAACGAATGAATGTAAGTAACATTACTCTTTGTATTTGTTTTTCAGAAATATGGTCCATAAAGTTTACTGGAATATGGTGAGCCTTGCAGAGTGGGGGGGTGTCAGGATAAAATTCGGGTTTTGGAGAAAAGTGCGTCCTTAGTTACGGAGCATAAAGTATACATGTACCATTCACGCTCTACGGGACCCTTAGCAGATTGCAACCATACTATTTATGTACGGGTATATTCGCATTCGGCTTGAACTATATACCCTTCTTTATACATTTGAAACGATTTTCTTTATAAAAAAAAATATGTAAACGATTCAAATGAGATGCAATAAGCTTTAAAACTTCATAAAATTAGGCTCTTGAAAGTGAAGGTGCATTTTTATTCTATTTTTTTTTCGATTGCAGTGGCAATTGTCTCACCATGATTGTGGTTCATTGATTTTTTCTCTCTCAAGATATTGTGTATTTCTCTTGCATGCGATATTACAACATATAAATGCTTATATAAATAGCTAAATACCCTTCTTTATACACTGACATGAGATAATGGATTATTTAGTATTTGAAATTGATCCTTACTTCGGATGTAAACTAATTTTGTGTCAAAAAGGAGTTTAATTCGACCCTCTATCATGTCTATCCCTCTACACACGAACACAAATGTGAGTAAAGTGTAGTGCATTATATGGCTAATACGTCGCACAATATTACAACTACAGAACTATTATTAGTACTACTGCCCCTGAGAGTATAAAGCTATTCTATAGGATAACCCCACTCCCACCATCATGACCATGGCCTGAGAATAAATTTGTATTTACATTACGTACTTCGTCTACTCCGTAAAAATGGGGAGGGGGGGGGGGGGGGGGGGAGAGAAACAAAACAAACGAAATGGGAAAGAAGAATAACCCGGCATGACTCTTACATGACTGTCTAAAGACACGTTAGCTTGGTTAATGTATTGAAATCTACTTTACAGTTTTCGATTATGATCAATGCAACAAAAACATAATATTATTGAAATAGACAACCAAATGCTTAAATATACAGACAGTACAATAATACGTCATATCATATACCTGTATGCCTCCTACCAAATCCTTCCTACCTATATACACAGGAAAAAGGATCGAAGATGTTTCTGAGACTGTTTATTCTTTCAATATAAACGGATAATGTAAGATACAGTTATGAACTGCATTAAGATAATTATTATTCATGGACCTTGGACTGCTATATCGATGTTATTGATTAAGATGAACAATCATGAAATTTAAAGGACCAGGGTTATCGAAAGATCACTGCCGGTCTGGAAAAAATGAATCTCATAGTATTAAAAAAAAACAGAACTGAATCATTGTGATTGATACACATTAAAAAGTGTTATAATTCAATAAATGATATTTCACTTTAAGCCTTTCCATGGAAAATATTGCGCCCAATTATTTGGTATTATGAAATTGACGAAAAACAATAAACAGAACGAACAACCCCCAGAACCAAACAATAACAACAAACAAAACATGAAAACCAGTCGATTCCTGTTTCATCACGCGAAAATCCCGCACTTCAAACATACCAGTATCTAGTCTCTCGATGAATTAAATGAAATCAGGGGCGTCGCTAGAGGGGGGGGGGGGAAGGGGTGTGACACCCCTACTCAAAATTTTTGTCGGCGAATTCGAGATCGCTGTCGGGAAAAAAAAAAAAAAAAAAGAGGGAAGAGGAAGGAGGGAAAAAGAAAAAGGAAATAAGGTGCCCAAAAGAGTCATATTCAGCTTATTTGCTTGTGTATTTTAATGACGAAATAACACTGGTGCCACGAAAGAGAGTGTATTTTTTTCCTCGCTCGCTGGGCTCGCTCATATAATGTTTAGATACATGATGTTTTCGGAAAACTTATAAACATTTGGCAAGTGAGGTGAACAAAATTTAATATATAATTTCGTTATCTTTAGGCCCATCATGTATTTTGATGAAGAATTATCACTTCTACATGAAAAAGAATATGTATATTTTCCTCACTCGCTGCGCTCGCTCGTATAATATTTAGATACAGGTTGGTCTTTGAAAGGGAATTAAAAAAATAGGCAAGAGAGGTGACCAAATATATAATTTAGATATCTTATAGTTAATTTCAGCGTGTATTTTGACGAAGAATTGTCATTTTTACCATGAAAAAGTATATATATTTTTTCCTCGCTCGCTGTGCTCGCTCGTATAATATTAAGATTTAGGATGGTCTTTGAAAGCAAATGAATTAGGCAAGAGAGGTGACCAAATACATAATTTAGATATCTTATAGGTACGGTTCATCGTGTATTATGATGAAGAATTATCACTTCTCCCGCGATAAGCAGTATCTATATTTCTTCTTCGCTGCTGCGCTCGCTCGTATAATATTTAGAAACAAGATGGTTTGGGAAAGCAAACGACTCCGGCAAGCGAGGGTGACCAAATATACATGTATGATTTAGATTATAGGCCAATCTTGTATTTTGATAAAGAATCATCACTGCTACAATGAAAAGGAGAATAAAGGCCTATATTTTTCCTCGCTTGCTGCGCTTGCTCGTATCATATTTAGATATAGGATGGTTTGGGAAAGCGAGTGAATTCTGCAAGCGAAGTGACTAAATACATAATTTAGACAATCGTATATGCCCGTCAGGTGACAGGTATTTTGATGAAGAATTATCACTCTAAAATGAAAGGTGTATATCTTGCTGGCTCGCTGCGCCTGCTTCATATAAAGTCACCAAAATCTGGTTGAAATCGACTGAAATGTGTAGGAAAGACGAAGGAAAATATGATAGAGGCACACAATTGAACATGCCTAGTGGGCTTTATACGGTTGAATTTATAGATGTTGGTCGTCGGTAATTGGTGGCATTATTTGTCGGCAATCAGTGGCCTCTACATCCCCCCCCCCCCCCACTGAAAAAGGTCTAGAGACGCCCCTGAATGAAATGAAGACAATCTAGAAGTTAAAGCTTACCAATATCTCTCCGTTATCAAAATCATAAATGAAATTAGACATGTTAGAATGAAATGTTGTACGAGGTACTTGATACTAATTTTCCCATGCCAATATTCATTCTTTTCATATCCAGTTTAGCTGATGTTCGAGAGGGCCCTGACCTACTGCAATGCTGATAAAAGGACGGGCAAGGTCCGAGGACAAGCTCCCGGGTTGATATACCCCAGCCCGAATCCGTGCCGGACCATGCCGACCACCTCCTCCAGAAGAAATACTGTCCTTTGAGGATGATGTGGTCTTTGAGTGGTCCAAGAGCATTGCTCAGACTTCAATGAATCCAGGAAGGCGCGCATTCGCTCGGAGGAGCAACGCAAGACTACAGAAAGTCTTTTTCCAGGACTATTCTCCGAGGTCATTGACGATTCTTTGTCGCAACGACCGACGTCAAGTTCATTTACGAATTCATCCTCGCCGTATTTTCGAATTTGAACGATCAACGTGACAGCGTCGAGGATGTCAACACGGCGAAATACATCGCGTTGTGAATCAACGAAGCTCTCTTATGGAGTGCGGACGTTCCTGCCCCGATCGATTGTCACACCCGCTCCTCCAGTTTAAAAATCTCCAGGAAGACACTGATGATGGAATGAATGCGAATCATGTTATCGACATGGTGACGAAGCATGAGATACAAACGAGACAGAGGAGCAAATTCATGCCGGTTGTACGGCGAAGGGCACCAAGCGTCGACCGGACGTTTCTAAATCTGCTCGTAAAGTACGAAAACCGAACGAGGAACGTTACCTCATGAGGGGGTATCCGGAAAGACGTGTTCGAGAGCCGAGAGTTACATGAAAGAAGACATGTTTGAATCAACTAGTGACTTATCTCGAGCATGCTGTGACGTCCTAGGGCCCCGCCATTGCTATGACTGTTACAAGATAACGCAAGGAATACTTTTGTTAATCGGAAACGTTTCCTCCTTTCCCAGCATCCACATGACTCCTAAGAACATGTCAACTATTACCCTAGTCCAGAGGCTCTTCCCTGAGCTTAGCACGTTGGACATTCTTGAAGGAGTTGCTGATGGGTACATATCCTCTTCGATCCTCTCGCGGGATAGACTTCTTGAACTTTGCGAGCGAAAGAAAGAAGTCGGATGCGAGGAGGAAAGAGGTCAGGGAGAAGTGGGAAGGGCGCCGCCAAACGGCGGATAAGTGCCTTTTCGGTTCCAGACAAGCTGCACTTCTTCCAGCAACTTCACAGATTTAAGAGCGCAGATCCTGAAGCAACGTGGAAGCTACACCGGCTTTGAAAGACCTCGTTTCTCCTGTTAACAGCCTGAATCAGATGCCACCTCCAGCAGAAATCGAACTCATCATCAAGAAAGAAGAGGACAGAGAAAACCCTGCGAATTACTTCTGTCCTCCGTTGATGACGCGGGAGGAGATACAACGTCAGCGGAGGTCAACCGCGATTTTACGCCGGAGCAAACAGGAATACAAACTCCCCGACGCACCTCCACTAACGGACATTCTCCAAAAAACGAATAAGGCGATGGCTGGACTGGATTCTGAAGGTGTAGTCAAGCCTAAATCAGATAGGGCAAAGCCTACTAGTCCGCGTGTTGATTGCATTAGGTGATTCCTCAAGGAAAGTTCCGATAGTTGGTACTTTTGGCGGTAGCGGCGGGATACTGGGTAAGCCACCTGGTAGATCAAGGCCACCGAGGCTTGGGCGACCGGAGATTGGCGGAGGACTTGCGAGGAACTCCATGGCAGCTTCATCATTCACCAGACCGCTGCAGATGGAGACGTTGAACGAGGATGGAAGCCAGAGGAGAGAGAAGATGTGATGGAGGAAGAAGAAGAAGAAGAATGAAGAAGAGAGGAGATGAGGTAGAGAAGAATGAAATGAAGGATGGGAGAATACCAGGAAATGGTGTCAAAAGGTTTGGACGTAATCACCGTACGAAAAGATTTGATAGCAGTGGCATATGCGAATTGGAGAGGAGAAGAGGAGGCTGAGTTGATGGGGCGACCGATATTTTGATTGACGAGCGGAAGATGGTGGCCGAAGAATCTGACGAAGGGAATGACCGGGAGGAAGAGGATATTGGGGATATCATGCTTGGCACAAGGAAACTGCATCTGAATAGCAAACATGGACTGAGCAATAAAACGGGAAAGAATGATTTAAGCGCAGCAGATGAGGGCAACCAGACAACTGTAAAGAATGTCTTTGATGAAGCGTTAGAAGAGGAAGAAGATGACTTCCAAGTAGGTTCCATTGATGGTGCCTCTCGATCAGAAGATGAACTGAAGAATGATGCATGATTGAAAGATGTATTTTCTTAAATCTTTAAACTACATTCTAGCATTCTATAAACCTAATGTCACTTTTTACTTTGGGCTTTAGACTTCTTATTCAACTTGTATCATTATTGATCTTCTTTTTTTTTTCCAAGAGTGAATACAGGGTTCAAATTTAAGAACACAAAGTGTGTGTGGGACACGGTAAAATCATCGTTTCCTTTTCTTGCCAGTATGTGCGCTAATGTTTGACGAATTTCGGCATACAATTATACATGGAGAAAATACTGTCAGAAATTGTAAATTTCATACAAAGATAAAAATATCATATGTGCTTTCAAAGGACTCTTATCCACCTGTCAGTTAAGTTTGTTAAGATCTACCTGGCATCTGAGTGTTGTTCTGAATTGGTCGGCGATGTTATAATATTATTCTTTGAGAGTGGCCATTATGCCAAGCAGAATCAACTGAGATATGCTATGCCTAAGAATCTCATGATTATAATTATATTTCCTCCTTCAAGGGTAGAATGAAATTGTCTTGTTATATGTATGCTTTTCTAAACAGAATGGTTAAGTCCAAGACTAGATCAATGCATTTTAGCCGACTGGCTTACATTTCAGTTGTTAAATCATGTCTTTATTCAAGATCAAGGTAAAAAAAAAGGCAAGTGACACAAGAAAATATGACCAGAGGGGTTATTTCATAAAGCTGTTCGTAAAGTAACGCATGACATTAAGAACGACTGGAATATGAAGTGCCAAATGGGATGGCCCAAAGTAGTTCCTGACATTTAAACAAAGTGGCACGCATTTCCCATATCTCAATCAAATTGCGGCAAAAATGTACTTCGCAATAAAAATGTTTGTAAAAACAATAGCAATGTTAATGTTAGTCTGCATTTTTCACCCCTAGCTGATGCGATTATAATGACTGAGAATCCCATTGCTGGCTTGCCATATTCAAGTCGTTCGTAAAGTCATCGTAACTTTACGAACAGCTTTATGAAACACCTCCAGGTCCAATGTCCCATTCCGGACAAATGGCAGGTCGTCGTAAACAAATTATACAGAAGGAATTCGAACATAAAACGTATAATATTAACGTTACTTTCTTACAGTCATGTTTACTGCATCTACATGTATATATCATTTCATTCATGGCTTATTTATGTGTAAATGTGTAATTATTTTTATATGTTACAATCAGGCATATATATTTTGTGCAATGGTTACTGTCAATCATTTGCAGGAGGAGAGTCTCTCCTAATCAGAGATCATTTCATCAAGAGGGGATCGTGAACTGTAAATGTAATTTATGAAAATTTTATCTGGACTATCACTAAATTATTCAGTCAAAGATAGGAAATTGTGACTGGACATGTGTGAAAGAGTTAAAGTAATGCCTGGTTTACATTTGGCTTACGATCAGCGTACGGAGCCCGTATCCTGCCCGTAACCCCCTATCCAGAAATCAGTACTCCCAAGTACATAATCATAACGACTTTCTCAAATTAAGAAATAGCTTAGAATTAAACAATAAAGTCCTGCTCTACAGCCTTTCTGATATTTCTGAAAGTAACGTGCAAATGCGCAATATCCCCTATGTCAGTGACTATCTTGAAATTTCACGCGTAAGGCTTATGAGAAAGCACGACAAATTTCACTCTTCATATTAACTGGAGAGCTTAATGCAAATCTAGGAGAAATCCCCGCTTCAACTAGGCAATTATGAATGATTGTGAATCTTTCATATAAGGCATGCTATCTTATAACATTCATGACAATGTACATGCAATTTCGAGCTACATGTATTTCATGAGGACATATCTTCTTCGAAAAATGAGTGTCCTATTGGTGAATAAAACAAACGTTAAAAATATGAAAAGAAAGTTTTGTGACACTTAAACGTGGCAATATGAAAATACACATGAACGAGACAGAGAATATTTTGTGACGAATAGACTATGAAACGATGTAACTGAGAAATTTTGTGTGTGCGTGTGTGTGTGTGTGTGTGTGTGAGAGAGAGAGAGAGAGAGAGAGATCCAGAGAAAGGAAAGAGGAAGCATGTCGGAAGAGCCGACGAAGCTATAGATTAAAGAGGAAAGTATAGAAAGAGGAGAGAGAAGTGAGAGAAAGAGAGAGAGAGAGAGAGAGAGAGAAAGAGAGAATCCTAGGACTAGAAACGGAAACATGCCGGAAGAGCCAAGAAAGCTATAGGGATTAAAGCATTGGCGTAAATCACGGGGGGGGGGGATATATCCCCCAATTTTCGGATAAGGGGGGATGGCGTCTACGGTCATGACGGTTGGTTGGTTGGGTTGGCTTTGGGTTAGAGGGCGCCCATCATTACTAAATTAGAATATTGCGCCTACGTGTGCACTGCCCGGGAACCGAACCAGGGTCGCAAGAATGGGAATCTTGCATGATACCACTACACCAGCAGTGTACAAATATCCCCCACTTTTTAAGGAAGAAAAGAAAGATTTTAATTAATCAGTTAGTAAAATTTGTGATAATCTGTCTTAACTACCATCATTTTTTCGAATTTCTATTTGAAAACGCGATTAAAAAACAGAAAAATAGTTATTTTTGGCTCGCTCACTTCGCTCGCTTGCAAAATTTAAAATTAAAATGTGTGCTAAGCGGGTCTGTGCGGGTGGCGCGTTTCCGTTTTACACGTTGCCTAGGCATTTTCGCGAAAAAAATCCTACAAGTGGTCTGGTGAAAGAGTCTCAGTCATCAGCACACAGACGACAGCCAAGATATCCACTGCATGCACACAATAATGTGCGCGAACGAGCTGAGCCCATTGAGAGTTTTTATATATGGCTGAGCCTGATCTTATCTAAACGGAGAAAAAAAACACACAATGAAATACATAAGGAGAGAGAAGAAGATAGATGGAAGGAAGAACAAATAAAAACATATGGACATGGGAGAGGATAGATGAGAGGAAGAACAGAGAAATACATGAAGAAAGAACAGAGGATACAGAATTCATTGTATTTCTCCGTGTTTTTTTTTTCCATTTATCTATACATTATATCCATCTTTCTTTTTACATTTCTTTGGGCAATCCTCTCGTCTGTTTCTTCGCCTTCAGTTCCTTGAAGGCCCTTTTCCTTCTGTACTTTGCTTTTTCTTTCATCTATTCTCTCTGTACACGTACACGATCGCCGCGTGCGCCGCTGGCTAGCGCTATCTAGAGAGATTCATCTTTTTGGCTGACTGAACGAAACCTAGACTTTTAAACCAGCACGTTTGACGCAATTAATCGAAAAATGCCTAGGCTACGTGTTGTAAAACGGAAACGCGCGTGCGGGTGGTGATGGTGAAGGTGAGAGGCGCCGGAATGTTCTGATCAGACAAAGGATTGAAGGGGCAAGCCATTGTTAACACAAAATAGCGTGTCCCTCCAATCTTTTGTCTCCTTCGAGCTTT
>CM057171.1:15606129-15764141 GCA_029962745.1 Echinometra lucunter
TCCTATAATACCAAACTCATGCACGTTCAAATGCCTCCTCCACCAGGCGGCCTACGATGCCTGCCGTGACGACATCGAGCACTTTTAGAACGCTTGGGTCATCTCGAGGAGGGGGTATGAGCAAAAGCCAGAATTTCGTATTCCCCAAAACGTCGCCTGACGATAAGAGGAAGAAAATGGAGGCTCAAGTCGGCCATCGTTGAGTCTAAAGGATATCACAAAGTTTGATCTGATGAGTCCGTGTGCCGTGCAGCAACTCACTGGAAGTTTTCAATCTTCCTTTCCCACCATTGCTGGGAAGGAGGCAAACAACGTTAAAATGCTGAACGTGCAGTTGCCAAAGAATCCGTACGCAGCATTGCCGAGACTCGCACTTACGAAAGGGGAGGATATCCGAGACGAAGCACGGACGAGCTTGACGCGCGGTCTCTCGAGATCCCATTCCGAACTCTCGCACTACAGAACGCGCGACTCGCACCACGCGCTGCTAGACAGACCGCATACGGAGAGTAGACTTACGCGCAGGGCGCAACATGGCGGACCAGCGTTCTTCTCGAGCAGAGCGAGTACGATATCAGAAGAAAGCAGACAACCGCTAGACTCCGAAGAAAATTTGAATAACGACGCAACCAGGACAAATACCGAAACAATCAGGACAGATTCCGAAACGAAGCTAGGTCGTTTCGAAGAGTTTCCCCAGCAATCTGGAAAATCGAAGACTGTGAAAGAATCTTTCGAATTCAAAGGACAAAGCTGCTATCGCAGACAAAACCAGTGGCAACAAGAGAGAACAGAAGACTGGACGGGCGAAAACGGCGGAGAAAATGGCTAATTTAGCAATGAGCGCTACACGGAGGTCCACGCGAACAATCGACAGATTAAGGGACAAGTTTGGGGTGGACTCAAGCCGAAAACTTCTCCAGAGGGGTCAAGATTAGTTCGTTTTAATACTCACAATGATGTCTTTGAGTACACACCAGGCCAGTGCCTATGTAGAGGTTGTACGAAGCAGTGAGTAACCGCGCGTGCACACAATGTTACCAGGACGTTCACAAAACGTCCCTAGAACGGTTGACACTTTATAAAGCTTTGATGTACATTTTAAGAAAGTACTGTGTGACGTAGCTCTGGTGATGTCTTTGACGTTTTGTCCACCTCAGGCAGGTTGAATGTGATGGACAGATAAACATGAATTGGTTGTTCCAGTGACCTGGGTACCGTTGCATAAAAACTTGCTGTTACAGTAACTTTGCCATCAATGGTAACTATCATGGTAACGTTACTCAACAGCCAATCAAAATCCAGTATTCCATGAAAGTTACTATATAGCAAGTTTTATGCAACGGCACCCTGGTATGCACACAATGTTACTATGACGTCACAAAACGTCCTTAGAACGTTCACTTAGACGTTCCTAGAATTTTCGGCTACATCCAAAGAGGGTCTTGCGTTACTAGGAAATGATTTCTTGGGGCGTTTTGTGCCCTCAGCATAACTGGTAGATCCAAATGGTTTCGCTTTGACATTCATAACCTAGAAATCCTATGAAGTTGCCAGGACGTTCACAAAACCTGAACGTTTTGTGTTCCCTGAGAATGAAGTCTTCCAATATACTTTACGATTGTAAATAACATTAAAACACAAGAAATACTGCAAGTGGTGAGGCGATTTCGTGTTCAGCTATAGCCTATGGCTCATACTTTTCCCATTCAAGATCACATTTACTGCATTGACCAATGTTTATAATTGACCCAACAATGGTCAGACAAAGTGATACGTAAGGCTGTTTTTTTTTTTTTTTTTACCTAAGGTTGTTGGTGTTTTCTTGTGTGTGTACGAAAATAGTATCATAAATTTGCATTCCATCATTGCAAAACACATGGACAAGTCCATTTCAGTTTGTCCATGTTCATCCGTATGATGATGTGATCTGTACTATGTGCCATTATGTTCCTTTTTTTTTTTAACATCTGTCTTTCTGTTACCAAGTGCCATTCTCAAATTATAAATTCTTGCATGCTTGCCAAATATTCTAGGAAAAATTATGACGTAATTCATAAAGCTAGTTATAGTGTCGACAACAGACGATGACAATCTATTTCTATTCATTTCAATAAAGCATCTATAATAAACATGTGAATCATATATCGCACTAGTTCGTTTTTGTCTCCAGGGGAATAACAATAATCTCGACTGAATTCGAGGAATGGAGAGAAGATGAGATGACAGACTTAAGACTGGAGGAAGAAAAAGCACAGAACAAGTAGATTGACACAAGTATAAGTGCATAGAGGGAGGGAGAGAGAGAGAAGAGAGAGAGAACTGGCGTGAAGGAGGGTGAGAGAGAGGGGGAGGAGAGAGGGGGGAGGGAGGGAGGGAGAAGGTGAGATCCTAGAGAAAGAGAGAGTAGGGAGAGAGAGGGAGCGAGAGAGAGAGAAAGAGAGAGAGCATGTTTATGAATGTGGGAAATCATGAACCAATGATCATGGGCGTCAATTAGGGGAGGCGGGGAATCAATCCACCCCTACACTACATCTAGGGGATAGGGACACAATAAGATATGCCCCCGAATATTTGGAAACAACTGAAAAAGCGCAATATTCTACGCCCCCCCCCCCCCAAAAAAAAAAAAAAAAAAAAAAATGGAAACAGAGACACCTGGAATTCATTTGTCAGCAAATTCTGAGTGTGGTCCACCTCCATCAATTTTAGGCTTAGAACTTTCCCCATCTTTTGTAATTTTTTTTTTGTTTGCTTGTCAGCAATATGGTTTGGTATATGTTCCCCTCCCCATCCCCCCCCAAAAAAAAATATTAAAACGGGATGGACGCCTATGACGTGAATTGATTCCGCCCATTAAAAACGAGTATTGCCTCTCAGTAAACCTAAGTAGCGCGCGACGAACCCCTGAAACCTTCCAAAACGAGGAAAAAAAAACCACATTCGTATTTATTCATTGACTCCCTATGAGGTCTCCCCTTCAGATTAGTCCTGGTGACGAAATCGATGGAGCAACATAGACACTCCGATTTAAAGAACAAAAGATTCGAAAAACCGTTGCAAAAGAGAAGACAAGGAAAGTTATTTGAAGGCGGATTAATGAAGCTAGCTTGGTGGTATTCATTTGGAAGGATGTATGCCTATTTGCGCAAGTAGACGCGAATCACTGAAGCAATAGATCTATAAGCTGGACTGTAGTATCGCGATCCCCTTTCGATTATACATCATCTAGTTATCAGCAATACAACATTCTTTGAACAATAATTTCAATACATTTCAGTTTCGTTAGAATATTCCCTCGCATTTCCATCCCCGCCTTCCCCCTCAGCCACTGCCTCTTCAAGTTCTCTCTCCCTCCCCTTGCTTTCTCGATCTCAAATCACCCCAAATAAGATTATCATCATCATCATCACCATCATCATCATCATCATCATCATCATCATTGTTATTATTATTATTATCATCATCATTGTTCTTCTTCTCTTATCAATATTATTATTATTATCATTATTATTATTATTATTATTATTATTATTATTATTATTATTATTATTATTATTATTATTATTATCATCATTATTACTATTATTATTATTATTACAATTACCATGTCCATGACTACTAATGCTGATATCAAAATTTGCTTATGAATATGACCTTTCCGCTTGCCCCCCCCCCCCGGTACAAGACAGATGAAAAAATCACCAGAGGACTTTTGTGTTTGGCTGAAGCTATGTCCTTTGTATGAAATTAAAATTATTTTGTTCGATATTTATTCCATATTTTGCGATTATCATCTTGAAGGCCCACTTTTTTTGTAAACCCAAAGGGGAATTTGATGCTTATGAATCTCGAGTGAGAAAGGCAACTTGTCGAAAAGTTCGAGTCTCTTTTCATGCACATTGACCATGTTGACAGGCTTTTCAAAGTTCGATGATTGCGCTTCTGAGATGCATATGTACGCTTTCAAAATACATACAACTGATATTTCTTTATCACATAAATTACAGCGATCAAACACTACACTGTAACACTGAAGATTTGAAGAATAAAAGTTCATCAGTTTTACTCGGAAAATCCTTGTCCTGATGGAGTAGGATCGTCTGCTTCGCCTATACTGTAGCTTTGTTCCATATGTATGATCATTTATTATTAATGTATTCTTCCTCCTTGAACCCAGCTCTTCCTGTTGTTGTTGCCCCGGCCATTTCTTGTTACAACCCTTTCGTAAACTTAATCGTGGTTTTCATCCTTTGTTTTCTTCCTGTATCTTGAAAAGATGCTCAACCTTCAACTCGGAGCAGACGACAAAGCACGCATGCTATCGGTATCGCAGACGACAGGATCGGTACCTGCGCACTATTGATTTTCTCTTCTTCCTTTTCTTTCTTTTGTTCCAAATCAACCTCACAGACCGCCAAACAGATCTCTCCATGCACACGTCCATTATGACAAATAGGTCGACCCCTGACACAATAGACGATTCCCATTCAATGATACCCGTCCTGCCTGCACAGAGTATAATATACTACTCCATGTACGACCGCACGCTCTGTAAACACTTCAGGGACAAGTATATCTCTCCGAATATTACTACGAAACAATTTCATACTTCTACCGCGACATAGGACTAACGAATGAATGTAAGTAACATTACTCTTTGTATTTGTTTTTCAGAAATATGGTCCATAAAGTTTACTGGAATATGGTGAGCCTTGCAGAGTGGGGGTGTCAGGATAAAATTCGGGTTTTGGAGAAAGTGCGTCCTTAGTTACGGAGCATAAAGTATACATGTACCATTCACGCTCTACGGGACCCTTAGCAGATTGCAACCATACTATTTATGTTACGGGTATATTCGCATTCGGCTTGAACTATATACCCTTCTTTATACATTTGAAACGATTTCTTTATAAAAAAAAATATGTAAACGATTCAAATGAGATGCAATAAGCTTTAAAACTTCATAAAATTAGGCTCTTGAAAGTGAAGGTGCATTTTTATTCTATTTTTTTTTCGATTGCAGTGCAATTGTCTCACCATGATTGTGGTTCATTGATTTTTCTCTCTCAAGATATTGTGTATTTCTCTTGCATGCGATATTACAACATATAAATGCTTATATAAATAGCTAATACCCTTCTTTATACACTGACATGAGATAATGGATTATTTAGTATTTGAAATTGATCCTTACTTCGGATGTAAACTAATTTTGTGTCAAAAAGGAGTTTAATTCGACCCTCTATCATGTCTATCCCTCTACACACGAACACAAATGTGAGTAAAGTGTAGTGCATTATATGGCTAATACGTCGCACAATATTACAACTACAGAACTATTATTAGTACTACTGCCCCTGAGAGTATAAAGCTATTCTATAGGATAACCCCACTCCCACCATCATGACCATGGCCTGAGAATAAATTTGTTATTTACATTACGTACTTCGCCTCTGTAAAAATGGGGAGGGAGGGGGGGGGGGGGGGGAGGGGGAGAAACAAAACAAACGAAATGGGAAAGAAGAATAAACCCCGCATGACTCTTACATGTCTAAAGACACGTTAGCTCGGTTAATGTATTGAAAATTACTTTACAATTTTCGATTATGATCAATGCAACAGAAACATAATATTACTGAAATAGGCAACCAAGTGCTTAAGTGTACAGACAGTACAATAATACAATGCTGTTATATATTCGATAAAATGTTATCATATACCTGTATGCCTCCTACCAAATCCTTCCTACCTATATACACAGGAAAAAAGGATCTGAAGATGTTTCTGAGACTGTTTATTCTTTCAATATAAACGGATAATCTAAGATACAGTTATGAACTACATTAAAATAATTATTATTCATGGACCTTGGACTGCTATATCGATGTAATTGATCAAGATGAACAATCATGAAATTTAAAGGACCAGGTTATCGAAAGATCGCTGCCGGTCTTGGAAAAAAATGAATCTCATAGTATTAAAAAAACCAGAACTGAATCATTGTGATTGATACACATTAAAAAGTGTTATAATTCAATAAATGATATTTCACTTTAAGCCTTTACCATGGAAAATATTGCGCCCAATTATTTGGTATTATGAAATTGACGAAAAACAATAAATAAAACAAACAACCCCCAGAACCAAACAATAACAACAAACAAAACATGAAAACCAGTCGATCCCTGTTTCATCACGCGAAAATCCCGCACTTCAAACATACCAGTATCTAGTCTCTCGATAAATCAAATGAAATCAGGGGCGTCGCTAGAGGGGGGGGGGGGGGGTGACACCCCCCACTCAAAATTTTTGTCGGCGAATTCGCGATCGCTGTCGGAAAAAAGAGAGGGAAGAGGAAGGAGGGAAAAAGAAAAAGGAAGTAAGGTGCCCAAAAGAGTCATATTCGGCTTATTTGCTTGTGTATTTCGATGACGAAATAACACTGGTGCCACGAAAGAGAGTGTATATTTTTCCTCGCTCGCTGCGCTCGCTCATATAATATTTAGATACAGGATGTTTTCGGAAAGCTTATAAACATTTGGCAAGTGAGGTGAACAAAATTTAATATATAATTTCGTTATCTTTAGGCCCATCATGTATTTTTAATGAAGAATTATCACTTCTACCATGAAAAGAGTATATATATTTTTTCCTCACTCACTGCGCTCGCTCGTATAATATTTAGATACAGGGTGGTCTTTGAAAGGGAATTAAAAAAAAATAGGCAAGAGAGGTGACCAAATATATAATTTAGATATCTTATAGTTAATTTCATCGTGTATTTTGACGAAGAATTATAATTTTTACCATGAAAAAGTAAATATATTTTTTCCTCGCTCGCTGTGCTCGCTCGTATAATATTAAGATTTAGGATGGTCTTTGAAAGCAAATGAATTAGGCAAGAGACGTGACCAAATATATAATTTAGATATCTTATAGGTACGGTTCATCGTGTATTATGATGAAGAATTATCACTTCTCCCGCGATAAGCAGTATCTATATTCTTCTTCGCTGCTGCGCTCGCTCGTAAAATATTTAGAAACAAGATGGTTTGGGAAAGCAAACGACTCCGGCAAGCGAGTTGACCAAATATACATGTATGATTTAGATTATAGGCCAATCTTGTATTTTGATAAAGAATCATCACTTCTACAATGAAAAGGAGAATAAAGGCCTGTATTTTTCCTCGCTTGCTGCGCTTGCTCGTATCATATTTAGATATAGGATGGTTTGGGAAAGCGAGTGAATTCTGCAAGCGAAGTGACTAAATACATAATTTAGACATCGTATATGCCCGTCAGGTGACAGGTATTTTGATGAAGAATTATCACTTCTAAAATGAAAAGGAGTATATCTTTGCTGGCTCGCTGCGCCTGCTCATATAAAAGTCACCAAATCTGGTTGAAATCGACTGAAATGTGTAGGAAAGACGAAGGAAAATATGATAGAGGCACACAATTGAACATGCCTAGTGGGCTTTATACGGTTGAATTTATAGATGTTGTTCGTCGGTAATTGGTGGCATTATTTGTCGGCAGTCAGTGGCCTCTATTCCCCCCCCCCCCCCCCCCCCCCCACTGAAAAAGGTCTAGAGACGCCCCCGTTATTAAAAATCATAAATGAAATTAGACATGTTAGAATGAAATATTGTACGAGGTACTTGATACTAATTTTCCCATGCCAATATTCATTCTTTTCATATCCAGTTTAGCTGATGTTCGAGAGGGCCTGACATACTGCAATGCTGATAAAAGGACGGGCAAGTCCGAGGACAAGCTCTCGGGTTGATATACCCCAGCCGAATCCGTGCCGACCATGCCGACCACCTCCTCCAGAAGAAATACTGTCCTTTGAGGATGATGTGGTCTTTGAGTGGTCCAAGAGCATTGCTCCAGACTTCAATGAATCCAGGAAGGCGCGCATTCGCTCGGAGGAGCAACGCAAGACTACAGAAAGTCTTTTTCCAGGACTATTCTCCGAGGTCATTGACGATTCTTTGTCGCAACGACCGACGTCAAGTTCATTTACGAATTCATCCTCGCCGTTATTTTCGAATTTGAACGATCAACGTGACAGCGTCGAAGATGTCAACACGCGAAATACATCGCGTTGTGAATCAACGAAGCTCTCTTATGGAGTGCGGACGTTCCTGCCCGATCGATGTCACACCGCTCCTCCAGTTAAAAATCTCCAGGAAGACACTGATGATGGAATGAATGCGAATCATGTTATCGACATGGTGACGAAGCATGAGATACAAACGAGACAGAGGAGCAAATCATGCCGGTTGTACGGCGAGGGCACCAAGCGCCGACCGGACGTTTCTAAATCTGCTCGTAAAGTACGAAAACCGAACGAGGAACGTTACCTCATGAGGAGGTATCAGGAAAGACCGTGTTCGAGAGCCGAGAGTTACATGAAAGAAGACATGTTTGAATCAACTAGTGACTTATCTCGAGAATGCTGTGACGTCCTAGGGCCCCGCCATTGCTATGACTGTTACAAGATAACGCAAAGGAATACTTTTGATAATCGGAACGTTTCCTCCTTTCCCAGCATCCACATGACTCCTAAGAACATGTCAACTATTACCCTAGTCCAGAGGATCTTCCCTGAGCTTAGCACGTTGGACATTCTTGAAGGAGTTGCTGATGGGTACATATCCTCTCGATCCTTCTCGCGGGATAGACTTCTTGAACTTTGCGAGCGCAAGAAGTCGGATGCGAGGAGGAAAGAGGTCAGGGAGAAGTGGAAGGGCGCCGCCAAACGGCGGATAAGTGCCTTTTCGGTTCCGGACAAGCTGCACTTCTTCAGTAACTTCACGGATTTAAGAGCGCAGATCCTGAAGCAACGTGGAAGCTACACCGGCTTGAAAGACCTCGTTTCTCCTGTTAACAGCCTGAATCAGATGCCACCTCCAGCAGAAATCGAACTCATCATCAAGAAAGAAGAGGACAGAGAAAACCCTGCGAATTACTTCTGTCCTCCGTTGATGACGCGGGAGGAGATACAACGTCAGCGGAGTCAACCGCGATTTTACGCCGGAGCAAAACAGGAATACAAACTCCCCGACGCACCTCCACTAACGGACATTCTCCAAAAAACGAATAAGGCGATGCTGGACTTGGATTCTGAAGGTGTAGTCAAGCCTAAATCAGATAGGACAAAGCCTACTAGTCCGCGTGTTGATGCATTAGGTGATTCCTCAAGGAAAGTTCCGATGGTTGGTACTTTTGGCGGTAGCGGCGGGATACTGGGTAAGCCACCTGGTAGATCAAGGCCACCGAGGCTTGGGCGACCGGAGATTGGCGGAGGACTTGCGAGGAACTCCATGGCAGCTTCATCATTCACCAGACCGCTGCAGATGGAGACGTTGAACGAGGATGGAAGCCAGAGTGAGAGAGAAGATGTGATGGAGGAAGAAGAAGAAGAAGAGGAAGATGAGGTAGAGAAGAATGAAATGAAGGATGGGAGAATACCAGGAAATGGTGTCAAAAGGTTTGGACGTAATCACCGTACGAAAAGATTTGATAGCAGTGGCATATGCGAATTGGATGAGGAAGAAGAGGAGGCTGAAGTTGATGGGGCGACCGATATTATCATTGACGAAGCGGAAGATGTGGCTGAAGAATCTGACGAAGGGAATGACCGGGAGGAAGAGGATATTGGGGATATCATGCTTGGCACAAGGAAACTGCATCTGAATAGCAGACATGGACTGAGCAATAAAACGGGAAAGAATGATTTACGCGCAGCAGATGAGGGCAACCAGACAACTGTAAAGAATGTCTTTGATAAAGCGTTAGAAGAGGAAGAAGATGACTTCCAAGAAGGTTCCATTGATGGTGCCCCTCGATCAGAAGATGAACTGAAGAATGATGCATGATTGAAAGATGTATTTTCTTAAATCTGTAAACTACATTCTAGCATTCTATAAACCTAATGTCACTTTTTACTTTGGGCTTTAGACTTCTTATTCAACTTGTATCATTATTGATCTTCCTTTTTTTCCAAGAGTGAAATACAGGGTTCAAATTTAAGAACACAAAGTGTGTGTGGACACGGTAAAATCATCGTTTCCTTTTCTTGCCAGTATGTACGCTAATGTTTGACGAATTTCGGCACACAATTATACATGGAGAAAATACTGTTCAGAAATTTCATAGAAAGATAAAAATATTATATGTGCTTTCAAAGGACTCTTATCCACCTTCTCAGTTAAGTTTTGTTAAGATCTACCTGGCATCTGAGTGTTGTTCTTGAATTTGGTCGGCGATGTCATAATATTATTCTTTGAGAGTGGCCATTATGCCATGCAGAATCAACTTGAGATATGCTATGCCTAAGAATTTCATGATAATAATTATATTTTCCTCCTTCAAGGGTAGAATGAAATTATCTTTAAATTCATATGCATTTCTAACAGAATGGTTAAGTCCACGACTAGATTCAATGCATTTTAGCCGACTGGCTTACATTTCAGTTGTTAAATCATGTCTTTATGCAAGATCAAGGTAAAAAAAAAAGGCAAGTAACACAAGAAAATATGACCAGAGGGGTATTTCATAAAGCTGTTCGTAAAGTAACGCATGACATTAAGAACGACTGGAATATGAAGTGCCAAATGGGATGCCCAAAGTATTTCCTGACATTTAAACAAAGTGGCACTGCATTTCCCATAATCTCAATCAAACTGTGGCAAAAATGTACTTCGCAATAAAAATGTTTATAAACAATAGCAACATTAATGTTAGTCTGCATATTTCACCCCTAGCTGATGCTATTTATAATGACCCATTTGGCTTGCCATATTCAAGTCGTTCGTAAAGTCAATCGTAACTTTAGGAACAGCTTTATGAAACACCCTCCAGGTCCAATGTCCCATTCCGGACAAATGGCAGGTCGTCGTAAACAAATTATACAGAAGGAATTCGAACATAAAACGTATAATATTAACGTTACTTTTCTTACAGTCATGTTTTACATGCATCTACATGTATATATCATTTCATTCATGGCTTATTTATGTGTAAATGTGGAATTATTTTTATATGGTTACAATCAGGCATACATATTTTGTGCAATGGTTACTGTCAATCATTTGCAGAGAGAAGTCTCTCCTAATCAGAGATCATTTCATTCAAGGGGGGATGTGAAATGTAAATGTAATTTATGAAAATTTTATCTGGACTATCACTAAATTATTCAGTCAAAGATAGAAATTGTGACTGGACATGTGTTGAAAGAGTTAAAGTAATGCCTGGTTTACATTTGGCTTACGATCAGCGTACGGAGCCCGTATCCTGCCCGTAACCCCCTATCCAGAAATCAGTACTCCCAAGTACATAATCATAACGACTTTCTCAAAGTAAAGAAATAGCTTAGAATTAAACAATAAAGTCCTGCTCTACAGCCTTTCTGATATTTCTGATAAGTAACGTGCAATGCGCAATATCCCCTATGTCAGTGACTATCTTGAAATTTCACGCGTAAGGCTTATGAGAAAGCACGACAAAATTTCACTCTTCATATTAACTGGAGAGCTTAATGCAAATCTAGGAGAAATCCCGGCTTCAACTATGCAATTATGAATGATTGTGATCTTTCATAATTATAAGGACATGCTATCTTATAACATTCATGACAATGTACATGCAATTTCGAGCTACATGTATTTTATTGAGGACATATCTTCTTCGAAAAATGATGTGTCCTATTGGTGAATAAAACAAACGTGTAAAAATATGAAAAGAAAGTTTTGTGACACTTAAATCGTGGCAATATGAAAATACACTTGAACGAGACAGAGAATATTTTGTGACGAATAGACTATGTAAACGATGTAACTGAGAAAGTTTGTGTGTGCGTGTGTGTGTGTGAGAGAGAGAGAGAGAGAGAGATCCTGAGAAAAAAAAGAGGAAACATGTCGGAAGAGTCGACGAAGCTATAGATTAAAGAGGAAAGTATAGAAAGAGGAGAGAGAAAGTGAGAGAAAGAGAGAGAGAGAGAGAAAGAGAGAATCCTAGGGACTAGAAACGGAAACATGCCGGAAGAGCCAAGAAAGCTATAGGGATTAAAGAATTGGCGTAAATCACGGGGGGGGGGGGGGGGGTATATATCCCCCTCTTTTTGGATAAGGGGGGATAACGTCTACGGTTGGTTGGTTGGGTTGGTTTTGGGGTTTAGAGGCGCCCATCATTACTAAATTAGAATATTTGCGCCTACGAGTGCACTGCCCGGGAACCGAACCAGGGTCGCATGAATGGGAATCTGGCATGATACCACTACACCAGCAGTGTAAAAATATCCCCCACTTTTTAAGGAAGAAAAGATTTTAATTAATCAGTTAGTAAAATTTGTGATAATCTGTCATTAACTACCATCATTTTTTCGAATTTCTATTTGAAAACGCGATTAAAAAACAGAAAAATAGTTATTTTTGGCTCGCTCACTTCGCTCGCTTGCAAAATTAAAATTAAAATGTGTGTAAGCGGGTCTGTGCGGGTGGCGCGTTTCCGTTTTACACCGTTGCCTAGGCATTTTCGCGAAAAAAATCCTACAAGTGGTCTGGTGAAAGAGTCTCAGTCATCAGCACACAGACGACAGCCAAGATATCCACTGCATGCACACAATAATGTGCGCGAACGAGCTGAGCCCATTGAGAGTTTTATATATATGGCTGAGCCTGATCTTATCTAAACGGAGAAAAAAAAACACACAATGAAATACATAAGGAGAGAGAAGAAGATAGATGGAAGGAAGAACAAATAAAAACATATGGACATGGGAGAGGATAGATGAGAGGAAGAACAGAGAAATACATGAAGAAAGAACAGAGGATACAGAATTCATTGTATTTCTCCGTGTTTTTTTTTCCATTTATCTATACATTATATCCATCTTTCTTTTTACATTTCTTGGGGCAATCCTCTCGTCTGTTTCTTCGCCTTCAGTTCCTTGAAGGCCCCTTTTCCTTCTGTACTTTGCTTTTTCTTTCATCTATTCTCTCTGTACACGTACACGATCGCCGCGTGCGCCGCTGGCTAGCGCTATCTAGAGAGATTCATCTTTTTGGCTGAAACGAAACCTAGACTTTTAAACCAGCACGTTTGACGCAATTAATCGAAAAACTGCCTAGGCTACGGTGTAAAACGGAAACGCGCGTGCGGGTGGTGAAGGTCAGAGGCGCCGGAATGTTCTGATCAGACAAAGGATTGAAGGGGCAAGCCATTGTTAACACAAAATAGCGTGTCCCTCCAATCTTTTGTCTCCTTCGAGCTTTCCGGCGCCACTGGTGAGGGTGTGTGTTTAAACTAAGTGCGAGTTTGACAGAAAAAAAAAAATCCGCAAAAAAATCGACCATCCCCCCCCCCACTCCTCAAAGTGGATTTACGCCGGTGGAATAAAGGGGGGGGGGGGTATAGAAAGAGAGAGAGATCATAGAAACTAGAAATGGGAAGCGTGTACAGGAAGAGCCAACGAAGCTAGAGATTAAAGGGGAAGTTAAGTTTGAAGTTTCTTTATTTCCATTTATTTAAAGTAGCAAAGCTTGTATTGTATAGACCCCTATCTGGCTTACAAAAATAATGATACAATAATAATGTAAGGCGGAGACAGAAAGAGGAAAAGAGAGAAGGGGAGAGGGGAGGGGGAGAGATATGGAGAGGGACAGGGAGAGAGAGAGGAATTCAAGGGGCACGCAGAGACAGTACTCTCAAATCAAAGCTAATCATTCGTTTGAAATAGATGCATACATTTTGGAATATCATCAGCATATTCATATTAGAAAGAACAAAATAAGAATGAATACACAGCCACAAAAAATAATTGCACCTAAAATATCAAATTGTTAAAAAAAAAAGCTACCCGGTAAACAAATAAGGCAGAAGAGTATTATGATTCGAAATTAATGGCGCCATCACTGTCTCTTAAATGTGAAGAATTCATAATGATAACCTCTGATCATGACCTAATGACAGTAGTGTTTCCGTCTTCTTCTTCGTAGTATTTGTAGTAGTTACTGCCCAACGCCCTAGTATAGGAGCCATCCGGGTCTTTCAAGCATTGAAAGTTCGTTTGAGTCAACAATATTAGATGAAATATTTGCATGTCTACATATTGTGTTTGCTCGGTGCATTTTGAGCTTCGCTCCCATGTTAGTCATCAATACATTGTGCACACTCATGCCGCTCTGAATGTCATATTCGTGTTTTCAATTCTTCGTGCGTATTAATACATCAGTCACACCAACGAGACAGCCACTAGAGCGACAACGGTTCTTGCACTTAATATTATCCAGAATGTCTTAGAGTCAGTAGGTCTAGAATCGGTGAGGTGTTTGTCGGTGTGATAGAGGTGTTGTACTACGTTGATGGATTCTATTTGGAAACGAATATGACTTCGGAAAACGCGCAAGAGTCACGATAGAATAGCCAACGAGAATAAGGAAGTGCTTCATAAGACCCACGTGCACATTTTTTCATTAGGCCAGCAGATTATCGGGATGGAAATTTCAGCATCTTTCCGGATAGTGGTCCTTCATGCAATCGTCATCGCCTTGATCTTGATGATACCTAGTGCAAATGGTGCAAACTTCTTGGCAACTCTGTTCCACCCGATGGGGCAAGCCTCGCAGAACCATTTCGTTGGACGAATCACATCGGGTCTGATTGCTCGAGGCCACACGGTAACAGTCTTGGTAGCTGATAATTACAACTTGAAGAGTTTCAACAAGGATTCTGCCGCCACCAGGATAATCACATTTAAGGTAATTTTAAAAAAAACATCTTTTGGATTGATCTTCATTTCCGTAATCTTTAAAGAAAACATTACTTAACATTTTATGGCTGAAGAGGGACATCATTTAAAGATTACAATTAGTCCGGTCACTGCGAGATGTCTTGTGCCATGGAGGTGCAGGTTCATTTAGGAACATGCAGATCAGACATGTCAAATGCGACATTACAGGGCTACTTAAGGGATGGAGGATAGGAGAAGGTCCTATCGTCTCATTTCCCGATCCTCTCCCTCCTCACTTACTATTTCTACCCTTTATTTTCCCGCTTTTCAGAGGTGGAGGAGGTGTTGGAGTGTCCTACTTATCTCTCTGAATAAAACCCTTTGAATAAATTCTTGAAACATGTATTCCCCCATTCTTTTTCAATTACATAATTTTTTTTTCTCTGCAGACAACCACGTCCACATCGGGTTTGGAGGACTTTGCAAATTCGATGTCCACAAGTCAGCATAAAGAGGCCAGTGTATTTGGTACCATGAAGACAACTCTGGCCCTTAGAGATTTCTCAGTACAGAACTGTGTCGACTTGTTCGACAATGTGAAAGTCACCGACAACCTTCGGAAGGCTAAGTTTGATCTCCTGCTTCTTGAAATGTTCGTCCCTTGCGATGCGTTGCTCGCGGAATATCTGAAAGGTAGAGTAGGTTGTGGTAGGACATCAGGACATCTGCGATTATGGTCTCTTTAGGTTTCAATCCATTTGTATCAAAAGGTCTTTCCATGTCTCAGTAGTGATTTCCATTGCATGAGCTCTGTGAATGTCATTAACGCAGTGACTCCTTTGAAGCCGTTTCAGATTTTCAAGTACTCATAGCGACCCATCTGTTCACATTGAATTAACCATTCATTTTGAATGTTAGATTGTAGTGTGGAACATTTTTAGGCCATCCAAATAATGCTGAGACGAACGCACGTTTCACATCCTCTTTACCGAGCTCATTCGTAACTTGACTTGCAATTCGAGTGGATGTGATACGCAAACCCATTTTTTTTTCTGATATGATTTCAGTACCTTTCATCGTGATGACGCCATCGTTTCGTTTCCCTTCCTTCGATGAGGATTTCTTAAACATTGAGATTCCTTCCTCATATGTACCATTCATGACAATGGGCGCCCTCACCGACGAGATGAACTTTGTCCAACGCGTGCAGAATTTCTAGGGCGTCATGTGTTCTTAAAGTTAATGCAACACGTCTACATGATGCCTTATCGGTAAGATATAATAATGATCCCAAGATTCAAGATTCAAGATTCAAGATTCATTTATTCACTCACGAAAATGCATAACTACCCATGACAGTTGTTAATACATGTATAAAATATATAAAACGTCATTATAAAAACATTGGAATACAGAAATGTACAATACAATTTCAAGAAATGACAAGGAACATACATGTAAATGAGTGAGGATCGAGATTAAAGATCTTTAAGGATCTTGGCTATTCGACCCCAATATTGAGAGAATCGTGCCCAAATCCCTCAAAAGCTCGTTCGCAGATGACCGCTGAAGCAAATATAAAGCTGTTTTAAGTGTAACGGAAAGGAATGGGAATGTGAAATAGACCCCCAAAAATAAAGCGCAAGTTGCAAATTGCAAAAAGTAAAGTTCAACCTCATTATTGATAACATTTGTTATTACTCAAAATTGCTGAAGGTAGTATTGTTGAGTGGAGAAGTCACCGGACTATGAAGCTTAAGGCACAGAATTGGAAGAAGATTTGAATCCCTGCCACGGCAGTGGCATGATCACATTACGTGCCAATGCCATCGTAATGAAAGCAGTGATCTTATTTCTTTATTAACTCCAGGGAGATACAACTGAAACATGAGATCGATCCGCAGTCATCCGTCAGGGAGCTTATAGGGCGTGCCGAATTATGGTTGTGCCACAAAGACTTCGCCCTGGAATTCCCGCATCCTACCGCTCCTAACTGGATACTGTATGCCGGCTTGATGGCGAGTGCAGAGACCAAACCCCTTCCTCAGGTAGGGGAATACATCCTGGCTTGCTAGTTGGTCATTTTAGTCCATACGGAAGTGTGAGGTGGTCTATTAAAAAAAATAGTCTGCCCTCTGTTTTCTCCTACCAACCTACATAATAACTTTGGTCGACTCCTAGTTGAAAATGAGTCAAGTTTTTCTTCTAGTGACGTTGAAGGTCGGTTCCGGACGTATTTTTGATTCACAACACGCCTGGCACATTGTAAACAACATTTACACACATGTCATAATCTTTGATCTTCTATACTGTTTTAGAATAAAATTTTCGAAAAAAAGACTGTTTCATCTTTTCGCTTTTTTCCCTCAGGAACTGGAAGACTTTGTCCTAGGATCAGGGGATCATGGTGTCATTGTGTTCAGCTTGGTAAGACACCCGATTTAGACTCTCAATAACTAAATGTATAACTGTGTGGAAATGATATTCGATAAATGTTTTTTTTTTTAATATAGTCTAAATGTTGTGTCACGAAAACGGAGGTTTGAGCAACTTTTCGAACGAAAGTTCAATACAAATCAGAACCAGGGTGCAACGCCCATATGATCATTGTTTTAAATGAAAACTGTCAAATAGTCACAATAGTAAGACACTTGCTCGGGCGACAATTCGCTTTCCCTAATCGGATTCTTAACCCTCAACCCGCCCGAATAAAAATCCAAAGTGCAACTGGAAGTTCATTTTTGACGAAATTAGAAGCGCGAAGCAAATATCCGCAGAAAGCGAAATTATGTCGGATCATCAACATCATACCTCTAACTCCTTCTCCGCAGGGTTCGACAGATATGAATCTACTGACCGAGGAAATGAACGAGAACTTCGCACAGGCTTTAAGTGAGATCCCTCAGAGGGTCCTGTGGAAATATGAAGGCCCTCCTCCCCGCACGCTTGGTAACAACACCCGGCTCTTGTCATGGCTGCCACAGGCTGATCTTCTAGGTAAAATACTGAAGAAGAAGAAAAAGAAGAAAAAGATTTCTTGATGTCTAAGTGAAATCTCTTCAGATGAATTGTTAAAAGAACCCGCTAATTAAATCTGTTGCTCTCTCTCTTTCTCTCTCTCACTCCTCCCTCTATAAACAGGATAAACATGTATTGTTATTATTTTATGTAGGTCTATAGCCTACCAGTACTTCATGTACTAAGAAATCTTCTAGACAGTTTCATTTTTTTCTCTCTCTTTCTCTCTCGCTCTCTTTCTTTTGCAGCTCACCCTAAAACCAGACTCCTGATATACCATGGTGGACTCGCTGGGGTTTACGAAGCCATGCATTTCAAGAAGCCAATGGTAATCCTACCACTTTTCGCCGACCAGCCTGCCGTAGCGGCCCGAGTTGCCAAGAAGGGGATGGGTGTTGTGTTGTCGAGGGGCGCCCTCTCCGCCGAGAACATAAAATCAGCGATACAGACAGTCCTGCAGAATCCAAGGTAAAAGAGGAGTTGTAAATGCATCTTTTCACAAATACACAACTACGTAATTATGGGTATATACTGATACAAAAATAATAAGATCTGCGTAAATAAACCCTAAACTAGAGTAATTTTAAGTAGAATTTAGCGGGTTTTTTTTTTCAGTGTTTCCAAATTTGTTCTTCTAACAATACTTTAGCCTCCTTATATATTATTACATGATTGTATTCCATCATCTCTCACTTCTGTAAAAAAGTTAACGAGAAGAGTATAATAGCTCTGTTTTTCCATTCAAAACGATGATCAGCTCTTTTTCATTTGATCTTTTTTTATCATTTTCATAATTTCTGATCAGTTACAAGGCCAACGTAGAGAAGTTTGGATCCATCAGCAAAGATACACTCGCGAGCCCGTTGGACACCGTCATGTTTTGGATAGAACACATCGTCAAGTTTGGTGGATCGCATCTAAAGACAAGAGCTGGAGAACTGAACTTTATCACCCGCAACTCTCTCGATGTCATAGCTTTTATCCTTGCAATTGTCATTTTAGGGTTGTATATTAACTACATGGTCATTCGCTCTTGTTTTCGCTGTATGTCTGGTAGGAAAATGAGCAAACCTAAAACAGACTAACAGTCAAATAGAATGAGATGTAAACTAAATGTTTGTGATATTGTAATGTCGAAATTAGGGGGCTGCAAGTTACTCCCATTAAAAATAAGACCCCGATATTTTCCATACATTTTCCTAAAAATTCATCTTGATATCCTTTTACTCGGATAAGAAATGCTTAGCTACCCCATGAAAGATTTGGGTAATAACGTGCGAACGCCCCCAGTGAAAAGTTTGTTGATACATGTAGTTTCGTTCTGGAATAAAACTCGCTTATAAGGTATTTAGATGAAGATAGGGAAAAACAGAAAGTGAATATGAAAAATACACCGCGTATTTCGTTGTAAAGATAATGAAAGAAAATTGAATGGGTAGACGCTCACAAGAAAAATTTTAAACGATATGTAAACACCAAAAGTGATGTGAACCGCAGGATTATTAAATATAGAAAGTATTATACAACACTTAAATAGATCCCTGTCATTTGATTGCTTGTTTGATATTGATCATTTGTCCCATTGCACTATGACGTCATCATTCGTGCAATGTGGCTCCATTTACCGTGCAATCTTGGATCCATACGATTTGCCCCATTGCACGAACGCCGAGAGCCCGGCACACTACGTTCGTAAAACGCTTGCGTTTGCAGTGAGCACCACGAACAGCACGCTAGCGTATAGTGCTATTGAAATTGCGATTTGATCTATTTTTAGGTGTCATATAAAATGTTTTTTTCATTCGTACATGGACAGAATATTTCATACGGTGTAAGATGAAATTACTAATCCATTCAACTGGGTTGCGCCTCGTTGATCATTTCATCTTTCATCTCATGAAATATTCTGTCCATTGCACTCATAAACATTCATTATTTGTATGGATACTAACAAAAATGTTGTGAGCAAGCCTCTGGAACACTTTAGTTGCAGTCATGTACAGAGAGATAAGGAGAGCATAGGAAGAGAGAGAGAGAGAGAAAGAGAGAGAGAGAGGATAAAAGGAAAGAAGACTAGAGAGAGAGAGAGAGAGAGAGAGAGAAAGAGAGAAAAAGTGAAAAAGCCCGGATGAGAAAAGGAAAGAAAGCTAGAGTGAGAGAAAAGACAAAGAACAAAAGCCAGAGAGAAAGAGAGAGATGAAAGAGAGGATAAAAAGGAAAGAAAACTGGAGTGAAAGAAAGGAGAGAGAAAGGAAGTTGGAGAGGAAGGAGAGAGACAGAGAGAGAAGAGAGCAGGAAAGATAGCTATAATGAGAGAGAGAGAGAGAGGAAGTAGAGCGTGGGGGGGGGGGGGGAGGAATTACCTTTCTCGGTCAAATATTTGTATTCCATTGTCCATGGCCTTGCAGTTGAACTTCGTGCCTTGATAATAACTCACATGTCTCTCACACTCGCGCTGAGCTACATATGATCTGAGTAACAGATTATATGCATGTACGTCAGAGTTTCAATATAGGCTCTATACGGGTATCATGCAAAAGATAGTGATAAAGCTTAACTTGGACATATAACATGACAGTATCTCCATGAGGCTTGCAACATCTTTCCGGGCCCTTATCGTGCAGGCAATAGTCGTCGCATTCGTTGGGACGATACCGAGCGCGAATGGGGCAAAATTTCTCGCCACCATGTTTCATCCTCTTAGCCAAGCCTCGCACAACGCGTTTGTCGGCCGGATCACCGGGGGACTCGTGGCTAGGGGGCACTCAGTAACCGCCTTGGCCGCGGATACGCATGACTTCCATGGTTTCAAGAAAGACACTTCTGCTACAAGGATAGTCACCTTCAAGGTATGATTACACATATTAAAATACACGTTTATAAAGTAATTATGTAGATTATAGTAACATGATTGGTCTAGAGCGGACACGTGACCAGGCAATAACGATTCTCGTTGGTATATGCCATGCAAGTTTAATTTGTCGGTAACCTCCACACCATGGTTTAGTATGCACTTTGGCATGTTTGGGATCAGTGTAATTTATGATCTGAAAAGATTTCTCATCAATTTGGATCTGGTGTCTGAAATGAAACCTTTTGCTTTCAAAAATTACTTTTGTTTAATTCAATTTTTCGTCCACCAAAATTACCTTTGAGATCATGCTATCAAAATTGGGTTTTTAAATAGGCCCCGAAGGGCCCCCTTAACCCTGCCACACTCATCAGTCCTCCCTTGGTCATGAAGACTATGAGATGCGGCCATCAAGGTAAATTCAAGGTAAATTTGAAAGTCGTCTCAACGCGATTGCGCATAGCATGTTAGCGAATACACACTCCTGTCTATATATTATTACGTCGACCCGTGTTGTTTTTTTATTATTATTATTATTTATTCATGGTTAAAAACAATATATACAATTGTGCCTGCATTCAGCTGAAAGCTGTTTTTCAGCAGGGCTGTGATAAAAAGAAACATTAAAATAGGTATAAGCATGAAAAATTAAATCAACAAATAAAATATATGTAAATCAGAAATTGAAACATAATATACAGGAAAACAAGAATGAAATCAAATCGCTGTGAAACAATCTAAACCAGTTCCCAGCGGAAGGGTGTATAATCATGGTAATATAGCATGTGGAAATGTAAAATTGATTTGATGATGGTGTGGGATAACAATCGTAGTGAGTGTCGAACAAGATTGTAACCTTTTGAATAATGGAAAAGATAATTTAACTTGAATATCCTTCTATTACATAGGCACGCGCATTTCTCATTTCCTCTCTTTCTTCTCACGTATTCCCTTTTCTCCCCACCACTCAGTGGCGTAGCTAGGATTTCATTTTAGGGGGGGCGGTAATGAGCACGCGAAGCGCGCTCCCTAGGGGGATGGTGCAGGGAGGGGGGGGGGGAGTTTCCCCCACCACGCGAAGCGCGGAAGCTCCGACGTTTCTTTATAATTGTTCCTTGTCTGCTCCCGCTGTTCTTACGTTCTCTTACCTTCTTCTTTTCTCGATCACGTTTATTGTCTTCTTTTTTCTTTCTTTTTTCTTTTTTTGGGCGTTTTTTTTTTTTTGGGGGGGGGGGCGACTGCCCTCATCGCCCCCTGGTTACGCGCCTCCTGCCATCACTCGGGACCACATTTCCCCTCCACTGTTCTTTCTCCCTTTGTACCCACTCTTGATGCTTTCAAATTCTGTGCATGCCTCTAAATCGGCGAAGTTTTGTGACATGGCGCCGATTCCTAGGGTACCGTTTCCGGGGGGGGGGGGGGTGCATTTTTAAAAGCCACTTACGGCACTTGTGGCCTTGAGAAAGGAATCCAAATTGCTGTTTTTATCGTATTTCAAATAAAGTGTGCTTAAGGCGCTTGAATGGAGACGCAAAGGCCCAGGGTTCGATCCCCGGCACGGCAATTATGCCCTTGAGCAAGGTATTTTATTTACATTGCTGTTTTATCGTATTTCAAATGAAGTGATGTGCTATATACATATTGATACCAAAATGTGCGCGTGTTCTTTAAAAAAAAAATGACGCTATGGTATAAGGTGTGGCGCCCCCTGCACCTCTCCTTATCCTGCCACTGCAGATAGAGGTGTTGTGGCTCAGTGGATAAGTCTCCGGAATTTGAACCACAAGGTTCGTGGTTCGAATCTCTGCCGCGGCACCAATGTCCTTTGGCAAGATATGAATCTACATTTGCCACGTCTTTCGGATGGTGATGTTAAAAGTCGGTCCCAGACGTAAATAATCATATTTGATTGATACACGTCTGTAAAAACCTAATTCAACAACAACAACCCATCATGTCCATTATCTATATGGCACTTGAGAATGCTGATCATAAATGTAAATTCTTTTGAAGTTATTTGTTTCTCATGAAATCATAAGCCTTGGTAGCTAAATCATATGATGAGGAAGTTGAAATGTGTATGCAAAGCTGTAAACGGATTATATTCAAACATTAAACCTTCAGTGCACTTCGACAGGACCATATCCTTCATGTCAGCTCTGTCTATCCCGCAGACAACCCAGGACCCGTCAGCAAAGGAAGATCTGGCCAAGACTCAGCAGGAACTGATTCAGCAAGATGACGCCAGCGTGGTCGGGTTGGTAAAGCTCCTGGTAGCTCTGATTGGTGACATCGCCTTGCAGAACTGCGCCGATATGTTCGACGATGGGGGAGTCATAGACGACCTCCGGAAGCAAAAGTTCGATATCCTTCTTGCAGAGATGTTTGTTCCTTGTGATGTTTTGTTAGCGGAATATCTTAAAGGTATGGGGGTTCTTCTTCTTCTTCTTCAGAATAATATGCCTCCTTTACTGCTGAAGATTCTCGCAGATGTACTTAAAATTGTTAAAAGTCAAGACTGGTAAAAGTTATCCAGTCTGAATTTTATCAGATGTTAGGTAAATGCTACCCACTTTGTGTATGTACACTTTAGGTGAACTTACCGATTACTGTAGACTCTTCCCTTTTTCAGGGGGGGGGGGGGGGTGGTTGCGCATGCCGCTTTTGCCCTTTTCTACATGTATACGCCACTGAACCATAATTATTTACTGCCCCGCCCCAATTAAAAAACTGACTTTTGTCGATTCTAATCCTCATGTTTTTCAGTACCTTTTATCGCGATGACCTCATCGTTTCGTTTTCCTGCAATGGACGAGGACTTGTACAACATCGAGATTCCTTCATCGTACGTTCCCTTGAGCTTCGGCACCCTCACCGGACGAGATGAGCTTTGCCGAACGCGTGCAGAACTTTATCGGGCGCCACGTGATTGGAAAACTAATACAAAACATGTTCTTTAGACCTTACCGGTAAGTTCACAGCAAAGATAACCGAGCAGTCAAAGGGAACATGGAAAATAGTATACCGATAATAATCATTTGAAAAAAAGAGTTGGGGGAATGGGCAGCTTCTTAAAGGAAGTACTTTGTGTATTAAGTGAAGTCCAAGAAATCTGAAAAAAGTTTGCGAGACCAAACGGGCAATCTTTGTAAGGGAATATCGATGTGGTCGGCCATATAAAATGTAAAGCCGGTCCTTCGACTGCAGATCGACCGACAGTCGATGCAAGTGTAAACTTCAACTGTAGAGGGCATACACCGTTCCAAGACGCTCATGACGCTAGCCCCAAAACAGTTCTCTCACATAGAGATTTACAGTTAGTCTTATTTTGAAGAGAAGAGAAAATTAGAGTTATGACTGCTTAAAACTTAAAACAGATTGAATCACAACATTTGCATCACCCATTGCAATTCCCAGCTCCAAACATCAATCTTGTCTTGGGGAATAACCGCCCTCCCAACATTGTCCATCCGCGTCAGCATGGTCAGAGACCATACCAAGACCATACCTTAAAACGTGTTCTCTCTGTGTTTGTGTGTCTCACTGTCTCTCCTGGCTAGAGATTTACAACTGCAACATAATATCGATCCCAGTTCATCAATCAGAGAGATGACCGGGCGAGCTGAACCCTGGTTGTGTCACGTTGACTTCGCTCTCGAATTCCCTCACCCTACGGCTCCAAACTGGATTATGTTTGCCGGTCTCATGGCTAGCGCGGAAACCAAGCCTCTTTCTTCGGTAAGCGAGTAACCCCTAAAACATGGGTCGCATTTTCCCAATAATGATATCGAGCTTTTTTTTCCCTTTAAAGTTACACCCTAGAGCTGCCCTCTTATTATCAGACACGTGCATACTTACACGGAGCAGAGTGTATACCTTTAACTGAAATGCTCGTTATTGTCATTGTGTGGAGGCGCGCGCTCTTAAAGGACCGTTAGCTCGATTTCCACTGATGCCTGGCTCCTTATGTCTTTCTGCAAGAAATTTAATCCAACTTTGCTACTCTCCAGGACAGTCGTATAAACGGGTATCTGGCATTGCTGGGGTAATAATAATGTTAATGATTCATTGTAAGCGCCTTGAGCATCCTTTGAGATAGATATGTTGTAAATGGCGCTGTGGCTTAGTGGTAGAGCAGTGGTCTCGTAACCGGGAGTACCCGGGTTCGAAACCAAGTGGATGCGCTAATGCCCTTTTGGTAGGATATTAATCCTCATTACCAAGTCTTTTGGAGGCGACTTAAAGCCGTCGGTCCCCTGGTTGCTTGCTAACAAGCATAAATATGCTTTCTTAGCAGTCAGGCAAAACAACCAACCAACCAACCAACCAACAATTATACAAGTCTTCATCATTATCGTCATCGTACAAAATGTAAACCATAGTTTACATGCTAAACGTGCAACCAACAATGCTGTGTTTGTTTTTCGTTATTGTCTTTGTATTCCCTTTTTAAAAAACATATATATATATATATATATATATATATATATATATATATCGATTTCAGGATTTTTTCTGTTTGTACTCCTCTCGAATGGAACAATACTTCAGAAAAAAAAAACTGTCTCAAGCTGCGGAACCGTTTTTTTTTTCTGCCATGTTGTCATGTGATTCTTAGTTTGATAGTTCCAATTTGATCATGCATACTCTCCACATTTGCAGGATTTGGAAAACTTCGTGCAAGGATCTGGAGATAATGGTGTCATTTTATTCAGCCTGGTGAGACAATATCAAGATATTCATATAATATTTAGAAGTTTTTGTTCAGTCTATAATCAAAAAGACCAACTGTATAAGTAAGTAAGGGAAACAAACAGTGGGCAAAATATTAATCTACAACTGAAATGTGTATTTTAGCCTATATTGTGTCATGCGTAATTCCAAACCCTATGCCCAAAGCAGATCAAGTTCTTTGGGGAAAAAATAGATCCTACGTTCTGTTTGATATGTCTGCATCTTTAATAGCCAATACTTTATTCTGTAATACAAGGTTATTTTATTCATTAATCTGAAACCCTTGCTCTAACCCTACCTCGAGGTGATGCCTCAGTCACACAAACTAGGCTGACATAACAGACTAACATCAGACTTATAACATTAAATTACCCATATGGAATTGAAAAAAAAAAGGTCGGTTTTAAATTGATGTGAAGTCGGACTATAATCAACAAAGGCTTTTCTTTACGTCGTCTAACATTACAGGGCACAACGACAGAGAACCTCCTGAGCGAGAAAACGGTGGAAGATTTCTCGCAGGCGTTCAGTGAGCTTCCTCAGAGAGTCATCTGGAAGTATGACGGCCCTCCTCCCCGTCACCTCGGAAATAACACACACCTTATGTCCTGGATACCTCAGGCAGATCTTCTAGGTAAAGGCACTTGGCAGTCCAGAATCTTTGACAAGGAGGAGCGGTGGCAAAGTGTGAAGAATTCATTGCCACAAGGCGCAGTAAAACTGCCTAAAAGTATATTAATATTGTGGAAAAAAAAACAACTACGAAAAAACCCAAACCAAAAACAAACACCCCCAAAAAAACCAACAACAACCAAACAAACAAACAAACAAATCTCGGTAAGATATAATGGTATAGGCTCGGTCGGTTTTACTTTCCCGTACACTTTCTTATAACCAGTGCTTATGAATCTCGGGTAACCGATCAAACTCAGTGGCACATATGGCATGAAACTGCTTCCTTTTCATCCCTGATTGGTATTTATCATAAGTATCAATGTTTTTGATGGGTCGTGGCATTTATTACAAAGGTTGTTTACGGCATCAAGACTGTGAACGGACTTCCGTGGCTGTCAAGCGTAGATTGTCCGTACTCTGTGTTCACAAGACCGTTTAGCTGGTTGCCGATATCAAAGTACTGACGCGGAGGGCGCCTACCGACATGACCAAGGAGGTATTTTCAAGCACTGTAGCAATGGGGAAAATCTTCTAGAGGACTCTGCAAGAATTACTATTGATTGAACAAGAATGTTTTGTTGGGAATGTTATTGCCAGATCATTCCAATGAACTGCACTTTCTTATTCTTTGTCGGTCGAACCCTTTTCTGTATATTTTGAGCACCCTCTTTTCTTTCATCTAAAGCTCATCCGAAAACGAAGCTCTTGATATACCACGGTGGACTTGCTGGGGTCTATGAGGCCATGCACTTCAAGAAGCCCATGGTTCTTCTGCCACTCTTTGCTGACCAGCCTGCCATAGCAGCCCGGATTGCAAAGAAGGGGATGGGAGTAGTCTTGTCTAAATCCACACTTTCTGTTGAGGTGATCAAGTCGGCCATTCAGCAAGTCCTCGGCGATCCCAGGTATGTAAAATGGATGCTGTAATTACAGGCTAACAAGGCAGGAAAGGGCACAAAATAGACCGATAGAACAGAACAATCTACAAACAAAATACAAATTTTCTCACTTTCTTGCTTAATATGTTTATAAAGAGCAGGAAAAAGGAGGACGAAATAAAAATGTTGCACAAGAATGGTTAATTATTGACAGGTGTAGTCACAACACCTAATATTGTGAAGAAGTTGTCTATTTTTGCCCTACAGACATAATTATGTACCGATGTATGTAGGGCTTTGAAAGTGCAAGTAAAAGGCTTTTTATAATAAAATACGTTTTGGATTGGATGAGACTTTTAACCTGTTGACTACTGAATTCTCAAATCCCATAGACTTTATACAGGGACCACCCGATTCCAGTACTCAAGGGGTTAAGATTTTTTTTTGTTTTGTTTATGTGTTTCTGCTCAGTTACAAGACCAACGTAGAAAAATACGGATCTATCAGTATGGACACACTCGCGAGCCCGATGGACACCGTCATGTTTTGGATAGAACACATCGTCAAGTTTGGTGGATCTCATCTCAAATCAAAAGCAGGGGAGCTGAGTTTTATCGCTCGCAACTCACTCGACGTCTTGGCTTTCATCCTGGTTGTCGTAATTTTAGGATTGTACGTCGACTTCCTGGTCCTTCGTTCATGCTACCTCTGTATATGGAGAAACAAAACTCTTAAATCTAAATCTGACTAACAGTTGAACACAGAATGATAGTATCACAAGCATCTTGCATATTAATGTATCATGTCCCAACCTGTAATACCAAGAAGCCCCACCACTAATTATATCATTATGATCAGAAAGAAAATGTTGTCTTATAACTGCTAATTGAAAATAACTAAAAGTAATCTTGTTTGATTTTATCTTGGATCTTATTTTTGCTGTATACATGTTTTTTATTATTATTATAAGACTATAATAACTGGATAAGTGAATTTTGGCAATTTAATTGATTCGAGAATGCCTCTTGCTGATATCACTATTTTCGTATGAATGTATTAAAGTGGTTATAAATGTATAAGGTTGTTTTCTTCAAGGAAATAATAACATCTGTATGACTTGCATATAAACAAAGGCATTTCATGAATGAAGGAATATGTGTTCGGAGAACGCGTGTATTTTATCATCAAAAAAGAAAATGAAAAAAGAGAAAAAATCACACCCTGTGCTATGTACCGTGGCAGTTTGGGTTAACAGTTTGAGAAGCCAACTTCTTTCGACTCGCTCTCTCTGTTCGTTCTGCTATCATGCATAGCGCCCTCTAGCAGTTTACCCTTTGATTAACATTCACTTGTTAGTAGAGAATAATTCAACAGATTGCAGCGGCATCCAGATATCATCCGGAACGGTAACAGAGCATAATCCGTCTGCAATCACTGCGGATCAGACAGATCGTATTATTCATAACATCATCTCACCAAATGCTCTTGGCGCAGCATGGGCACAGCGATGGAAAGAGAAAGGGGAGAAATTCTAAATCTGTGCGCCAGATTATGCCTTTCCCCACAGGTGTTGGTGAGTATCTTATCATTCGTCATCATCGTCATCATCTTGTAATCTATGCCGCACCTAAGTACTGATCATGTTCACAATATAAATTCATATTGATTTATAAAATGGGGAATTAGATTAAAACAGATAAGTGAAATGGCGCGTTGCTTTGAAAACAAGTTGAAAAAGAGCCGTTCTAAACACGAACCATATCGGCTTGGCAGTCGGATTCGCTCTTAATTCGAATGTGTGTTTATGCCGCACTATGCCATGGCGCTAGTGTATAATGAAGTTGGTTTTAACTCATAATTTAATAGCGGCATTAACGGCCACCATACATACCGATGCTCGCCTGTAGGCGAAACGACAGGTGCTTTTTGGTTGCTATGGAAATGATGTTTCCTTATCCACATCCACAGGTAACAAAAAAGTACAAAGTAAGTTTCGTGTGATTTATTTTCACTTCTATGTTTTCATTTTGGTGAATTCAAGCATGGACTGTGTTTTTCATGTTTTTTCTTCATCTCGATTTTATTGAATTCCCTGGCTTAATGGTGATAGATTCTACGGAATACAAGCAGTGACAAGACAAAGATAATATTGATGAGATGATGATGACGTTTCGAGTGTGCCTAAAAAAACACTGAAGTTTTAAATAACAAATTACCTTGAGCCTATGCTTAAGCATACATGTTCACGCTTGACTGCGTTCGAAGGTGTGTTTTAATGTCTTTCGAGGTGTGGTAACCTTGAAACAGACTTTTGTTTTCTTTCATTACTTTAAGTATTCTCACCAGCAGGGCAATTTGATGATTAATAAAAAGTACAGTAGGAAATCTGTGTAATTTCATAATAAACATTAAAATGAAGACCCATTTATCTAATCTGTCCTTGAGAATTCATTACCGCATTTTTAGTTAAGATCGAGGAGTCTTGATTCGCTTTAACGAAGTATCTTATCCTTACCCAAGGCCATTCACCTCTTGTAAGAAACCGATCCTCTTCTGTTTTGCAAACTCTTGTTTCTGCGTCGACCTCTCCCCGTATACTTGAACCAATTTACAGCATGAATAACACTGTCTTGTTTTGAAATTAAAACTGCTGTTTGATTATTCTCCGATTGCCTCCCTCGGAGGTGTTACACATATCATTTACCAGTCTGAGGACTTCGTACTCCTCATACTCGCTCCACTTCGGCCCCATCCTCTTTTTCTTTAACTCAATTCAATGGCAAATTGTATCATTTTTACACTGGCGTAGCGTTGGTTCAAGAGCGAAGCAGCATTACTGGCTTGTGGGTGGGGGGGGGGGGGGGGGGGGAATAAACCCATCTTGATGAAGTACTAATTAACTCATTCTCTCTTCCACAATTTTCTCTTCCCTTTTCAACAGTTTCCCCTTTCCCTCTCATTTTTCCCTTCTCTATTCTGAATTTGTTTTCCCATTTTTGGAAATTCGATTGGGGGTGCATGCCCAAGACCCCACTTCACCCACTGTTATATACCACACTCTCTACACCAATGCTAGAGGATTTCATATGGTAATGGTTCATGCTCGCTCGATTTTTTTTTATTTTTTCTTTATTTTTACGTCAAGTCAATAAAAAAACCCCACGCCGTCTGTGCCTACTTTTCTTTCTGGTGAGGTCGGGTAATCATAATTGTCTTGCATTGTTCCCGCAGTGTAACATCATCTCATGTTCAGATGATTTTTCTCTTCGGAATTAATCCGGTTGCAGACGACATTTCAGTCGGCTGTTGGTTGACATGGTAACGATCCGACGATGGAATAGTTGTAGGAGAAAGGCGAAAATGTCCGTACGTTGAAATGATTTAGGAAAACTGGCCGAGGCGGCAAAGTGTACTTGAATCAAGCAACCAAAATTATGATGAGATAGAGTATGAATAGGCAAGGAAGGAGATGAGAAAGACAGACAAGAGGAAAAAAAATATAAGGATGGATTCGAACTGCTGAATTTGAAAGAAATCCCGTTTATAAAACGAGAGAGAGAGAGAGAGAGAGAGAGAGAGAGAGAGAGGGAGAGAGAGAGAGAGAGGGAGGGAGAGAGAGAGAGAGAGAGAGAGAGAGGGGGAGAAAGAGAGAAGGGGCGAGGAGTATGAGAATTATGAGTATGCAGAGGCGTAATGAGCCAAATATAAAAAAAAAGTACTGGGGGCGTTGAAGTACCTTTTATCATCAAGTGTCCAATTACTTATACTTGTGAACGAGCAAAGATGTCACAATTTTTGTGACGAAAATGTATGTTTTTATATTGGGGCATTCAATTTTTCTATTTCATATTTTGCTTTTCCTATTATGTCCTTTTGCATGGAACTTGGAGAAGGGGGGGGGGGGGGGGGCTTCATCCTCAAGCGCCCCCAACCCGACCACCATCAGTATGCCATAGTGGATCATCTGGGGCATCTCTTTGCTATGCATTCATTTGTTGGATAAGAGTCGCTTCCTTGGGGAGCGCTTCTCTTCTCCCACCCAAACATTTTGGTAACTGTGCAAAGTTGTTTTCCCCGTCCTCAATACCTCCATTAATTTTAGGCAACAGCACCACTGTCATTAAATATGTAAGTCAAAACCTTCGGCACCTCCTTTAGGCATCCCTTTCTCTTTTAAAATACTCTCTCCTTTTTCCATTTGCACCTAAACGAAGACAATACTATTAATCAGTGTTTTATAAGGATACAGTTCAGTCTTATTCATGATCCATGCTCTCTAACTTCAGGCATCCAAACATTTCTTTTGTGGACCGTTTGAAGCCCAGACGTTAAGACGTAAGCAAATATAACGGGAAAGAATAAACCTCAATTTAGTGAGATAGAACTTCGTGGGGGTAAAGAAAGACAGATACAACGACAACGAAACGCGGTCACATTTTGAAAATGTGTAAAAGATCCCGGGATGTTTCACAAAGCTGTGCGCAAAGTTACGCATGACTTTAACAAACCAAATGGAATTCTCAAGCTAAAGTTGAAATATGTATGCAGATTAACATTATCATTAACAAGACATTTTCAATGTGAAGTATAATTTTTGCCAACAATTTAATTGAGATTATGGGAAATACATTCACACTTTGTTAAAACAAGAGGAAAAACTTTGGGCGTTCCATTTAACTGTTCATAGTTAAGTCGTTCTTAAAGTCATGTACCTTTACGCATTGCTTTGTGAAACACCCCAGGTTTATCATCTTATAGCAGTAATAGTAATGAGGGGGTAATAAATAACAATTTTTACACTGATGAATAAAAAAAACAGCAACAAACAACAGACGGACACACAGAAACAAGCAATTCAAAAAGGTATTGGTTAGCGTAGGCAGGCAGACAATATATGAAGGACATGAAGAAACAAGAAGGTTTAAATAAACATTAATTTTGTGACTTAAAAAAATCCACTTTTCACATAAAAGAAAACAGATTAACTGAAAAAAGGGAGAGAGAAAAGGGGAGAGAGAATGGAGGAGAATGGGAGATAGAGAGAGAGAGGGAGAGAGAGAGAGTGCACACAGAAAATATGAACACGGAACTCTCCCTTGTAAGGTTATGAATACAAATTAGAATTCCATCAAAATGTAATAACACATTTAAAACTAGACCGTGTCTGTTGACTCTTGCGTTCTACCGTTTGAAGCATGGTGTCAGTTTAGGTTGGGAAAATACAGGTGTGTTTGGATGCAACAAGTTACTAAACATCTATTGCTAAATATAAGGCAAAGGCATAACACACAGTAGCCAACAATAAACCTTGTTTGTCATGTTTGTGTGTCGACCTTTCGCAGAGCTTTTTGGCAAACATCTAAACATAGCCCTCGCGTTTCTGAGTTTTTGCGGAACTATACCATCAATACACCAGGAAGCGGAGAGAGAGAGGGGGAAGGGAGAAAAAGGGGGAGAAAGAGAAAGAGAGGGAGAAAAAGAATGCAAGAAAGAGAAAGAGGGAGAGAGAAAGCAAGAAAGAAAGAAAGAGAGGGGAGAGAGATAGGATAGAGAGAGGGAGAGAGAATAGGCGGAGGTGAGGAAAAGCAGGAGAAAGATTTCTGTGTGTATATGTGAATGTACATCTGCAATATCCTTGATATGAAATACTAGAAAAAAAAATCTTTTTAAAGTTTTATGTGACAAACATATTTTTTTTTTCATAAAAGCGTTAAAAACAAAATAGTTGATAAAGACAAACCGTGAACAGATTTACAAAGTTCAGTGCCATGAGTTCAAGTTTATTATTGTCTCATCAAAGTTTAGATTTATCTTTTAATGAACCGAACTGAATCTTAATGTCTTTCTGAACTCTGTTCTCCTTGGTACAGGCATTCATTAACATGATTAAGGAACGATAAAAAGTGTTAAGTGTATATCAATGCCACATTTGCACCGAATTAATTTTTCCTAACGATGCATATTGATAATACAACAAACGAAAATCAAACATGAATTGGAATGTGATTATCAAGGCTGATATTAACTGATACTAAGAGTGCTATACCCATTTTTATTGTATTCTTACTCGAAGGTGATAGAAGTCAGGCTGTAGGTCGTCAGGAAGCAAATAGAACGAGACGTGACATAAACGGGTGTGATAATTATGTTCAATTTACATCTTGGGGCTTGCAATATGTGCCATGTTACATGAACTATAAATGAGTTGAATGCGGATTGGGACTCTTCAGTCCGTGTATATTTGTGTCTCATCTCTCGGTCGCGGTGTATAATTATGATCATGGCGATCTTGATTATATAAATAAAATAGCGGGAAGGATTGGCGCTTTTCCTCCATTGTTTTACAGGGAATCAATACAGTCGTTATAATCCCACAAAAATGACACAACATTGAACAACTACAGGGGCCGCGGAACTTTTTTTTAGTCGGGGGGGGGGGGGCTGCCACCCAAACAGGCAGGTTCCAAGGGGGATATTAAAAAAAAAAAAATTAGCCGAAATGGGGCCCCGCCCCCACAGCCCCTTAACTAAATATTCCAGATCAAACAAGCAGACAAGATGATATTTGAAATAAATTCACGCCGTAACCACAATCGATTCAAGGTTTTCCTACTTGTTATCTATGATGTATTACATGTCGTACATGTTAAGAACATGTTCTGAGCATTTTCCATATAGATAGTGACGTTTGCATGGGTTATCGGCACAAAATTTACACATGGTCATCTAATTCTGATTGCCCTTTGATCACGCTGGTCATCAGTTGCCAGCTCCCATATAATCACGATAATGTTAACTACTGGCGACTCAGTGGCTGGACCCACTCCACACATGAGAAAGATATAATTCCAGTGTTCCTCCCGTAAAAAGTAGACCCCCCCCCGAAAAAGAGGTGTTTTTTTTTTTTTTTTTTTTTTTTTTTTTTGCAACGGGGCCCTGGTCTTTTGAAGTGATCAATATTATTATTGAAGGCAACACACGCCGCAACAGCAAGGAGAGGTGCGAAATTATACATGTTAGACCTGACTTTTATGATCGAATCGAATACGTCATAAAGTAGATCACTTCACATTCTTCCATTGCAGCGATGGTTATCAATAATCAATCAACATGTCTAACACGCTCTGACCTTGCTCAAACCATTTTGTCGTAGATACGATAGTTTGTACTGTTTATCGGTACAAACGTATGTGAACTGATATACGGCTTAACACTCCTCGGAACATGCTTGAAACATTTTGTCGACGATAAAGACGTCTGCACTGTTGGCTGGAACCGAATTACATGTACTGTTGACTCCCGTTAAAGCTGAAAATAATTTTGTGATTCCCCCTTCTTTTAATCTCAAAGTAGCAAGATCATACGAAAATGATTTTCCCTTGAACGAAAGCCTCTCATTTTTTATTTCAGATATGTCTGAAATAAAAAAAATCTCTCAATCCATTGCCTTTTGCACTGAAAGAATAACATGAATAAAAAAAAATGTTCCTGTTACTATCAATACCATTGCCATCATTTTCGGGTTTTTTTCGGGGGGGGGGGGGTGGGGGGGAGGAGCGGTCGCTTCCAGAACCATTAGTTTGTACCATTATATAAAATATATTTGTGTAGTGCTTTTTTGTAACAGTACAACCATGACAACTAAATGACCAGTACTCAACAATACTTTTATACACTTTGGATGGTGCCCTTTGATCCAGAGTGGCCATTTGCTAGCCCCCTACCATATTGATGACCATTGTTTAAATACAGATAACGGTGATTACCTACGTCATAAAATATAAAACTATCCATGTATTGTTTTAAAAGTGGCGCATCCATGGTTTAGTGACTGGAGTGAGGGGGAGGGTACAAAAGTTCGCAAGTTATCTGAAAATTCGGAAGGGACATCTGAAAAATTAAAAAGGAAGAATTTGAAAATAAAATGTATTTTCAGGTGCCTGTAATTATGAAAAGAGTTGGAGGTGTTATAGACGAAAAATGTGATTGATTAAAAAAGTCATATTTTATGGTCTTGAAAATCAGAACTACGGACAAAGGTCATTTTTTAACACCATTTTAAAAAAAGAGAGAAGGAAGAGAAAAGCGTCGAAACCGACTTTTCAGATTTTATACGACAACCTGTCTTTAAAGTAAACGCAAAGATTATCCAGCTCTTGCGTCGGTGGAGACGCACACTATTTTTTAATTGCCGTGCCCCCTTTGATCACCAATGTTTAATTAACTTATTCTCTGTGTACACAGGGCTTTACTTACAGTGCTGCTATTTAAGTGTTCAAGTGGCACGATAGTGAGTATTAAACACAAGATTCGTGTATTTCGTGGTTCGGGATATCTTGACGGTGGTTGTTCGCATTTGGGATACTTGGAGGACCCGTTTTTTTTCTTGTGGTGTTTCGCTCACGTATGTGCTTGGTAAACTACTCGAACTACAGAGTGTTGATTCGTTTGAAGAATACCTTCAAGGGACACCGGTATTTTGGTGCTCTGTCTTATTTTGTTTAAATTGTGGAAATATAATGAGTCCTATTGCCATGTGCTCATCATGAAGTAATTCGGTTATAAAGAAGATGACTTTACATTGCTAGTGAAAATATATTTCAGTTTAGGAAATGGAATGGCGCTATTTTGTGTACTTGCTAACTTTGGCTAATTTGCTAACACCAAGCGATGAGTTTGGAGTCAAGGTTGATCGAAGGTTTTTCATTTACCAGTAATCACTTTTGTTGGCAGTAGACGAACAGCTGCTGTATCAGGTTGTTTTCTCAAAACCTGTGAAACCTTTGCAAGAATAAGAGGCGGAAGATGGGATTTAAATGATGAAGATAACACTGTCACTGCCGCACTGAATCATTTTTGGTACTTTCCAATTCATGTCTCAGAGGAGTTGCTTTCGGAAAAGTTATCATCATGCCGACAAGGAAGTTACGTGTGAAAGAAATGGTAGGTAGTACATTGTCACAGACGAACCACTGCAAAGTTTTTGTTTTTGTTTTTGTTTTGTTTAGTTTAGTTTTTTGTTTGTTTTGTTCTGCTTTGTTTGTTAGTTTGGAATTTGTTTGCTTACAATTCCAAAGGGTTGATGTTACGGTCTGCCTACCTTAGTGTTCTGATCAATTTAATTATTACTTGACCATTATTCAATTATTCAATATACCATATATAGCCATTTTATCAACACCAAATGTCATGGCCAATGCTAAACTCATTCTTTGCCCATGGAATTCCTATTACATTCAGTTTAACTGCATGTATAATGCAACTAAATGCTGTTTAGCACACAAGTTTCGGATTTTGAACAAAAAAAACCCACATTGATGAATTAACATGAATCAGAATGAAGATACTTGTTACCAATATAAATTCCAATTACGCCAATGGATTAAATGTCTAATCGGCATTAGATCTGTGGGGAGTGCAAGCAAATGTCGTTATCACCATTCACCAAGATATTTATTTAGTTGTTTCCATGGAAACTGATGCCAATACGATGGTCATTAGTTGCAGACGATGTCCAAACGAGGTCACCGGTAATAAAGATCGGTTCGCGATGTTATCAATTTTTGAGTGGTCCTTATAGGGCTTAAAGCACAAAAAAACCCAACCCAAGTGACCCTCTTTTGCAATTAAGTTTGTACCAAGTAAATAACTGCTTGTTTTATAGTCTCTAATCTAGGTTTTTATAGTACTTGTAATCCTGTTTTTGTTGATATCACTGTATTTTATCAGAATCAAGTACAGCAAGTCATATATTTCGGGCATATATTAAACCAACAAAGTTTATTGTAGGTTTTTTTCGAGTCCATCGTCGGGGAATACTGAAGACTGGTCAGTATAGTGTTAAATGATTATCCTATAAATTACAAACTTTTTGCAGAAATATTTTGAAAAAGTTTACCGTAACTCCTTCAGTTATTAGCATGAATGGTGGCTCGGGTTCGAACTATTGGTTTTATAGGGAACCCACTGAATCCCCGTTATCGTATTCCTATTAAAATTGAGCTTACAGCTATTTTGAAAATGCTCTATCCCTTTACTGTCTGATGAAAAGAATGCGGTATTAATCATGTTAATTTGGTTGAAATAATTTCAGAAATCGGAAGAACACCTATTTTCATGAGATTTGTACAAGATTTATCGTTTTTCTGAGTCATAAAGCCTCGCCTATTTTGTTAATCATTTTTATACTTTGTTGATATTCAACTGTACCGTCATAACCGTCATTAATATTTCTTTATTAGTGTTTGTTGAATGGACAATCATAGATTTTTATAATGTTGACACGATGGATGTGGTATTTCTCGGAATATTCTGAACAACGCTCCCTCATTAATCATATTAATTTGGTGACTATGTTCAGTTGCGACATGATTGAAATATCTACAATGCTTGAAATGATATTAAAATTTCATCACCACGCCTGTTTGTTTTTCTTTGGACGATGAAACTTTCCTTTCCCCAGTCTACTATCAGATTTTCCTCTCTTGTGCTTTATTTTACCGAAATCTTCTCATAATTCCCCCTTTTCGGGGGGGGGGGGGGTATTTCCTCTGTCGATAACACCGAATAGAATTATACAACAAATATTTTGATGCTTGTGCAGTGATTTGAGCTTTGCAGCATTTTAAAACATCTTAGAACATTTTACACTATTAAGACGTAATTAAGAATATTGCATTGATTTTTCCTTGAAGTTCTTTTCATATTATGCATGTCCTTAAATCAAGTGTTGAAAGCATGTGCATTATAATACTCTGACGCAAAGCAAGTTTACGGTGTAAATCATGTTTCAGCAAATCTAAATGTGATGCATTGTAGATACTGACGCAATTCCATCACCTACTACTTTATTAAACCACTGTTCTACAGTCTATAGACCTGTTCCTGATTAAGTTGTCTTTTCTAAAACAACTGCAGTAGGTATATGTTTAAAAATGAAACATGCATGCCATCTCTTTATCTCCAACGCCATCTGTATTTCGTTTGTTACCCTGTCCAAAAATCAAGTGTCGAAATCATGTATACCGTACGAAGTGCATGACCATGCATGATGACGCATATCTGGTATAATTAGCATGGAATTAGCAAGATTATGATTTAAGTCCGGGTTTTCAATCTCACACTACTGTACTGAGCTACTGAAATCTGTCAAAGTATTCGTTTTGTTTTGTTTTGTTTTGTTTTGTTTTGTTTTGTTTTGTTTTGTTTTGTTTTGTTTTGTTTCATTTTATTTCATTTCATTCATTGATTGATTGATTCATTCATTGATTTTTGTCAATTGATTAATTGATTTATTCATATATATATCTATCTATTCATTCGTGATCTCCTTCAAATTTATTTTACATACTATACACAACATATTGAACAGAAAAGATAATTTTTGATTATTTGTAAAATGATGCAGTCACATTATAGGCCCTACAGGTTTATGAGACATGAAACCACGAAGGATTGGAAGGATTGTTACATTAGCTTATAGCGTAAAGCCTAGCTTGATGGTATGACCAGGGTCGTACGCAGCATTTTTCCGGGGGAGGGGGGGGGGCAAGACGCGTAAAAAAATTCGAAGAAGCTTAACAGCGAGGAAGCGAAGCGACCGAGCTGGTCACGAGGGCACTTTTGCATTTTTAAAAGTGAAATTGAAGGATTTGGTGCACACTTTCCGGGAATTTTGTGAGAATGTTTAGTAAAAAAAAATGTAAGTTTTCGAAATTGCGGGGGGGGGGGAAGGGGTAACTGCCCCCCCCCCCCCCCCCGCCGCGTACGGCCATGGGTGTGACAATCCTTTGCTGTACCGCTAACGTATGTGCAGAAGAAATATGAAAGGATATGATAATAGTTTTGTTGTGCGCATCATAATCACAGAAATCTCTAAAGCAAGAGTGCGAGATGAGAATGAATATAAGGCAATGATAGGAGGATAGGAGTATATTTCCAAGGGGCACAGAACTGAGCTTTTGGCCATAACAATAGACTTAGCTTAATTTCCAATCTCAAAAATTTAAAGTGTGCATGGCCCATCATTAATAAAATAAGATTTCGACGTTGCCATTTGTTCTTCCGTTCTTCTGTATTTTGAAAAAAGAAAACACACATAAATATTTTTGCTGGATACACTAAAATCAATAGCAATGGTGACATTGAATTTAAAATGCAGCGTGAAGTTGCCCTTCAACAAGGGGGTTGCCCAGCAAACCTGCAAACCTTTGGCGATTTCATACCTGTTGAATACGGGTTAGGATCTATGGAAATCAAATCGTGCTCAAAGAGTTAATTGTTGAGCAGTAAATCTTTGTCCTTGGCATACCCGAAAATCTTACATAATTTGAGTTAATGTTTGAAGAAAAAAAAAAAGAATTTCAAATCTCTTCTCATTTCTAATACTGAATCGATGCCCCTACATAATATTATCACTTTACTGTTGCATAGAGGCGCCTCGACATTTCGCCAGTCGTCAGAAAATTCTACCATTCATATTATTACCCTGCATGGACATGATTTGTAAAAACACCTGCCGCTCCTTTTTTGCTATTGTGACGTCACTCTGCGACCATGGCCGTTCGAAATGCTTTTAAACATGTCAGATGATGTTTTGTATGACATAAAATGTTAAGAAAGCGAATATAAAGAAAACGTGATAACACTGTCGTGTAAGTAAAAGGGGGATTTTAAACAACTTTTCTTAAGCATGTTAAGAGATGGATTTTTAAAAAAATCTGAATAAGCAGAAGAAAAATTAATCTATACAAGATTATAGAAAATCAGTTCATTCTACTTTTGCTCTACTACAAATTGCAAAAGCCATTGGTTTTATAAGCAGTCTATACGAACGGTGGCGTAGCGACGTAAGGCGGGGGGGGGGGGGGGGATGATGCCTCGATTCAAATCAAATAATGAAAAAAAAGAGGAGAGGGGAGGGAAAATGAGAGAGAGAGAGAGAGAGAGAGAGAGAGATGTGACCCCTTCTTTTTCAAGAAAAAATTCCACCTATGACTAAAAAAATAAAAAAATAAATGCGACAAAGACTGAAATAATGTAAATGTTAATAGGACATACAAAAAATTAAAAAACAAAACAAAACAAAACAGAACACCCTGAAACAACTACCAGCAGCCTTTTTGTCGTTTGAGACTGCGAACAATAGTCACATAATATGCGTCTGATAATCCGAACATAACTTCTTAACGCAGTACATTCAGACTAATGAAATTGAGTAGTTCGCTAGTGTGTCAAATAAGTCTTGTGTCAGATTGATAACTATGTGTAAGGTATATGAATTAAATCGACCTGAGCCTTTAAGTCGTCTGACACAAATACGCCTATAGGCTCAAGTTTTCAAACAGATTAATTAGAACGAACATATAGATGCACTGAATACCCTGAGCGATATTTCCACAATCTAGGTGAGCGTATCAAATTATCGATTTTTGGAAACAGAATACAGTGAAGTATGACGTCTGGTCAAATATCACCTGCTTGCTCTACAATATATTGTATAACCAGTTCAACATAATGACTCATAATATCCTGTATATTGTTTGTGTTTTGTCTTATATTTATCAATTTTATTATTTTAATTATCTATGTATTTATATTTTCATTTATCCATTTATCTAAGTATTTGTTATTGACTGATTGATTGACCGACTGATTTATTTATCTATGTACTTATATTTTTCATTTATCTATTTATTTTAGTTTTATTATTTATTTGTATACCTTACTATTTAGTAACTTGTTTATTTACATATTTATTCATTCATTTGTTTATCTATTTATTTATTCATTCATTTCTTGATTTGTTTATCTATCTATCTATCTATCTATCTATTTATCTATCTATCTATTCATATGTTGCTTACTTGCTTGCTTGCCTGTAGTGTGCCCCTAACGTTGAAACAGATTTCCGCCCATGTATTTATTAATGCTTCCTTTGGGGAGGGGGAGGGGGGGGGGCAGTGGTTACATCAAAGGAGCAAAAAGGAGCTTTTCAAAGTTGGAATTATTTTGAACCCCGTCTGAAAATGATGAAAATTACTGACACCTCTCTTTCGTTGTTGTTTTTAAAATTCTTGGTCTTGTTGCTTTGTTGTTTTTGCTTTGTTTGTCTGATTCTTTTCTAAGTTGTCGGCAAATTGAGTTTTATAAGGGGCTGACATATCGTCGCTGAATTCACGAAGTGGCACAAACCCCCCAAATTGCGTTCAAAGTCAAATTTGAGTTATTTTCAGTTTTCTCATTCTCTGGCCATGGTCTTTCATTTCACAAAATTTTAGAACCCAATTCTCTCTAATTTAAGAGAAAATTAAAGTGCAAAATCGACACGAGCCTGAAAATCTACCTTTAAAAATATCCTCGAACCGGCACAAGGGTGCACGCCGTTATGCGTCATTGAGTCCTATACAGAAAAACTCAACGGCGCGCGCGCTTGTGCCTGTTCGTGAATTTAGTGACACAACGCAGCGCGACACGAGCGCTTGCTTGTGGCGGTTCGTGAAATGTTTTGGGTGCGCAAAATCGAACTTGCTTTCTACACGAAGTGCCACTTCGTGGATTCTTCTTAAGCTGAAGCAACATTTCTACAAAACGACACCTGCGTTTGAAGCTTTACTGTGTTAAGATTTGAACTTAGTTTGAGTACGATTCTACATGGAAGTCGAGAGTAGATACTTGGCTTTCTATCTGTGCTTGAATCATACAGCTTAACTTCATAACAAGTGGCAATGAGCAGTTGAAAAACAGATAAAATCTTTAATCGCGCATCTGCGGTCGCGCGTGCCACTTCGTGGATTCAGCGATAAGAACCAATGTTTCTTCGTTACCAAAATTCCCAAAAGCGTTTGACAGACAGAAGATAACAAATCTTTACTTTTATTGCATTTAATTTAAGAAGTGACCTCGGAACTGTAAGGCTACTATTACAGACCAGCTTGAGCCATACAGATTTTTGGCTAAAGCTGTGTGTAATTACGCAAAGCGTATTACCACATCTAAACGGGGAAGAAGAGGCCGCTTAAAGATTACTCAAATGGTGTTATAAATGTCCTCTTTCTTTGATACCAGACGAGCTGCATTTTTCCATATTGTCCACGTACTGGACCGTGAAAAACACTTCAAAATCTAATCTGATCCTTTACTAGTTTATACGTAGCCGTGTAAATATAGCGCCCTACGTATGACAATATTAACGATTTTATTGACCGAGTTAAAGATCAAAGATTAAGAATTAGGTTCTGTGAAGAGTTTCTGAAGTGCACTTGAGGTATCCTCTTCGCATATTTCCAGTACTAAGCATTACAAACCGTTTCGGAATGAGAAGTTAGATAAAGCCTTTCGAGTGTTTTGTATTATGACGTATCAAGATTGTGTCCAGTTTTATGGGCATATTGTAACAGATGATCTAATGCAATTTGTATTCAAGCAGTGGACGTTATATTGTGTGTAGGTCCTGCCTATGACTGGTGAATCCTTTGGACAGATATCAATAAAACTAGTTTGGTATGCCTTCTTTTGGGAGAACTATAGAGATTTTTGGAGAAACAAACGTTGTCGCATGCCTAAAATGGCTTTTCTTGATGTAACATAAAGGAGTGTGCCTCCAATTTCCGTGGCAATTGCCTACAGTGTTTGGGCAGAGGTGTGGATTTGCAGTGATTTTGGAGTGGAAGGTTGTATTCTTCGTCTTCTTTTGGAATCAAATGCTTTCACTCTCTTGGAAGTTTTTTTCAAAGAATGGAAGTTTTATCACTATGATAGACACATAGGAATATATTGCTGGTTTGAAGTTAATATGTGCCTGCTCTCTCCTGCACTTTCTGTTCTGTATACGCGGAGATAATGACATGAATGAGGAAAAATTTAAATACGGGTCTCATTAAAACGAACTGTGATGAAACACATATTTTTCTTCTACTTTAGGAAAAGCTGCATTGAATTACGAGAAGGTAGGTGATTTCAAAGTCAGTTTATAGCAGAGCGTAACTGGACGTTATCACCCTGTTTCATGTATTTGACTGTATATTTGACGATGTTCATGTAGAAAGACTGACAATTACTGTGTGACGTCTACACGTAGAATATGTTTGGTGTCTCTTATGATAAGGGTAAAACTTGAGTGTTGCTTTTGGATCAAACTTAGTTTTTTGTGGCTCATGTTGAATGTCGTCAAAAGCAGCAGAACATGGTTTCACTACGTCCTCTGATCCACATAGAAGACCAACACATGTTTAACCCTGTCATTCTTTTCAGCTGCGGTGGTCCTGTACTAAAATAAATCGACAAAATGTCTGCAGTCATGGAAAGAAACTGAAGAAACAGATTTCATGGCGACATAAATTCTAATTTTTGATTGGTGGAAGGAATTATGATGACTACTGTGGGATAGAAAGGTTAACACTTGGCACCCGATGAAATAAATATGTGGAAAAAACTTGACGCACCTAGTTTGGTTGGATAAACACGTTCAATAATCAATTCCCTTTGAAGAATATTGTCCGTTGTCTTTCCCATTGCCTTAGATGGACATGATCACATTCCTTGTGTTCAGACTTCAAATATAATTTATCATTCTTTTCCTTTTGTATTACAGCCCCAGAATACTGAAATGGCGGCTTGCTATCTGCTGACCAATCCAAGAGACGCATCAATCAGTGTCTCGGGTAGTCCAATGAATGGTTCCTTCAATAACAGTATATCAGGCCAAAATACGACGAGGAACGTCTCCTCGGCAGTTCACGGTCACAACGGCAGTCAACCATCCAACCCTGAGCGTTACGTTCCCGTCCTTACTGTTAAAAGGCCGATGGCAACAGTGTCCGCACCTATTCCCCTGCATGATGATCAGTACTCGAAGGACAGTATTACTAGTCAGGATGAGGTGAGGGCGCCACAGAGTTGTAAATCATATGCCTTTGGGAGACCCGTACCGCCGGTTGATTGCTTCCAGTCAAGAACTCCTATTGCCCAGAGGGTGCGAAACTGCAGCCGATCCCTAGCACTTGGTACTACATATCGGCCTACGACAGACCTGAGGACAGGATTCATGAGGACAATGTCGAAACCAACACCTGGCGAACTTGACTTGAAACTTCATCAAGAAAAACAGGCCTTCGAAAAAATCAAAGCAGATCTGAAGCGTGAACAAGCTGCCCTCGATGATCCAGATAGACTTGATATGAAAGATATTCTGAAGTTCGTGAATGAACACCCCTACTCTAATAGAGCTCACAGACCACGACCACGGGCTGCAAAGAAGCGAGTTCCACACGCGACATTTGTCTCCGGTACTGTTGCCGAACAAAGAGCGCTCAGAGACGAAGAATTGGCTGAGAAAGAAGTAAAAGCACAAAAGGCCATTAGTGAATACAAACACAGACTCCACGCTCTCAGTGCTCAGATCCGTTCCACCAAGGAACGTTCCCAAAGTGCAGTATCACGTTACAGCCATAACTCGGCGCAAAACGACATTGACAGACAGTCGCTGAGACTCGCACCTAATAACAACGATCGCCATATCAGCATACAGCTCTTAAACTTACCAGACTACGGAGGCAGGTCTTCACCGCAGGGTAGTGTTGATTCGTTAAGTTCACGAAGCTTCCCGTTGCAGGCTCGTCTTTCACCAAGGGGTTCGACAAATGCAACACCAAAGGACATTTCATCAACCCCCGGACGAAAAACTCGCAAACCTCACTATCCCGATCCTATATACATCCCTAGTGCGTCGGAAGACTACAACGATTCTCAAAACAGAAGCGACGAGGAACGACCATTCGTGAAGCTTTCTATGCGTAGTGCGTCTACTGTCACTCGTGAAACGTCCCTGATGACCGACATGGATCCCAATAATCCGATACTGACTGTCCGTGTTTCCTTCCCACGACCGACCGTTCCGCCCTCGAACACGCCGGTCAGCGGGTCCGACGAGGAAGACGTCAACGATTTCGATGGAGGCGTCTTTGGCGACGACGATAGCCTTGAAACGAACTGGTCATCGAGAAGTTGCTCTCGTTTAAGTACAACAACAACGAGTTCGAGAATGAGCAGGTCGTCCTCACCGAGCGCGACAGCTAATCGAGAAAAAGGGAAAACGAATGCAACTGGCGTAAGAGTCCCAAGTGTGAGTCTTTGACGTCGAAAAGATGCTTATATGAATGTGAATTTTGTGTATCAGTCATCTAGCTTATACAATATGAATGTATCTACACCGTAATGCTTTCAGTGTATACGCAGCCGGAAAACCCGACCTATACTCTATATGTCTTAGACGTACAGCTTCAGGCATGATTCTCTTTTTAAATCATCTTATTTATGCTTTAAGCTTATTATGTGGAGGCATCATCGTGTAGTGGTTCTGTCACTTGACTCTCAAAGGGATAAGGGTTCGAAACGGGTCTGGCACTAACGTGTTTTGACAAGGCATTAATCCCAGTTTGCCACTCACCATCCAGGTGTAGTAAGTGGGCATCCGGTACAGCTGTGCTACAGCCAGGGTAATAATAATTGTAAAGCGCAGGAGAGTATATTCGTTCAGTAGCTGTGCTATATAATAAACTGGACAATATAAATATAATTATTATTATTTATGTAGTTGAACAATCGGAGAATGGCATGGTAACTCAAGAGATTTGGCCGTCCTTATAGCTTGTCGAGATAAGTAAAGCGACATTATAATGAGGTCCATGAAGACGCGCGGCATTACAAAAGCACAAAAACCTATTTATTTGCAGTAAATGTGTTACTCATAGATAGTTTTTGTCCATTACCATAGTCAGTCTTTCTGGGGAGGGGTATTAAAAAGTTTAGCTGCCATGGCTGCAGGCCTATATATTATGCATTTTTTTCTATGAAGACTTTGTAAATGCGTACTGTAAAATTAATATGAGCAGAATTTGTTTAATGCACTGAAAGATTAATTATTTCCAATTTAAAGGAACCATTCTTGCCTCAACCCTCAAGGTTGGCAATTTGATTTGTCTATTTTGTCATATCGTGTTATGTTTTATTATGTTACGTTACCATGCTTACGTTACTTTTTCCAAAGCGCCTGATGAGATTCTTTGTGTAATGTTTAACGTAGGTACGGCAGTGGGGGCTTCCCCCGATTATTTGAAAAAAAAAACAGCAAGAAAACTGGTCAACGAGGGGAATATTCAAAAGTGACCTGTTTTACCATGATAACTGCCGCATTTACTGATTAAACCTGAATAAATTTCATGGGGAAAATAGGCTGAGGATTTTTTTTCTTCGCGAACACTCTACAACAAATGATTATTTTGTCTAAAATGCTGCAGGTAATACTGTATACAACCATGAATTTTTTTTTTTCACCGACATGACATGATATAAAATCATGTGACAGGAAATGTACTCTAATATTGGATTTTAAATCATTTCCGGTTATTTTTGCCAATGCATTGTCATAGAACTTGGAATACTAGAGAACTTACATATAATGTAAATGAATATATTATATTTTGAAACGTTATATTTCTGTTGTCATTTTTCTTCTTTAGTTTTTTTGAGTTATCATTTGTGCGTATGAAATGATAAATACATCCCTTATCTGTTTCAAGTTAGCAAAGAATATTACAGAGAAGAATTATTGAAAAAAAAAAGAAAAAAATAATGAATAGGGTCCTGAACTATGAGGAACTCAATTAATTTTTTTTCTGAAGGATTCCTACATCATTCAACGGCATCTTTACTTCCACCATTAATTTACAGTCAATTTCATGTAACAGGAGGGTTCCATGACACTTCCTCAGGCGATATTGCTCCCATGGAAAATTTGCACGTTATTAAAGCCAAGCATTAAACCTAACCCCAAATCTAACACTAAGCTTAATACTTATCCTCACATTACTGCGAACCGAAACTCCCTATCACAACCCTAAACCCTAACTCTATGTCTTCGGAGATATTAAAGGGGGTACCCAATGCTGAAACAATGTTAGCTCATTTAAAAGAGCATGATTTTATTAGCAGAAAATCATCTGCCTAAAGTATTTCAAATAGTCGTGTTGCCAAGCAAACCCCCAAATGTGGTAAGATTTCAGGATATTTTTGACCCCTCAGCTGTGACCCGGTTTCAACTGGGTACCCACTTTTACGTCAAAATGACGTCAAAGTGGGTACCTTGTCGCGCACTCCTAGCAAAATGCGCGCAAGGTATAATACATATTGTACAGTCTAGCGCGCAGCACAACTGCAATGCGCGAAGCTGAGTACCCACTTTTACGTCATACCTCCTACTCAAAATTTTTGGTCAGCTCTTGACTTTTTAAGAGAAAATTAGCCAAAATGCATTGATTTCGATTGAAAATCATCAAAATGTTAATGTTATTCTTCTTAGGATTCTATTCTCGATCATACATCAAAAAAAAAAAAAAAAAAAAATTACCATTGTGTAATCACTTTAAGACAGTCCGAGCATTATTTTGTCGTAGGAGCAAATGTAGTGTCACCAATACCAAAGCACAGGAAGGTAGAGGTCAAATCAAGATACGATCAACTGCTTCAAGAATGGAAGTGGAATATGAGATTCGATTTTAACGATTGATCGTGAGTCGATATTTATGTAACAGGGCCAAGGAGAAATATGCAAAATGCGTATAAATCGAGAAGAAGAAGAAGAAGAAGAAGAAGAAGAAGAAGAAGAAGAAGAAGAAGAAGAAGAAAAAGAAGAAGAAGAAGAAGAAGAAGAAGAAGAAGAAGAAGAAGAAGAAGAAGAAGAAGAAGAAGAAGAAAAGGAGAAGAAGAAAAGGAGGAGAAGAAGAAGAAAGAGAGAGAGTGAGAGAGATAGAGAGAGAGAGAGAGAGGGAGGGCGAGAAAGACGGGGTGAGAGAAAAGTGAATTTAAAAAAAAATGATGATCTGGAAAGAGAGAGATAGAAACATAGACACAGACACTACAAACATTGCTTTTTTGTGGATTTCTCTTTTCCAATATCATTTTTTTTCTTTTAATACACTATGTCAAGCAGACATTTATTTTGTTTTGATGTTAATAAGAGGAAAAAATGTATGATTATTAACGATATTTCTGCTTAAAAGAAGAAAAAAAATTATGTCTTGTGTTATATTGGAAATAAAACCTGAACTTGAACTTGAACATGAGAGAGAGAGAGAGAGAGATAAAAACTTTAGTATAAAAAAGTGGGGGGGGGGGGAGAGCAAACTTGCCGCTTCCATAATAACTCTGCGAGTGCGATTACTGGAAATTCTGAATAACGAAGTTGTACTTAATGCCAATATTCGCTTTAATAGCTGACATGCGCGAATGCTTTTTTTTAAGGAAAGAGGACGGAAGTGGTGAGGGGGGGGGGGATGTTTCATTTCCATTTGGCTTTCAGTGTGGAGGGAAACAAATCTCTGCCATTCCCCACAAATTTCAATTTAATGCTTCTTCCGAAAGATGGCGCTATACCGCTTAATAAATTTGTCGCATCGAGCAGGTGGTAACTCGTTCACCTGACCTAGCCTATGTGATATTTGGCCCTTGGGGCGTCAGCCGGGCATAAAGCAGCAGAAAATTCGTCTGTCATGGGCCATTCCGTGTTCAGTGTAACGGCCCTCAAAATCTGCAGTGGGTTTCATGTGGTACGTCGTTCGTTTGATCAAACGCATATTTTGGCTCCTTTTATAAGGCCCCAGGCGCCGCATGCAGCAGGGGGGGGGGGGGGGCAACGGCAGACGCCCAGTTTGGTATATGCGGGGTTAATCCCCGGAATATTCAGAAGTTGGTACCTCGTTCGTTTGATGAAAAGTCACCTAGCTACCGGTCTATATTGTTAATGTCCCACTATTATGACGCGTGCACTTCGCTTTGTTTGAGCTATGGGGTATATTCTTGTAGACGAATGGTACATGTATACCAATGGTTTTTGTCAATATTGACCAGGCATACTCAGTGTATGGAATATCACGAAAATATGATTCAGACAGAGACAAATGCAAGAAGGCCTCTCATCCCGCTCACCCCCCTCCCGGTTTGTGAGTAGTATAAGTAGTAGCAGTACTAGTAGTAATTGCAGCAGCAGTAGTAGCAGCAGCAGCAGAAGCAGTAGTAGTAGTAGTAGTAGTAGTAGTAGTAGTAGTAGTAGTAGTAGTAGTAGTAGTAGTTGTAATAGTAGTAACAGCAGTAGCAGTAGCAGCAGCAGCAGCAGCAGCAGCAGCAGCAGCAGCAGCAGCAGTAGTAGTAGTTGTTGAAGTGTAGTAGCAGTAGTAGCAGTACGTACTAGCAGTAGCAGCAGTAGCAGCAATAGAAGTAGTAGTAGAAGCAGTAGTAGTAGTAGTAGCAGCAGGAGCAGCAGCAGCAGCAGCAGCAGCAGCAGCAGCAGCAGTAGTAGTAGTAGTAGTAGGAGTAGTAGTATAGTAGCAGCAGTAGTAGTAAGCCTAGTAGTAGAAGTAGCAGTATAATAGCAGTAATAGCAGTAGTAGAAGTAGACGACTTCATTTGATAATTTAGCACAAGACTAATCTGCCACAAGTTCCATCGCACACACACACCCTCACACAATTGTCAGCGTTTGTTTACCTCACACGCCTTCTTTCCACACAATATCGTACGTCATGTATATTAAAATGGAACAAAATTTTTTGATTCGGACCAAAATTTCAATTTTTAAATAAAAATGTGTGCATCATATTACTCGATTAGGGATAATTTGAAATACATGCCTCTTTAACCTGCTCCCCCCCCCACGTATACCAATGGTATATGATCTGTGGCATTATGCCCCATGAGCCTTTTCTTTTTTCATGAATAAAATGCTACAAAAAGAAAAGTTCAAGCAAAAACTCCCATTTGAAATAAACAGCGTGTGAACGATTTTGTCTGTAGGTATAATTTCAAATTTATTCTCTCATCCCCTCCTACCCCTCCCCAAATTTGTCAGACTGCACATGTCTCCCATACACGGCACATGTCTCCCATACACGCCCTCTTTTCCAAATTTACAATCGAAAACCGAAAAATTGTTGTAATGTTTTTCTCCAGTCTCTCGTCGATTGGTACTGGTCTCGTTGGTGTGACTGGGGCTCGAGCAAAATCAATATTTCTCAGTGTACACAGTGACGTGTGTGGGGGTTGGTACGTGCGCGTGAGTGTGTGTTTTGTGTTTGAGCTATTCATCATATCGACGCATAATTTTTGAATTTTTTTCCATTTTCATCATGTCTAAATATAACGCCTTGTGTTGAGTCGTCAACCTATAGCCTCATTTTTTTTTTGTATCAGTATCGTGTGAAAGTTTATTACTAGGTGACAGTTATTGCGGATAGGCCTACAACACTGTTCTAGGAAGACGCTAAGGAAAGCATTTTGGATCAGCTTGCAGTTCATTGTTTCTATAGAGGTAAGAATATTACGAAATAAGAAAAAGCAAAACTGGCACGATTAGAAACCGGGATGCATTGAGCGTTGATTCGTAGGCTGGACATCCGATCTTTATCATATGACAAGTGAAAGGTCTCTCGTCGATACGAGGATTATGTGGACATGGCGGAGGAAGTCTCCATGACACTTGACCAAAAGGAAATATCAATCAATATAATATACTGATAAATGACTAAATGAATAAAGAAATAAAGGTTTTGGAATTCGCGAAGGGTCTAATTAGTTTTTGGAGGGGGGGGGGGCTGACGCCCAAACAGGCGGAGTCTAGGGGCATTAGGCATCCATGGGTGTCGATTTGTGTTCTTGGTTGGGGTGATTTATTTCTAATATCCTCGGCGAGGGAGCAAAGCGACCGAGCAGGAAAGGATGTGGAATTCAAACGTGAAGGATCAACTAAGCGATGTCTAATTCTAAGGTTAATGGACCTTCTTCCTTTGACACTTCTTTTTAGAGTTTGAACCAACCTGTTTATTATTGCGAGTGAGCGAAGTGAGCAAGCCGAAAATTCTGTTTTGCTACAGAAATGTCTTCAAAATACATTTTATAGGCCTATGCGATTATTTGAATGGTAGGCCTATATTTGACAACCTTGCTGCCAAATATGACTATTTACATGATTTAAGCACCTTGCTGGCTCAGTAGTTTAAAGAACACATTACACTATATGCCTATAAGATATTTGAATCAGATATTCGGCCAATGTTATTTGAGTGATCGAGCGTAGCGGGCGAACAACAACAACAACAACAAAACACGGATTTTTAAAATACTGAAACAGGTTAGTGTATAATTGTTACTCCATTCTCATGATTTTAGAAACATACGTTTTATCGGTATCTTTCTTTCTCATATTTTGGTATGATAGGAATGATGGGAATAAGTTATTGGTCACAGGCCAATAACTCCTAAAAATTCTTCTATTTTAGGTCTTCTTGCCGTTCGACTCCTTGCAGTTATATTACTAACAATGACGACTAAAAGAATAGTATAACATTAGATAGAAAGACAAGATGCAAACTAATCTTTCGTAAGAATAGTAATATAACTGACATTGTTTAAGATACTTAAAATGCGAGTAGAACAATTGAAAAACATTGAATAGAGGAGCAATTTGCATACTTATTTCCTGTCATAAAGACAGCACTATAACCCGCATTAGTTGAGATTCTTGAAATTGGAGCGAGCGCTCGGGATCGACACCCATGGCAATAGGACCTTTAGGGTTTTATGGTTCTGGAAGCCTAATTTTTATGAAATGAGCAATTTACAATATAGGCTGTGAAATTTTTACAATTAACAGTTTTTATCTTTTATTTTTTTCATTTATAAAAGCCGAAATTGTGTGTGTGGGGGGGGGGGGGAGGGGCGGCGGCAGCCGCCATCCCGCGGTTCCGCGGCCCATGTAGTTTCATCATGAGATTCGAGGGGAAAAATTGCCACACAAAGGTCAAAAGCGGCCATTTTGTCGGCCTACTCAGCATATGTCTTGTACGTGTTGAATGTGACAGTACACATAACTAGAATGTGTTTTTGTCGTGCAAAACCTTTCTAAAATCATTTTAACATTTAAGAAAATTATTTTTCTCACTTTTGCAAGGTGGTTAACAAAATGTTTCGAAGGGGAGTTAAAATCATAACATTTCCGCCAAGTATTGTGCGATCTTCCGTTTGAATTTCAACGAGTAACCTGAGGAATGTGTAGATCGAAAAAAAAGAGTGATTGTCATGCAGTATGTGCATGAATTTGCAAATGAAAGTTTACTTACCATTCGACTATTTGTCTCTTGGCGTGGTCCCACATTCTGTGACAAAGGTCAAAATCATGAAAAGGTAGAAAATCAATGAAACACATTTTTAGATTTTAAAGAGAAGAGCAAACACAGGACAAGGAATGTGAATTAACGCGTGAAACCATTTTGAATATATAATGTAATATTCAAAACTTGTTCTCCAATTTCGTAATAGTAGTAGTTTTAGTAGCAGTAGCAGCAAGGAGTTTCAAGAGCTGGGGTCACATCTAACTCATCATTCCCTTTGAACCACGTTCGATGCCGCCATGAAAATTTATGTCAAGCATGTGCTTAACTGGATCTTCCTTGCAGATACGTAGCCTGGCTTCAAACTTACGGGCCATTTTCAAAGGGAAATTATGCTTGTGTAATGATTATTACTTTTTGCTACCACTCGTCTGATAACCTGGATAGTATGAGCAGTACACAGTCAGGGGCGTCGCTAGACTATTCTGAATGGGGGGGGGGGGGGGGTGTAGAGGCCAGATTGCCGACAAATAATGCCACCGATTGCCGACGACCAACGTCGATAAATTCAACCGTATAAAGCCCACTGAGGCATGTTCAATTGTGCAGCTCTATCATATTTTCCTTTGGAACTATATTTTATTCACCTCACTTGCCGAATGTGTTTGCTTTCCGAAAACATCCCGTATCTAAATATAATACAAGCGAGCGCAGCGAGCAAGGAAAAATATACACTCTCTTACGTACTTAAGTGATAGTTCTTCATCAAACTACATGGTGGGCTTAAAGATATCTAAATTAATTATATTTGGTCGCCTCTCTGGCCTGATTCATTCGGTTTCAAAGACCATCCTAAATCTTAATATTATACGAGCTAGCGCAGTGAGCGAGGAAAAAATCTATTTTTCATGGTAGAAGTGACAATTCTTTATCAAAATACACGATGGTATTAACTATGAGATATCTAACTTATACAGGTACATTTGGTCACCTCACTTGTCGAATTCGTTTGCTTTCCCAAATCCATCTTGTATCTGAATATTGTACGAGCGAGCGTAGCGAGCGAGGAACATACATATTTACTCCTTTGCATGATAGAAGTGAAAGTTCTTCATAAAAAAATGCATGATGGGCCTTTTGGATATCTTGATTTTGGTCACCTCTCTTATCTAATTCATTTGCTTTCAAAGACTATCCTGTATCTAAATATTATACGAGCGAGCGCAGCGAGCGAGGAGAAATATATATACTCTATTTTATGGTAGGTGATAATTCTTCATCAATATACACGATGGGCCTATAGCTTGCAAAATTTGTTTGCTTTCCCCAATCCATCTTGTATCTGAATATTATACGAACGAGCGTAGCGAGCGAGGAAAAATTCATAATCCTTTTCATGGTAGAAGTGAAAGTTCTTCATCAAAATACACGATTGGCCTTTAAGGTACCTATTTTGATATATTTGGTCACATCTCCTACCTGATTTATTGCTTTCCGAAAACATCCTGTATCCGAATAGGCTTACTTCGAACCATCGGGTCTTCGCGTCGGGCCGTGTGATCGCGTAACGCGAACTTTCGTGAAAAAAAACCCCTTTATTTACGAAAGGTCGGGTTCACCGTTTGAGAAATATGCCAGTTAAATCTACGAAAAGTCGGGTCCATTAACCCGACACTTCGTAGAAATTAGCTAACAAATATACGAAGAGTCGCGTCCTTAACGCACATTTCTACAACAAATAAATTGACGAAAAACGGCTTGAATAAAAGCTAGTATTTGACTCGCACAAAGTCAGCCTTTGCCTCGCACAAAGTCAGCCTTTGCCTTGGAAAGTCCAGATGTGAGTACAGTTTAAATTTCACTAATTTGTCAAAAAAATGGAATCTATTCATAATGAGTTCTACATTGTGCCAAATCTGCGTTAATTTCTTTATATTTTCAAAGAACTGTCCTGAGCTGTATGTCATGAAATTATGTGCTATAATGTGCTATAAACTCACGAACTTTTCATCGTCGGCAGCTCATGTTACCGCTGCATTGCGCTTAGCACCATATCACGACGCAACATCTTGCCCAGACTTTCGGGCGGATTGCCTGTGATTGTAAATGCAATGCAAAAACGGTTGACCGTGAGATTCAACGTTTATTTTATCCCACCTACATGCATAGTGTGTTGGCGAGTTGACGAATCGGTTATCCTAAATTGTTGCATGATGTATAGCTGTGTAAAGCAACGGGGAGGGCGAGGCGGGGGTCTATGACTGTGTGTACAGTTTAAGCTCAGATTTCAAAGACAGCATAAGGAAGCATAATGAGACTAGGTATGATTTAATCCAGCGGTGTAACAGGGCTGCGTTTCACAGCACCGTCAAAAGTCTTAGTTTATGGACATCCCATAGAAACGCGTGTTAATTCTACAACACGCGTTTCAATGGGATGTCCAAGAAGTTAGACTTATGACGGTTTTGTGAAATGCAGCCCTGGTTCCTGTTATCGGGGGGGGGGGGGGGGGGGGGGGGGGGGGGGCCGGGGGGAGCCCAAAATTTCTAGTAACTCAGGCAAGAATCAGTGACATAGTTATGATTTCATTTGAGGGGGCGGTAGTACACAAAGCATTCAAAACACTGAGCGCGCAAAGCGCACTCCATAGGGGGGAGGGTGCAGGGAGGTAGAGTACCTACATAAAGAGAGTAGCGACATAGACGTCCTACTTCTCGGGAAACAAAATGGCGTTCAAATTCTTTCTATTTCGAACATCTGTTTGCTTATCGGAATTGAATAGAAATGTTGTGTAACAGGGAAACAAAATGGCGTTCAAATCTTGGGTTGTCGCTACTCTCTTTATGTAGGTACTCTACAGGGAGGGAGAGACTACTGCCCCCTTAAGTGAAATCCTAGCTATGCCACTGATTCTAAATTTACTTACCAGGAAATATTTGGCTCTGCCCCCCCTTTCCTCTTTTTTCGATATTCTTCTTTCTCCCTTTTCTTCTTTCTTTCCCTTTCTCCCTTCCTTTCCCTTTCTTTCATTTTTCTTTTTTTTTTAGGGGGGGGGGGTGGTTTGGTGGATTTTCCCGCTGAAATCCTTCAGGGGGCACTCTTTCCCTCCCTCCCCTGCCCCTGGTTGTTACACCACTGATTTAATCTTGCTTCTACTTCTTCACGGATCGTTGATATATCTATAGACTCCAACAGTGTACGATGAAAAATTATTTTCTTTTTTGAGAGGTAGATCAGAGCATCCCATTCATTTATTTGTTTTGACTTTGTTCATCAGATTAAACATGCCTAGGTTGAAACTGCATTTATGTCTGCATCCACATCATGTTGGAGATGTAGGTGATGATTGCTTGTTGACTGAGACTAAAGAAAGTTTCTGCAAGAAATGAGTTAGTCTACCACTCCAGTTATGGAAGGTAAGTGAATTCTGCATGAATTTAATAAGGTTGCTACATGTACAGGTATGTCAATATTCAGCCAGGGTTTAGCATCATTTACAAGGCCATTGGCCTTGGTTGCAAATACACCCATTCCTTAATTCATTTGTAACATTTTTTTTATTATTATTATTGTCTCCTTTGAAAATTTCATCAGTCTGGCATGATGAATATTTTTCTTCCTTGAGTTTCATGGGCACCAGGATCAAAATATCTCACCAACATTTCTTGCTTACACTTCATTAAGAAATGTATTGCTTAGTTAAAGCTAAATAATTGTTCAGCTTTACTTGTTCATTTTTGCTATACAAGCAGAAACTATATTTTGTTTTCTGATTTCCTCTCATTTCATTTGCAAGTTTGTTTTTTATTATTAAATTTCAAGTTGCAATATTTATTGTTCAATGTGTGTATTGTTCTAAATTTCTGTTGTATAAATTTCAATTGTATTTTGAGTTCTGTGAAATAAACTAAAATGATTTATAAACCTTGGTCTGCAAAGGTAAGTATTTAGTGCTCCTACTGTCCATACTTTGTACATGTACTTTGCATTTATCCCAATTCAAGTTAATTTTCAATCTCATCTTGTTTTCTTTAACAGAAAGGATTCAGCTTCTACTCTTCATTGCACTGGACCCCTGCTTTGGAGATCTGTCTCTCAATGAGTGAGGAGTCATGGCCCTGTACGCAGCAGGGGGGGGGGGGGGGGGAGGGGGGGAGGGGGGACGGGCCCGGGGGGGGGGGGGTCACTTCCATAGAAGAGTGGACAGCATCCACGAGAATCGTCCTTAAAAAGGCACCCTAAACGAGGATCCAAGGACAGGCCCCTAGGACACCCTAAACACGGATTTTGTGCAGATGTCCCAGATTTGCACACCCTATACCCTAAACGAGGATATTCCTATTTTCATACCTTGAGAGTGATAGTGGGGTCCATTGAAACTTTGGAGCCGTTTTTATCTCGAGATGATTCACTGTCTCATTATGTTTTACACAGGCGTTATAGGATTTTCCGTGGCACGGGTCTTGTTACAGTCGGTCCCGCAGTCGCTGCAAATTACATACCCTTTTTGTGCTTTAGATTATCGTGATTTAGGGGGCTTTTTTTCAATTTTTGGCGTTTTTGACACTCTATTCGCGTTCCGCGCGTTCCGCGCCTACCCCTGAAAAAATACCCTTTTTCCGCGTTTTTTTTCTCGCGGATGCTGTCCACTCTTCAATGGAAGTGACCCCCCCCCCCGGGAGGACGGGATATTGATATGCAATCAACAATTTTGGATTATTATTGACATACAAAATTTTTTACAATGTCATTAAACAAAGTTACAAAACAAATAATTGCAATATTTTTTTTTTACCTAAACCCCTCCCCATAGGTGTGTGCGAATTATTTGAAACTCTTACAGCAGATTATTGTTTCATTTGAGGATTTGAAAATTCATAAATTCAGTACAGTGTACTAGTAATTTGAATTGAATGATGAGTATGTAAGTTTCAAAATTACTGTTTTCAGTTGCATTTTAATTAATTTTATTAATTTCTTCTAAAGGGATGTGGAATAGCTCATTCTTTCTGAGTTGTACACAACATCTGACTATGAGCTCTATTAATGATTTATTTACAAGTATTATTTATAGTAGAAAAGGATTCCATTGGGCCTTGCTAAAGGTTGGCAATTTGAATTACTAACATTTGAATGGTAGTGATGTAAAACTCTATAGTCTATTCTATTTTGTTGCAAGTTGTGAACAGAGTATATGATTTTTAAAAATTGTTAGGAGTAATATGAAAAAAATATATTATACTTTTAAGTGATGAATGAAGGCTGATTTAGTTCCCTTTTAACCTATTTTAACATGTACATTACTGTAATCACCATGCAGAAAAATAATCATTACATAGCAAATCCATTTTTTTTTTACTACAAGTGTACTTTGATATTGATTGTGTAATCCTCAGCAATTTTTAAAAGAATGTGATAATTGTAATACATGTATACATGCACAAATAAGAAAAAAATGAAGCCCCCTCTTATGAAATGAATATGGGGGTTGGTGAAAAATGAAGCAGCCAAGAGGGTGTGTTCAAGAGAGATGGAAAGGGTTGGAAAGAGAGACAGAGATAGATACAGGAAGAAAGAGATGAAAAATCAATTCGGGCCAGATTATTTGATGAAAATTTGAGGGTGTCCGAGAGAGAGATAGAGAGAGAGAGAGAGGGGGGGGGGGGGCAGAGAATGGGACAGGATGGAGCAGTGGAGAGTTTGTGGAGGAGATAATTGCAATGTATACGTGTTTTGTGTTGATTAAATTTATCAGATTTTCAAAGTGCATTATCTTTTGAAGATCAAGGTCTACAAGCCATATACATTTATAGATATTGATTTTAAAAATTCTTTGGTATAGGCAGTGGCGTAGACAGGTTCTTACACCTGGGGGGGGGGGATAATTTGCCATTCACAAGAAATCGAGGATCAATTTCGTACACAGATAACACACACGCACACACACACAGGGCTGTACGCAGAAATTTTTCCTGGGGGGCAAGATGCGTAAAAATTTTTGAAGAAATTTGAAAGTAAGGGAGCGAAGCGACCATGCTTGTCACGGAGGCGCTTTTGCATTTTTGAAAATGAAATTGAAAGATTTGTTGAACACTTTTGTTGAATTTTGTGAAAATTTTCAGTAAAAAATGTAAGTTTTCAAACTGTCCCCCCTGTCCCCCCTCCCCGCTGCGTACGGCCATGCACCCACACACCCCCAATGATCGATATAGTTATGATAGTAATTGTCATTTCAGTCACATTAACGATGATGATGATGATAACTATCATTATTATCATAAGCATAATAATGATAATGCATTACTAATTATTATTATTATAATTATTATTATTGTTGTTGTTATAATAATTGTTATTCTTATTATTGCTGTTCCTATCATTTCTAAACATGTTAATTCAGTTTAATTGTAAGCAAACAACCTTCCCTAAAACCTGGGGGGGGGGGGGTGATACATACCCCTCATCCCCCCCCCCCCCCCCCCCCCCCCCCGCTGTCCTGGGTATAGGTCTTCCCACGCATTCACCCAAATTTTATCATCGCACGTGATTAGCCACCCCCCCCCCCCCCGCCATGATCAGTGATTGTAAAGAAAAGATATATATTTGGCATTTCCATGGAAGTCTGTTAATACGTAAAAATTCGACAGATTGGAACCTAATTATAATGAAACTGAAGTACTTGCATATCATAAATGGGTTAATATAAAAATTTATTTTTTTACCCGATACTTCGTCATTTGAAGGTAGTTTTCTCACGAATATTCGCGTAAAAGATTAGTCTTATGTCAATGACCACAATTGCTAAAAATCAAATTTTTACCACACGATTTACCCGACCTTTCGTACATCAGGGGGCTGTTTTCACGAAAGGTCGGGTTACGCGATTACACGGCCCGACGCGATCACCCGATGGTTCGAAGTAAGCCATCTGAATATAATACGAGCGAGCGCAGCGAGCTAGGAAAATATACATACTCTTTTTATGGTAGAAGTAATACTTCTTCATCAAAATACATGATGGGCCTAAAGATATCTAGATTATATAGTGTTCATCTCACTAGCCGAATGTGTTTGCTTTCCGAAAACATCCTGTGTCTAAATATAATACAAGCGAGCGCAGCGAGCAAGGAAAAATATACAATCTCTTTCGTGGTACCAGTATTATTTCGTCGTCAAAATGCACAAGTAAATAAGCCGAATATGACTCTATTTGGGCACCTTACTCCTCTTTTTCCCTTTTTTTCCTCCTTCTTCTTCCCTCTTCTTTCTCTCTCTCTCTCTCTATCCCCCCTTTTTTTTGCCGACAGCGATCGTGAATTTGCCGACAAGAATTTTGAGTGGGGGGGGGGGGGTGTCACACCCCCCCCCCACACCCCCCCCCCCTTTAGCGACGCCCGTGTACACAGTGCTTACCTTTACAGGAGGCAGGCGAAAGGAAATGGTGCAAAATTTCCTGAAATATGAATCAAAATTACTCGACTGGGCATGTGTGGGCACTAATTTGACATATAACATTATAAATAACTGTATTTCAGCAAATTCACTTTTTATTTTCGTTTGCAGGAAGTAAACGGAAAAGTGTCAAATTGTGGGTTTTAGGATTGTAAAATTTAACTATTTTTCACAAATTAAAACTGCTATAATGCGACATACGCAAATTTCTGGACACAGTTAGACTTTTGTATCCATATCTCATCATCTGTTCAATTTTCTTTCTGTTAATTCAAATAAAAAATGAAATGTCAAAGATATTTCGTTTGTGACAAAAACCATTGAGGGAGACCGGGGCTAAAAGTAACAAGGGTAAGTTGTAACACAGCATTTTACTCCACGATAAATTCCAAGCCTGCCTTCAAACTAAAGTGATATGTTGACACTTGACCTTTCTTGCTTCAGACAAGAAATCACCAGGAATGCAAAAGAGCAAAGTTATCTCAAAATTATGTTTTTGAGCTTAGAAAGTAAATTTAAATTTTGCAATATATTTTTCATAGTGAGTAGAGGTTTTGAAATCATAAAAAAATGGCAGGTATGGTGCGAAATGTTGTTATTTCAAACACATTTTGGCTTGTTAAAGTGTGATGGCACGTGGCTTTGTTTTTGAAAAAATAAAGATAATTGTACACACTGACACACTGGGGCACATTGTAACGGGCAGCGGTTTTACCTGTGTTTTAAATCACAATAATAAAATAATGACAATATCAATAAACACCATTATTTTAATCATTAACTGCAAAATATCTACCAGTCTCAAAATCTTCCCTGTGTTTTTCTCAAAATGATTTTAAAGTATTAACGAATATGGGTTGTTGACTGTTCCAGGTCATTTTACACGTCAGTTGTTGGCTTGATATTACTCAACTCACATACTTAAAATAAATGTATCGCTGCTTTGTAGTCCATTTAAGATTAAAGAGTAGGCAGGCAGAAACATATTTGAAAACAAAAAAATACTCTGTTCATGGAGATATTAACGAATATGGGTTGTTGACTGTTCCGGGTCATTTTACACGTCAGCTGTTGGCTTAATATTACTCAACTCACATACTTAAAATAAATGTTTCGCTGCTTTGTAGTCCATTTAAGATTAAAGAGTAGGCAGGCAGAAACATATTTGAAACAAAAAAATACTCTGTTCATGGAGATATTAGCTTAACTCATTAAAAGATGTACTGTCCATTTTTTCACTATGTTAAAAGAAAAAAATGAACAGCTGTCATTGGTGAATGATCATTTTGAGTTTCTAAATACATTGGTGGAAAAACATTAATCTTTGGAATACTAACTGGCAAAAATAAAGCAGGTTCTGGAAAACAGTTTTAAGCATTCAATCAAAATCTGAATCATGTTTTGTTTCCTTGATGTTTATTTAAAATATGTGTTACAACTTTCCTCTAACTATGTTACAACTTGCCCCAAGAGCGGGGTGAGTTGCAACATGGCATTTTTATTTTTCTTCACCTTATTTCTTGAGAACTACTGAATAACAAATCATAGTATTATGTGTGATAATAGCATACATTTTGAACATTAATAAAGCATTGTTATTTAAACCCATCGACAAAACGATCTCATTTCTAGGCTAGAAATGTCAAAAGTGTTACTTTTAGCCCCGGTCTCCCCCTACTCAAGCTTTCCCTTGATGTTGGCGGCATCGAACCTTGGACATCAAAGGCAACAGCACACCTGTAGATTTTATTGTGCAACCTTAGAAAGGGACAGCTGCTTGAAATAATTATAAGTACATTCGTAAGTGCAAGTATGAATGTAATGATATTTAAAAAAAAAAGAGAATAATTGTAATACACTTTTTAAGAAGCTGGTAAAAAAAAACATGTTTCTTACAATATCAATCGGCCAAGTGTTGTTTTTTAAAAAAATCTGCATTTGTTGTAAATACATGTTTCTGGTTGATTGGTTCATGTTTTAACCAACCTAATGATTTTTCCTTAGAGTTTAGGTTATAATCATAATCAGCCCCATCTTCACCAATATACTACTATCATTGTTATTACTGGCAATTTATAAATATCTAAATTGCTATACTTCTGTTAATAATGATGACTATCCGTGTGCTTGGATCCCATTGGTGCGGAGCTAAGTCGGAAAAAACATTTTTTTTTTTTGGATTTTGTTAAAAACACACAGTTTAAAAGTCGTTTCAGTCTGAAGTTTGCTGAAAATTTTAGACTTATAAAGACGGGTATATTCTGTTAAAGTAATTTTGTAACGTTCCCTTCATTAATATTTTTACATGATGCCCCGAATATTTTATGAGATTTTTAAAATGGAATCCACTGTTGATTACTTCATTCTCACATCCCGACAGACTTAATACAGGACCCACGCGGTTCTTGGCTGTGTTTTCCCAGAGTTGATGTGTGAGGGCCCCTTTTCATACAAGGTAGCAATTTAAATAGGGTCATCTATATCATGTATATAACAAAATCTAAATCCCACCGACACCAATACTTAATACTCTTGAATGTCATGTATTAAATCATTATTTCACTATGCACCAGCAGTGTGTACCAGTATACCCAGGTGCATGCAGGTACCCTGTTCAGGTAGGAGACACCTCTATCACTTTGAAACAAGTATTCTAAACTGCTCGAGTTTTCATTTTTCATATGTTTACAAAGTGAATGAACACTTTTTCAAATTGAATGACAAAAGGGCTTAAATGATCAGGAAAGGTATTATTATTGCCCTTATATCATCATCATGATAAGGAGACTGTCAGTACACTTGTATTCAATCTACTTTTAGGTGTCGGGACTCCTGGTGTTACCAACCATGAAGGCGTACACTCTTCTTGCTACGTCACTTCTGATTATCATGGTTTCAGGCCAGAACTCTCGGCCATTCGACAACCCCGGGGAGATTATTCCCGAAACTGGTCTCACAATACCATACCTGATCAACGCTGTTGGTGGCATTTGGCAGCAGGAGCGCGTCATTGATTCCATGGCCTATGCTTGCACCGATATCCTTCCTTCGTTGGGCTCTATGATACCCGATATCGACCATGCAAGTGTATACTGGGGTTCCATCTGCGACCAGGTCATTCTAGCGGCAGATGATCTGGATGCCTTTGACGCAACAGGCTTCTGTACCGACATAGTCGATATGATTAATGATTTAATATCTCCAGACAATGACACGAGTTATTACAGATATCGCAGACAAGACGAGTCATCAACCGATAATCCAGAATATCCACAACCCACGGAATATCATCAGGAAGTATCAACTGCACTACTACCCCTGATTGTCATCGCCAACGTCACCAGAGACCTCTATGGTATTGACATCAACATGATCATCAACGACCCTTCTACAATCAATTCAATCTGCGTCAACGTCAAGGAGAATTTCCTGCGACCATCGCTTCAGGATCTAATCTCTCAATTTGGGGCCGAAGTGATGGCTTATGCTCTACCAGAAGCAGTTCCTCTCTGTCGAAACTGGACTGGTTTCCTTCGGGGTGAAGATATCGATTCCTCTTCTCCTTATTATCCTATCATCCAAAGCGGTGCTCGTATCGCATCTCAGGCCGTAGGATACGACAGCAGAGAGGATCTTTGTCAAAATCTGCAGCAAGCAGTATCTGAGCAAGGTAGGATGATATCCTTAATGAATAAAAGAAATCATACCCCTTTTATAAAATTTCTCCTTCATGGATCGGCCTCACTGATTCACCGAATATAGTAGAAAGATTCGAGAATTCACTTTACTATCTATCAAATCTTTGAAATCATAGATATAAGACATGATAAAATTGTAGTTTTTAAAAAGGCAGTTGCTATTAAACCAGACATTCGGAATACCAGGGTCACTCTTTTCAGAGAAGAGCAATGAATCATCTGGTGATCGTAGATTTTTAAGAATTGTCATGAAGTACTCGGTGTTAAAAACATTTGACACTTCTATTCCTTGATAACTTAAAAGTTATAAATTCCTAAATGTCCGAGAGTTTTTATGGAAAAAAAGTTGAAAGGTGTTAACTTTATTTCATATTGAAAATATTTTTCATTAATATCCGTAAAAGTTATGAAATAATGAAACATCATTCTAAGAAGATTAACGAAGGAATATTCACAAAACATAGACATCGTTCAACTTTTGTGAAAACCTCAGTCTTTCACGAGTTTTAACTTTTGAGTTATTAGTTGTCAGAAGTTTCCCCTTTGTTTGACACCTAATAATCCTTCCTCCATGTTTGTCTCTCGCAGATGATAATAATGCAGCGAAAAGAACTTTTTCCAGGAACGTCATCTCTAACATCTTCACTATTCTAGAGGAGGCGGATACGTGTTCTTCATTAGCTAGTGACGCAATCAATGACGTCATCGAACCCCTCTTTGGAGTTGAAAACCCTGATCCTTTTGAAATTACGAGCTCCATGATTTATCAGTACACTGGCTTCAACGGAGGAGTTACTGGTGTCTGTGATGCAGTAGAGACTGCTTTCACGAGTAAGTCTGGACACGAATTTAAGTAGATAAAGAACGAACAATTTAATTGACAAATGATAGATAAACAAATACATAAGAATTCAAATAAACAAGAACGAACGACAAATTAATATGTAAATCAGACAGTATAAAATAAGAAAGCAAAATAAATTTTTCGACCTTTCCAACCAACAAGCAGAGAAAAATTGAAACGCTGTTACAGTTTGGGTGGCATTTACAGTAATACGGTAAAGAAATGGAGCTTATTCATCGTAATTACTTTGATATTCTTTATTCACTTTCAAATAGATGAACATACATGAATAAAACATGTTGCCAATCCTGATTCCGATGACACTGGTTTTATATTTTTGCTGATCTTAGATGTTGTCGACCTACCGGACCCTGTTCCAGTTCAGCTCATTCCTGGGACTACTCTGACGGTAGAGTTCTTCATCAATGCTGCTGGAGGCATCTGGCGCCAAGACCGGTTCATCGACTCACTGGCCTTCGTTTGCACGGACATCCTGCCCGATTTGGAATCGATGGTACCTGATTTCAAGTCTTTCGTTGAGGAGACCTGGAACTACGGACCAGTCTGTGACACGGTTCTCGAGGCAGCTCGCGACCTAGACGCTTTCGACACGACAAGATTCTGTAGCGACCTAACCACGATGATCAACAGCTTGATCTCCGGGGATCTTGGTGAAAGAATGCGCCGACAGGTAGATCCATCAATGCAAGATCCCTTTGGCGTTATTGATGTCCTTGCGAAAACCCTCAAAGACCTCTACAACATCGACATTAACGACCCGTCTACCATCTGCCCCAACGTTTTTCAGTTTCTCAGCAGGTCCGTATCCGATATTATGAGTGAATTCTATGCCGAGCTGATGGTTGAGTATCTTCCTCTAGCAGCTCCATTCTGCCAAGACTGGGAAGGTACACTTCTAGAGCTGGGGATAAATGCTTCTTCGCCTGAGTACCAACTGTTCGAGGACTCGATGCGTATCGGATCACAGGTCGCGGGCTATGAGAATAGAGAAAGTCTCTGCCAGGCCATGAACCAAGTATTATCCGAACCAGGTGGGAAATTTTCTTCTTTTGTGAGAGGGGAGGTTTATTGTTGTTTTTTAATCTTTTTTTTTTTGCCTGATTGTTTATTATGCAAAGGGAAAAACAACAACACCACCACTACCAACAACAACAACAACAACAACAACAACAACAACAACAAAACCACAACAGTCTAACCTACAGGTGGTGGATCTTGTAGCAAGGAGTGTTATTTTCTGATGACCAATGCAACATGGTAAACGCGGGGGGGGGGGGGGGAGGCTACGGGTCACTTTTTTTTCTCTTATGTTGGGCATCTGTTTTGTTACAACAAGTCTCTTTCAATAATTTCTTTGCCAATTACAAGAATGGTTACTGCTTAAATGACCACGATACATTCAGAGCTAGAAGGTCATACGAATGTCATGTTTCATGTGATTGTGAAGAATTTAGGGGCTATACTGTTGTTTGCACCTTGGCTTATCCTTTTTCATTTGTTTCGTTTTGAGGAGAAGATACTAGCACCATACCTGCCAAATGCATTATGTATACATGTACATCTGAAGACGTGCAAATTATGGAAATTGATGTATTTAAATTGAAATTATCACACTTATGCCCCTTAAGAAGTGTTTTGTTTCCAGTCCCCATTCGTGATCTTGCTCATAGAAGTATTAATAGAAGTTTCTGAGTTTCTTGTTTTCTATTCATTGATTATCTTGGTGCACTTTCTTAACTTAGCTTTTTTGTGGATTTCTCTTTTCCAATATCATTTTTTTTCTTTTAATACACTATGTTAAGCAGACATTTAATTTGTTTTTGATGTTAATTAGAGGAAAAAATGTTGTATGTTTGTTTATTTACGATACTTCTGCTTAAAAGAAGAAAAAAAAATTATGTCTTGTGTTATATTGGAAATAAAACCTGAACTTGAACTTGAACTTGAACTTGAACTGCTTTTTATCAGGCGATATTTTTCGAATCACAATTCTTACACAGGAGAAGATAACGAAGCGATAAGGACCTTTGCCATGAACATCATTGCGAGTAGCTTTGAAATCTTCACTGATGCAGACACGTGCTCTACCATTGCCAGTGACTATATCAATTACGTCAATGAGCTAATCCCTCATTGGACAGAGCAAGGAGTTCCTTGGACAGACCCAGAGTTTCCGTTGACCATCAGTGACTACACCATCTCTCGTTACACTGGAATCATGGGAGGAGTAGAAGGGGTCTGCAGAGCCGTGGAGGCGGCTTTTACCCGTGAGTTTCACTAGAGATGCAGAGCGCTTAATTTTGCGATGCTGAAGAATGATAACTTTGATAAGGGGGGGGGGGGCAGCCTCCTCATCCTTCTGCCCTTACCACGGCATGTAGCGCCGCCCCTATGATTTTCCTAATGATAAAAAATAAATAAAAAAAAAAAAGGAGCCGGAGATGATGATAAATGTGATAGAAGAAGAAGAAGAAGAAGAAGAAGAGGAGGAGGAGGAGGAGGAGGAGGAGGAGGAGAGTATGGGGAAGAGAGGGAAGGATCAAGCAAATATATATTAGCCCTATTTTACTATTTAAAATGTAAATAAGCTTACTGACTGACTTTGGGTCCTGGTAACGATGAAAGATAATTCAAACGGAATGTTCCACCGTTGCCTCCAAAAATCGCGAAATAGTCAGAATGGCCCATTCTCTTCACTCTTCATCTGATGTTTGACGATTAAAGATGTCTGCGCAGTGCAAACGCCTTCATGGTCAAGAAATTTTCCTACACTTGTCCCTCTATCTTTACCCAGGAATTAATTCCCCTTTGTGGTCAATTCGGAAATCAACGGAGTGACTGCATTGGAATCTAGAGGGGGCAGGTGCCTCCTTCCCCATCAAATGGGGAGGGGGGGGGGGGGGGGACGAGAGAAAAACCGTAACCAAGGACTTCTTATGAACCAATTTCACCTCAGGTTTATGTATTTGGCCCTCTATCGGCGACGCCATTGCTGCGGTGGGCAAGCGCGCTGACCGCGATTGGCTCTGTGTACAAAGTGAATGTAAGATATGAGATATGCCCTGATATTGTTCCATTTACTTTTCTATATCAATAAAATAAAGCATGGATACATGGGTAGATGAGGTAAGACAATTAATGGCCATATCTGACAGATGAAGGTATGATGTATTTTTGTACTTTCGATGGTTTTTCAACTTAGTTTTGTCAGTAAAAGTTCGATTGCAGCATAGAAGCCGTATTAAACGGGAGCCCTCAATCTTACCCTGTTTACAAAGTCATGTTTTCACTCATTAAATTTTACGCCACAGAGTACATAATGATAATGTTTTTTTACTTCAAAGTCCTATCTGTTGATGTTTTAAGCACTGGCGACGAATTCCTTCACATTGCTTACGGAAACCTGTGTAGGGAGTACGGCTTCTCACACAAATAGGCTTCATGAGTTAAAAGCGAGTGAATTTCGCACTCAGTTAGCTTCCAATTTTTAAACTTTCTCCAATTCTTGTGGCATTTAAACACCGCACAGCTGCGACCTGAACTTCCCTGATAATTTCTCATTGCAAATATTAAAAGAAATCTGCATATATTGGTCAAAAAAGACAAAAAATCGAACGAATGTACATAACGCGCTATTGACTTGTGTACTATAAAAGTTGGAGCGCCCACCGCAGTATGTCGAACCGTGTCGAACAGTCTGCTGCCCTCTTGCGTTGTGGGATTGGTCAATAGGATTGTAAAGAGCCTTCAACAATGAAACAAAGTGCTCATTTTCACTTCCTTTACAGAGCTTTCTGGAAGTACTGTCACTTCCTTTACAGAGCTTTCTGGAAGTACTGTCACAGTAAGGATAATCGGTGAGAGTCTTAACGGTGAAGAACTGGTTTACACTGATGACCTGAAGGACGAGGACTCCAGTCGCTTCATGATACTGGAGGAGATTTTTTGTGGAGTAGTAAGTTCGGAACAATATTAATAACAACAACAGCAGAATTGATAGTAATAATGATAATAACAATAATAATATAGATAACAACAACAATACAATTCCAGTTCTCCGGACTCGTTAAAAAACTGTCTAAAAACTTGTTTAATGCTTCCCATTGATTTTCATTTTTGTTTTTCTTGTATTTCTACTCTCTACTTTCACTTATTTCTCTATAATGCCCGGCGCACACTATACGATCCGCCTACGGTCCGATTTTAGAAAAAAATTAGAATAGCATTTGATGTGAACGTTAAAAAATGTTAAATCTTAACGATCAAAGTTCCGAATAGTGGTATGAATACTAAAATCGGAATTACGGGCTATTGCGAGCCTCTCTATAGGAATAAAAGCGAACTCAATTCCGATTCGTAGTCACGGACGCATAGCAATCTTCCGATCGAATACGATTTGAAGCCAATTTGGGTTTTACTTCGTCCACAAGACTGGCAGTGAACCACTATTTCTGTTTTAGTATTCCTATCATTATTCCGAACTTCAAATAAGATAATTTTACTTGTTTAAACTTTCATATTTAATGCAAAATGTCATTTTGTTCAAAATCGGGCCGCAGTCAGATCGTATAGTGTGCGGCGGGCTTTACTCTGCGCCTAGAGCACTATACAGACCGGAACCGGCGTATTGTAAATCTTATGCATAAAATTAATCATAATGATAATAACAAACTAACAATAACGATGGAATACAGACAAACAGCCGGTATGGGTGATTGGTCCTCTTTTAGGGGCATAATAGCAATTGTTTTTTTTTTTTTTTATTTCAACACGCCGATTTTGATCAGTAATATCGTTACTTGTTGGATTTTGTTTTTGCATAGTTGGAAAATTACCTTACGTTAGAACTGGGATCAGATCTTCGTAGAGTGAGCTGCACCGCTGTGTCGTTCAGTCCTGGAAGCGTGGTTGCTGAATTGAAGGTAGAGATCTTTGCTACCACTCAAGATGTCGCCGATTCCCTCGCCCAGGAAGTGGCTGGCCTTTCCACCAGTGACAGCGACATTCTTTCATCAGGTGGATTTACCCTGACGGTTTCAACCTTCGAAGTTAATGGTAATAATGTTTTTATCACACTCTAAGAAAGAAGATGCAAATTTGCACCCCAAATGCAACAATTATTGCAGCATCTTTTAGGATGCAATCTTGCAGTATACATTAAAAAAAACTGGTGCAAAGATGGATCCTTTCGCAGATGTTTGCACTCCGAAATGCTCATCTGTACCCGTAAAGTCATGTACGTAAAACATGTTTACATAAAAGGGTGCAGAAAATCGCACGTTCCCTAAAGCGTGTAATTCTGCTCCCTTAAGGGTGCAAAATGTAGCTTAATGCACCCTTAATGGTGCATAATGCTCCTCAGGGTGCAATACCCCGTAAAAGAGCTCCTGGTGTTGCATTTGAACGGTGCAAAATTGATTTTTTGTTCTTAGTGTGCACGGCTCGACCAGAGGTGTCGCGAGAAGAATGTTGTGTCCCCCTCCCACTATACCTTTTAAGTTCTGTAGATACCGCCATTCCTGTACCCTTGTGTTCATGTAACGTATTTCAAGAATTTCTGTTTTATTCATTTGGTGGGGGGGGGGGGGGTCGATCTATTTCTAAATAAAAATCTTATAATTTTTATAACTTTTATGTTTACCAGTGACACTTTCATGTATATTGCACTCTGTGCAGGATCTGTTCTATAATGTGGAGATCTCTAGACCAAACGTCAAATGCAAACTTGAAAAACACAGGGGGGAAAAGGAGACGGAGAAGTAAATTGAGAAAGTTTGATATGGTTACTTCCTGCATCTTCCCCAATCGGGGAACGCAACTATATTCTGAAATATCTCGATCTCTTTTCCTCACTGCAGTTGACAGCAAAGGAGGTAGTAACGGTGATCGGATACCAGCTGGAGTCATTGCAGGCATTGTCATAGGTGCTGTCGTAGGAGTCATGCTTCTCGTGTTGATCATCGTCTGCATCGCTGTGCACTCCAGCAAGAAGGGCGTCAAGGATTCGTAAGTAATAACCATGGATTCTAGTCCCCGTATATTTTGATGTATAGGTAATACCAATAGATTACGAGCTACAGGGTTCGACTCCCTGTATCGTCTGATGCATGGGCAATACCAATAGATCGCGAGGTACATGGTTCAAGTCCCTATACAGTGCGTATCAAAATAAAGGTTATCAAAATTCACAGGATTCCTTCAAGATTATTGACTTTGGCAGTTATTGGCACCTTAGATTCAAAGAGGAACTCTTCCTCTTTTCACTGATGCCTTACTTGCATCATTTATTTCACACATGACCGTGTTCATCGTTAATGAAGGTTATTGAGTTTTGCAAGTTTTGGTAAATGGATGATATCACCTCTTTCAATGGAGCCACACCAACTTTAATGTCATTTGAATGAAACTCACATTTCTCTTCAGTATGCTCATGATACGCTTTTAGCAGGTCTGATAATCATTGGTTATGATCATCATCAGTGATCTTTAAGAAAATAGTTTTATGACTGGAGAAATGACAATTGCAGTTTTAAAGGATGCATCATTTTACCAGAAAGAAGGGGGTTTGCTTAGAACTCATGAGGATTTCAGAGACCATCTTTCCGAAAAGACTTGAAGAATGTTAGGATATACTCTTCAGATTGGTACTAGCCTTATCCAAAACTCAAGGTAGTCTGACAGAAAGTGCACTGAGTGTTTAGGGAGAACTCTGCTGTGACAAGGCATCAATCAAGACATCACTTACCCCAGGATACTACCAAAACACGAAGGCGATATGCCAAGACTAACGAGAAGAACATAATCTTTTTAACGATTGTCAGAAAAAAAAATCATTCAACTTGTCACATGAAACCGCAATGTAAACATAATAATCGTGTGTGAACTTGCTGAAAGCATTCCCTTCATTTCTTTTTCCCAAAACTTGCAACAACAAAAAAGAAGGAATTTGTACCTGACATCTTCATTAACAACATGCTCACTCAAGCGTGACAGCACTGATGGAATTGGGTCCTCAACGGAAAGAGGAGGAGTTCTTTTTTTTAATATGCTACATGCTAAATATGGAATTAAATAATCTTGGAATAACAATCTCTACATTTTGATTACTTTTTTATTATACGCACTGTATAATCTTGTAATACATACGTTTCATTAATGAATCAAACCTCCAATATATCAGTGGGTTACTGCAAAATACAAGTTCTGTAACTTGCAGTAAAATGGCGGATATCTGTATGGTAGGATCGACGATTCTTTAATTGTGCATTGTGCGCTGGTAACGGTTGCCGGAGCTGAAAACTAGAAGGTGATTTATAAAGCTTTTCATAAAGTTACGCATGATTTTACGAATGACTTGAATATGAAGTGCCAAATATGAGGCCCAAAGTTTTTTCCGGATGTTTTGACAAAGTATGACTTCATTTCCCATAATTTCAATTAAATTGTGGCAAAACAAGCACTTCGCAATGAAAATGTTTGTAAACAATGTTTATCTCCATCTGCATATTTCACCTTTAGCTGAAGCAACTCATAATGATTGAAAATCCCATTTGGCTTGCCATATTCAAGTCGTTCGTGAACTCATTCGTAACTTTACGAACAGCTTTATGAAACACCCCCCTGGATGATTATTTCCAAATGTTTCGAACAGCATATTAACGTTACATCACAATATTGTCAGTCGTGATGTCATTGATCTTGCACATAATGGTTGATCTTGAAAAAAAAATCATATGACATGAAAGATAAATATTCGATTTGTCACAGTAGGAATAAACCTTCTGGTGAGTCTCAATGCTTACATCATAAGGCCAGAGCTGGGCAGCATAATCAACTGTGACCTAATTTTCAATACACCTGTCATCACGATCATTGTATTTTTCTATTCAGTGAGAAAGGAGTAGGAGTACAGAATAAGGCCTACGTCCCTGACGAGAAAAAAGGATACGGTGAGTGAAGATTGTAATACAGTGCATATTTAACCCCCTCCCCCCAAAAACCAACAACAACAACAACAACACCAACAACAATAGCAATAATAGAACAGCCTGATATTAATTGGTGGGAGCTCTCTGTAAAAAGAAAAAAACCCACCAAAAACAAACAAGCGAAATAAAAAAAGAGGAAAAAACAGCAAACAAACAAACAAACAAACAAACAGACAGGCTCTGATATGGGGGGGGGGGGGGGGGGGGACTCATGCTTAATATGCTAATGTTGCCAATGACTCACCTTGCCATTCACTTTCTTGTTTGGTCTTTTGTTGTCGTTTTTAAAGACCTAAAATAAAGATGCCATTTCAATTTTTGCAGGTGACCAAGACCTTTATTCGCCTCAATCATTAACGTAACTTTTGATATGATTATTCCAATTATTATCATTGATATCGTTTTTATTATTATTTTTTCCATTTTTTTTTTCTTTCATCATAACATCCACTTTTCTTGTTTCCCTATCCAGCTAATTAAACGTGTTGGGCTGCGATGTCCCTCAGCACTTCATATTGTCCGGAAGTGGAATTTCTGGATGGATTTGCTGTTATATATATCACATATACTCCGAACTCTTTTCGTTTGCTTTCATTGGAGTAAATTTATGTTTACAAAATATGCAGGCTAAATACTAAATAGACTGTACGCTATCCGTTGCTTTTGCCTTTTACTTGCATTTAACCTTTAATAATTTACATTTAATCTCTGATAATGTCCACCTTTGTCATGTTGGCTCGAAATGGTTTTCGTAGACAGGGCAAAATTAGGGTACGCAATTAATGATTTTTCTAAACAAGTGATTCATTAAAGCCAGAGCGAACTGGCGCCCTTGTATGAGATGTCCACAGAGATACGATGCATACATCTCAGTCCTGAACTACTGATTCGGTCCTGTTTTTTCTCCATGCATGCACCATTCTGATCAACGCGAGCTTTATTTTTGAGACACATCTGCAAAAATTGTACATTTATTCAGACTAAGGCAGTTTACTAGAAGCCAAGAAGGGCGTAATGTTTTTTAGGACAGTCTCTTGTTGTGAGTAGCCGCAAGTTGGCGCTGTTGTAAATACATCATTTCAGAACTGGCACTTTTGAGGCGACTGTAAAGTGAGGGGTAAAAATAATCATGTCTGAGAAGTTAAGACTAGAAATGAATCCGGGTATGAATGGATAAAGTGGACCGATCGCCTCGTCAACTCCTCGTGCCGCAGTGGTTTAAGCCTCTGTCAGAGCTCGATATATTACTAGTCATGCTAGTCAAGGGTTCGAATCCCCGTGACGCTGGCAATTTCCTTGTCGTTATGAAATTGATGACAATGGCGTTTATTCCGTTGACAGAATAGTTAAAGTATGACAAATATTCTTCAATCAGGTCGCTGATAGAAGAACTTCGTTGTCACCCTCACTTCACAGTCGCCTCAAAAGTGCCTTACAATAATATAAGCGCCAGTTCACTGTGGCTTTAAAGAATTGGTATTGTACTCAAGAGACAATGTTACTAAAACACTTTATCGCATTTAAGCTTAAGCAATAACATGTTTAAGGATCGCCATTTCAAGCTACGCAGATGAATAGTTTCAAATGCCTAATGGCATGAATGTATATGACAACTTATGAAATGACGATTTGCTTTTTTCATTTATCGGTTAAAGGTGATTGGGCGTGCCTGTTGACGAGTCTCTTTTTTAATACTTCATATAGTTCATACTTTTATCCTGTCGCTGTGTTTTGTGATTGTGTTCTAGAACTCGCTTTTCTTAGTTCATGTTAAGTGGATACTTGTGAAGTTTATTTCCATAACACGAATTGGAATATTATAAGTAGAAGGAGAAAGCAGTTGTATTCCAAAAAAAAAAAAAAAAAAAAGAATTTTACTGCCGTATAATGTATATGATGCGTTTTTATCTTGTATGACTGTAGAGCTGCACGATCTTATGTTTAATAGGTTAATATGCATAAGTTGTAACATGAACTTTTTAGTTGATTTTTTTTTAGGTTGCTCAGTGACATTGGTGATAAGTACCCATCTACAGGGGTTGCACCTTTCATAAATGTCCAAAACATGTGATTACTTTCCATCTGTACTAATGGAGAATAATTCATGAATTTTCAGTACTATTCAGTGAAATACATGTAAGAGTATATGTAACTCGAAATTCGTCGATAAATTTCTATACAAATAAATGAAATAACATGCAACATGAAATCATCTCTCAAATTCCAAGTCTCTGTTGTGTTGATGAAGACAAGCCTTATTCACTGAATGGCAAGGAAGTTGGGTGAAGTTGTGAATGGATTATATCCAAAACTATCATTACATCGTTATACTTTCGGTATATAACTGCTGCTGACGGGCTACGGACACACACACACCCATATACCCACACACACACCCACACACACACGCACACGCACACACATACCCCCACACACACGCCCGCACACCCACAGGCATTCGCAACCTCGCACACAATACACAATCCCAAACAACTAAAACTATTAAATATAACAACATCAAAAAATACAAACGAACAAACTTCCCCAGTATAGGCCTACTGCAGTCATCAAAACACATCATCAAAACACAATGGGTGCAATTCCAGTATTTTCACTTGGTGCCGATATTTGGGCAGTCGTAACTCCTTTTCGGCAGCTAGCGGATGCCCGCATAATTAGGTGACAACATAACATCTTGATTTATCACTGCAGAATGTCCTTTTTTTCAGATTTTGATTCAAATTCTAGCATTGGCGTAAATCGGGGGGGGGGGGGGAGAGGGTAATTATATAATCCCACTTTTTTGGGGGGGGGGGCGGCGTGTACAAAATAATATACCCCCACTTTTAAAGGAGTACTCCAGCCTGAAATTAAGATGGTTTAAAAAATGGAGTAAAATCAAACAAGCAAAACACCGAAAATTTCATCAAAATCGGATGAAAAATAGTTAAAGTTATTGAATTTTCAAGTTTTACATCATTTCGTGAAAACGGTTGTATTCATATCATCATGAATATTCAGTGAGTGAACTGGTGATGTCACATACCCACCTTTCCTTTTGCATTTCATTAAATGAAATCTTAATTATTTCATTTTGTTCATACATGTGTGTAAAATATCTCTCCCTTGTATCAAAATAAGTTACATGATGATCTTACATATTCCATAAGGAGTCAATCCTGCTGTTATATTTTTGGAGCAGAAAACTTGAATAATTGTTATTTCATATGATAAAATACAAAAGAAAAGGTGGGCATATGACATCATCAGCTCACTCATTGCATATTCATGATGATACGCATACAACTGTTTCACCGAACTAATGCAACACTTAAAAATGCAATAACTTCGTTATTTTTCATCCGATTTCAATAAAATTTTCAGCGTTTTGCTTGTTTTCTATCACTATATTTATTCAAATCATCTTAATTTCAGGCCAGAGTACCCCTTTAAAGAAGAAATAATATTGTAATCAATCATTTGTTGAAATTTTTGATAAAATCTTCGTAAACGACGATAGTAGTAGAATTTCTATTTGAAATGCTAGTAAAAACCAAAGGATGCATGGGTGTCGATCCCGGGAAGGAAGAGGGGGGACGGGGGAATATATTCCCCAAATATTTCCATTGAGCTGGCCTGTATTATCATCCCCTAATAATTCACCTTAAAAAATGACATGATAATAATAATAATAATGATTTTTGTTTCTTAAAATCAGTTTTTATTCTTTTCTCTCATTAAACAAAATAATTACAATCATGGTACAAATTACAATCACCGTATATAACACAATTTGAATATTGAAAAAAAAATCCTTAAACAAAACTGTGGATAAATTGATTGATATATACTCTTCATTCTCAATTTTTTTTACAAGTTTACAAGATCAATTTTCATAACTGATAGTTAGAAACAGAATATCATTTTTTTCCAGAGATAAAAAATAACATTAATCTTAATGAGATAAACATTTATTGTACAATCGAACAATTTTGTTTATATTGTAGTAACTTATACCCTATCAGTACTGTTGTCCTGAGAGAAAAGTTTTCCTTTTTTACCCTACCCTACCCGACCTCCCCCTTATCCCCCCCCCCCCCATGACGAAAACCATCGATCACCATCGCATCGTCATAATTTTTCATTATTATGATATCCAAAATCAAGAATTCAAAGAAAATAATGCAATTTAGCAACTGAAGGTAGTAATCCAGGGACGGCGCCAGGGTATTTTGATTAAAAAAAAGGGGGGGGGGGTGGGGGAAGATGACCCATAGGTGAGTTTATTCACGTTTTAAATGAACAAGCAGGGGTAGGTATTTGCATGGTCTAGTCTTCTCTTTCCCCACGCTCTTCTTTCTTCTTCCTCCTCTTTTTTCTTCCTTTTCTCCTCTTTTTTTTTACACTTGAAAAATCATAGGGGGTGGTCGCCCCCTGTTCCCTGTAGCGCCGCCCCTGTAGTAATCCCATGAACCACACTCAAATGTTCTGAAATGTGACTTTACTGAGGGTAATTTGAAAGTCCCAACCATATGGAAGGGGGATACTCCCACATCCATTGTGGGAGTGAAATACTCCAATCCCACATCAGTTGGCATAGACAGGAGGACAAGGGGGCCATGGCCCCATGTTCATCCCCTCCCGAAAGCAAAAAAAAAAAAAAAAAAAAAAAAAAAAAGAGAAAGAAATAGAAGTAAATAGTAAGGAATGGAGGGATGGAAATAAAGGGAACAAATGGAAGCGCTCACCCGCTTCGCTGGCTCGCATTTTCTGTATCTTAACCCATTCGTGACAGGAACTTATTTAAAGCCTAATTTGATCAGCTTTTATTCTTCAAATTGGCAACACCAACATTTTTATCTTATTGCTACATTTTTCTTATAAAACGTCATGTATCTGAAATGAATATAAATTGACAGAAATTATGATAAGTCAAAAAGTTGCCAACTTGCAGGGGAAAACAGTGATTTTAAACTTTCTATCACATTGCCAATTTAAGGATTTTAAAGCTTATTTTCCTTTAAAAAAGCATCAAACAACGAATACTGACGCAACCAAAAATGGGCACAATATGTGTAGATTTTTTTGCTCTTTCTGCTCACGTATTTGGTATGATATTTAGGGCTCTGCATCAAAAGTTATCAGACCAAACCACATAATGTGGACCCTCTGTCACGAATGGGTTAAACAACTACTCCTAAGAAAGGAAATAGGTTTACACTTGTCTCTCTTTCCAGCGTTATGCCATTCTACTCATGATATGTTAGTAATGTAACTGCAAGGATTCCATGACCTAAAATAGATGACTTTTAAGGAGATAACGGCCTGTGACCACTCCTAGGCTATTCCTATCATACCCTCTGTGAGAACGGAAGATGCCGATAAATAGTACGTAAGTAAAATCACGAGAAGGGAGTAACAATACACTTGAAGCTGTTCTCGTTATCATAAAAATCCATTTTTGCTCGCTCATAAAACCTAGAAACAAGGTGTTTCCAGGCAGCAGTTACTCTTATTCCAGCAGCGAGATGTCCGCCTATCCTAGAAGTCTGCAGGGATGTGTACATTACAAAATCATCTAGTGTATTTTGTATATTTTTTCCCGCTCGCTGCGCTCACTCATATATATAAAGAATTATATGGAAAGGTAAACGAAACGGGCATGCAAGGGAGTTGACCGAATAGATTTTAGATATCTAATAGGCCTGCGGTGCATTTTGATGACGACATAATACTTGATCATCAAGACAGTGTATTTTTCCTTGATAGCTTCGCTCGCTCGTAATATTTTGGACAAACAATTATTAAACCAAGAGGTGCTAAAATATCATATTTGGTAGAGAGGTGACCAAAATACCATTTTGAATAATTATCTTATAGGCCTAGGGTGTATTTTGATGGCAAAATAATACTTATTTCATAGCAAGGAGTGATTATTTTGGGCTCGCTAGCTTCTCTCTCTCTCGCAAAATAAAAAATAGTATGTGTGTGGCGTGTGTGCGGGCGGATGAGAGTGTGTGTATATTAGAGTGTAAGCAAAAAACTCTGGCAAAATAATTCGATCATTGCTCCCGGGGTCATTCCCCCACTCCTCGAAACGGATTTACGCCAATGAATTCTAACATATTTATTCCTTCTCACATTATGGTGGGAGGAGGCAAGGTTTTCTGGAGGCACTTGTCTTATGTTGGGGTTACTTCCCCCTCTTTGCCCTAAAGGGAAGTTAATGTTCGGGAATGATATAGGTATACCCTAGTAAAAATATGCCCTGCGCGCCTGTTAAAGTCAAACTCCTATACCTCCCTTAGTGCGGTTTTCATGGGGCAGACGAACGATTTGCGAAGGATGCGGACGTCGAAAAATGGCAAAGACCAACATTCGTATTTTATGCTGCAAAAGATCGCCAAACCATCGCGGGGGTTCGGAAGCGTCGTCAATTGCTCTCGGGCATCATTTTTATTTTGGCGGGAATTTAAAAAAGAAAAAGAAATTTCTTGCGAACGTTTCCTCATCCCGGGTCGTGTTTTACCCGTGATTTGTTCTCAAACATGTCTCAAAAGATTCGTCATATGCGCAGAACCTACTCGAGACGTGCGCGATGTTCGCAAAGTCTTCGTAAATCCCCAACCAGATCACGACAGTTTGCCGAATGTTTCGCGCAAGCAGTGAAGTTTGTTTGTTTGCTTGAAATTTATTTCTGCGTTCCACATGTTCAACACAGTACAACATAATCAATTATTACATAGATTTTCATATATATATACATTTTAGATACACGTATCATTTACAATCTCTTTCTGAATATAAAAAAAAGTATATGAAAAATATTATTTAACTGAATTTCAGAAAGTTCGCCTGATTATTCTTGGAACATTCGCGTTGTTCGCATTTAAGTCGCGTGTTCTTCGTGCATGTTGACTGGCCGTAGTTCAGCCACGGCACACACGATATTCGCACATACATCGTGAGAACTTCGCACAAACTGCGCAAGAATGGTTTATGACTCCATTTTCGTGAGACATTCGGAGAAAAAACTTCTCCGAATGTTCGACTTTGCCATTTTTTCGACATTCGCATCTTTCGTATTAAAATCGTTCGCGTGCTCGTGAAAACCGCACGTTAAACCAGAGAACTGCCAGGGACTTGTCTGACATTCTTTGCAGGAAACCCATGCAAGTCAGCCAAACCAAGGATTCAAACTTAGGAGTCGACATGGTCGAGAGCTTAAAGAAAAATCTTGGTATCTCTACAAAATGACGTCTGCTTCTCAGACTACTAGTAATACAACCAAATCCTACATTGTTTGTCCCGATGCAGCGAAGCATTGCAAATCACTTTGCCCCCGAATCCGAAAAAATCTGTGCACCAGGGTCAATCCCCGAATCCCTGAAGTTTATTGCTACACTGATACGGAGTGTACAAAAGAAAGTTTTAGGTCACTGGCGGGTTAGCTTTGCTTGGTGTACAGGCAGCTGCAGACGGCAGCTCGTTCTGAGTGATGAAAAAGCTGAGAGTCTTATAAAACTAGTAAAAGCAGACGCTTCAAACTCACGGCTTAAGAGTCGATTTCGCGATTTCCAGTCATTGGGAATTGATCAGGATGTGTCTGTAGGAAGAAATCTACGGAAGAATGTAACCTGATGCAAACACTGACGGATTCTTTTATTGGAATTACTCGCACTTCACTCTTTGGTGACACAAAAACGAAGTTTCGGAGATCGGGTTACAGCGGGAACATGGTGTCGCTTAGCGCTAGACGGCCCCGTGGCTCAGCGGGCGATATCGTTGCGGTCTTGTTGGGGATTTTTGGCTGCTTGTCAATCATGGCTCAATCTTCACAAAGCGAATCGGTATCAGGTTTTCAAGGTAATATATTCCATTTCAGTTTCTATTGTTCAAGAAATGTGCATTGTCTGTCATCACCATTTGTTTTCAGTCACACGCAGTGGGTTATGAATTTTCTTACTATACCTGAGTTTGTTTAGCCTTGTTGTTTAATAAACTTTTTTTCGCATCTCTGTATAACTTTGGTCATGTTGGTTTAGTCAAGGAGTAAGTAGGCCGTACATAATAATGCTCAAATCTGCTATCGAGTACTGCAATAAAATACCACATTTTAAGTGTTGGGTTTGCGCTTGTCTATATTTTCCAACAATCATGCCAGCACCTGCTGTTATTTTTTATTTTGATGGTTTTTGCATTTCTCTTCATCATGAAGAAATGGTTTCCTGGCAAAAGATAAAGATAAAAGGCATTTTCCAGGTACATTTATATGTAATTGCAAGTTTCTTATAGTGAGAGACTAACAGAAGGAAGTAATTAAAGATGTAATATTAATGAAGTATTTAACTAGAAGTCACAAAAGTGTCGGCATCTTGAGAGAGAGAGAGAGAGAGAGAGAGAGAGAGAGAGAGAGAGAGAGAGAGAGAGGGAAGGGGGGGGGGGAGAGAGAGAGGGGGGATAATGGAGGAGATGGAGAAACTACAAATCATATTAAGTTATTATTAGAAAATAAGTATTTTCAGGGGGGGGGGGAGGGGTGTAGCTCCAAATTGATAGAAGAAAAACATAATTGAGGCCTACAGAAAAAAAAGCATATCAATATAGCTCTCTGCCTGTTTATGAAATCTTTTATACATTGTAGGTTGGGTCACACACATTGTAGACTTTATAGCCTGCAGCCAGGTTTGTCCTGATTCTTTTCTTTGCAGTATATACTGAAATAGCAAACAATCTCCAAAACATATGTGGTTATACTTCTGGGCCTAGATATCAAAGTAGAATTTTGGAGTTGTATACATGCATACATGTATCTTCTTCAAATCCATTGCTGTATGATTTATGACTTTTCATTGATGCATATTATGAACATCTAAGTTTTGTAGTTTAAATATTCTAAACTTTTTCCAGTATCATCAAGATCAGATATACATGTATAACCATAATCATTTAAGAACATACATTTGAAGAGTTTGAATGAAAAAAAAAACATATACATCTTTGTCAAAATGAGATATTTGTAAATTTTAAAGATTAAGAAAAAATAAAATAACAAGAAAATTTGTGCTGCATTTGACCATATTAACTTCAACAGTATAACTTTATACAATGTGTATGATCATGACCAGGCAATATATCATTTAAAAGGTAGTATTTTGTACTATAAAAGTCTATAATGATGGTGGCCTTACTTTAAAATTTTTGAAAATGTGGTTTATCTGTTCTTGCATACAGTATAAACTCTTCATTCATTCCTAGTTGATTCGTGGGGAGTGTTTCATGAAGAGTTTTGTCGGTGATTTTCACTGACTAATTTGCTTTTAGCCAATCAGATGCAAGGATTTTCAGTAGCTTATAACATTTGTTGATGATTTGCACCTACAAAACTCATCATGAAACGCTTCCCAGTTTCCCCTTTTAACCCATTGGCTACCAGAACAGTATGATGCCTGTATTAAGTCTATAGGCATGAAAAAATTCAGTAGTTAAAGGGTTAATTCTCCTATTTTTAGAGGTGAATAAAAACAAATGGTATAGAAGCATTTCTACATCATTTCTATGACCAGGAAAAATGCAGATGCTGTCCATTTAAAAAAATTTAAAGTGAATAAGACCATTGAAAATAAGTTGTCTGCATTATGCCTGGAGAGAATACAGAGTACATGTGTCTTAAATGCTTATTTTCATTCAATTCTCTTTTACAATAAATTACATCATGTACATTGGGGAAGGGGGGGGGGGGGAGGGAGTATTGTCCTTTCCATGCGCACCTTCATGTTGTTATAACAACAATTACAACAAAAGTCAACTTCAAGCAAATGCCTCCCTTTTGAAAAATGTCAACCGAGGATCATCGGAAGTGTCAAGTTTTGAAAGAAAACATTACCCATTTTTGACAGGTGTCAAATCATTGGCTAGAATAAAACATTCAGTTTGAAAACGGGTGAGTGTCCTTATGACAAGAACTCAGCCCTGACAAGTGCTGTACAGGGGTGTATTTGACAGAATGAACCATTCTTGCACTTTCAGTGTAAAGATATTCACAAATGCAATGTATTTCTCCCGTCCTTTTTGTATTATTAACCAGAGCTGGGAGTGTGTGCCAGGAAAAATTTGTATGAAGCTCTGAATATTTTGAAGAGAAGGAAGAAAAAACAAAAAAACCCAACATGCCAAATAATTGGAAAAACCCACCCCCCCCAAAAAAAATAATCAGCTGATGTTTTAGCTCAATTCCTAGTGTATGCAAGATATGTTTTAAAATTTTTCATTAATGAAAATTTCATACATTATTTTATTCATTTACAAAGCATTCCTGTTGATTTTGACTCTTGTTATGCTGTGCAGGAATCTGCAATGTACAGAGTATGCTACATGTACACACATCCTTGGTTGAGAAGCAGAAGGACCTTATTGCCTACAATTTAATACAAAATTATGCCCCTGTAAAAGGTCTGTAGTTAAGGTTTAGAGCCTCTGAATTGTCAGAGTAAGTTATTCAGTGATCAAATATTCTGGATGTCCGGTGGAAACGTGTTGGCAGGAAATGTGGGAAGTGTCTGAGGGATATACAGACAGACACCTACCACGAATAGATAGTCATAATAAGCTCATCTTTGGGGACATTTAGGTCATTTTCCTTTTTTTCACAGGGGGGGGGGGGTTCACCTACTTTAGCCCATTTTTAGTTTTAGATTGCTTTTACAGTGTACAGTGTGCGACACACATCAATTTCACATTTATTTATTTTTTCTTGCCAGCTATTTCCTCTAAGCTGACTGTACCTCAAATATGTGATCATAACATGCTCATTTGGAACATTTTGGGTCATCTTTTTAAGAGGAGGAGGGGGGGGGGGGGAGGGTTTATATAACATGTTATAACCTTAATTTACATGTAAGCTTTGTTTTTTTGTTTCATATTTAAAGACTGATATGTACAAACAGTAAACTTCCATTTTTAAATTGTAGGTACATGTAGAAATATTTGGGTCTTTTATATCCCAGTGCATTTTCAATAAAATTCTATTTAATGCATTCATTAGCTTTTACCGTGTGTTTACTGCAAAGACCACTTCCATGATTAGTATAGAAGGAAATGCTGTAGTCATAATAAGCTCATTGGGACCATTTGAGTCAATCTTTGAGGTTGTGAAGGATCATTAAACACCTTCAGACTATTTGGTCGTCGCCTGCAAACCAATTTTTTTAAATATTTGTGTTGTTTCCTTTTTCTGCCTTCAGAGCCTTTTGGAAGGTCATCTGCTGATTGTTTTTTGTTGTTTGTTATTGTGTTTAACCTGATGTTATGGCCTACATGTATATAGACAACCTTGATGTAAACAGACAACTGCCAGAGTTATTAAAAGGTCTTTATAAAAAATGGTTACAATTTACATGTAGACAGACTGGATGCTTTACATGTACATTCAGAAGGTATTGAGGTTTCCTCTCATCTGTTGGTATTCATTAATTGCTGAAGTAATTAATGTATTCACTTATTTTTATATTTTCTTTTTTTTCAAGTATGTTTTTCATATATTATTTCATGCCATTTTATTCAATGTATTCATTATGAAATTGATTGATTAGTTAATTCATTTTTCATTTAATGACATATTTTCACACACATACAATATGTATTTATTACACTTTTGTTGAGGGGAGGGTGGTTAAAAAAAATTAAACCTCATACATTTTTCCTTATAATGATGTGAAATGTAAAATGATTTCATGAGCTATTCTTTTCATGGATTATTGCTATATAGAATAAAGAAAAGCTCCAACAACTTCTTTAACCTCCACCAGAATCTCACAAGCATATGTTTCACTGCTCTACATGTAGATGGCTGGTCCCTGGGTTACCTGAAGTGCAATGTGATCTTGAAGTGCTTTACACTTGTTGGGCGGTAGTTGTTTGTGCCTGTTCAGGATATTAAGAATTTCCCTCCCCTCTCGTTTTGTCTCTACACAATTTGGTAAAAAATAATGTCATTTTGAGGAGCACAGGGTCGCTTTTAATGTGCTCTTAATTAATTTATGTGAGAAAGCTGGGAGTTCTGTTTTTAATGACGGTGAAGAGGTAAGCTTAAACCAGTGACTCTTCACTCAATTTCAGTAATGTTGATGTTTGAAATGACTTACCTCTTTAACCCATGGACTACTGAATTCTGTAATCCCCATAAACGTAATACATGGGCCACCCAGTTCTCGTATGCAATGGGTTAAACTGAATGATGACTGTTTGAGAATGATAAGTTGATCTGTATTTTGCACTTTAGGATACCAGACAAAACTGTAGGCCTCTCATGCATGGAGCTTCATGTGTCAAATTCTATAACTCGTTAAATGTTTGCATACATGGTAATTCTGTCCCAAAATGAAGTTTTAAAGAAACTTATATTATCATAACCCTGATTACCCTGTGGCTATTTCATTTGCCTTCATTTACAGAATTTAACTTATGATTTATAATTATTTATTTAACCTTATTGATATTTTCCCAACATACTGAAAAGTGCATAATCAACCAAAAAATCACATTAACAGGTAGATAAGAAGTGACCAGAGTGACAAAATAAAAAAGTAGCATGGAATTACTGCATCATAACCAAATAGACCGGAAAAATGCATACTGTATGTACATGTACATGATAATCCCTTCAATAATATTAATTGTTACAATCCTCTCTGTGATGTCCCCTCTCGTCTATTTTTTGCTTTTGAAAAGGATGACTGATTTTAGAATGCTTTGCCATCCTAATTTTTCATTGGAAATAGAAGAAGCTGTGGTTTGAATTGACAGAAGCCAAAGTGAATAATGAGATCCAACTGTGACTTATTTTCGCTCAAATTTTTCCTCACCATGAAGCCCAATTATGACCAATATTGAACTTCCTTTGAAGCCTACTGTACATGTAGTAACCATGAATGCTGCATTATTGGTCATTGGCAGTTCATTGGCAAATAAATCTCTATTAAAGGGAAACCTATCAATACATGTACCTCTGCTAGTTTTGGTAGGAATCAAACAAAACAGGATGCTTAAAGTTCAAAAGTTTTCTTGTTTGTTCATACCTTTTGCTTTGATCTGTCTTGTTGTCATGTTTTTGTTGTTAAAATGTACTAGAAATAAAGGGGATCAGCCTCAACTGGCCTTTGGCCTTTGTCAAACTCCTACATCCACAACATTTTTATATTTTGTCTTTCCTTATATTTCAAAATTGTGTTCTTTCTTATCCACCTATTGCAGTGTTAATTGTATATACCTTGGTTTTGAGAGAGGGAGAGAGAGAGAAAATAGGAGTACATGGAAGAATAAAAGGAATTGAATTCATACCAAACCACCCCCAAAAGAGAGAGAGAGAGAGAGAGAGAGAGAGAGAGAGAGAGAGAGAGAGAGAGAGAGAGGGAGAGAGAGAGAAAATAGGAGTACATGGAAGAATAATAATTGGAGTGTTAAAGAGTCTTGCTTAATGTCACCCTTCTGGGAATCCATTTAAAGGTTAAATGCTTAAATAGTCAAATGGATAAATGGTTGGGTATTTTACTTGACTGCTAAGAAAGCATGTGTATGCTTGTAAGTAAGCAAACAGAGGACCGACGGCTTAAAGTCCCCTCCGAAGGACTTGGTAATGAGGAGTAATACTTTACCAAAGGGCATTAACGCATCCATTTGGTTTCGAACCCAGGTACTCCCGGTTATGAGACCACTGCTACCACTGAGCCACAGTGCCTCCTTATATCCTTTGATTTAGTGGGGAAATTTTTAGAAAAGTTTGGCAGTTAATGAGTGTTGAAGAAGGATACTCCACACATGTACATGGCCTGCCACAAAAATTTTGATTTCAACTTTTTATATCTATTAATAAACTTTTCAATGTTACAATTTCTTTCACACAAATGAGAAAATACCTTCAGTCGAGAAATACAGAACATGAATATTTGAATCATACATTTTAAAGAGTACATGTATCTGACTTATACTATTCATCATTTGTATACAGGGTGTATATATATTTTTTTTCAATCATAACTTTCTTATTGTTGATCACATTTTCCACTAATCATTCTTGATTATTACATGTATTTGATTTGAAGCTTTTGTGAAAACCAAAGTGTTATCAGGATTTAGCATTGATGTGCCCCTCTAAAGGCAAGTGTTCTCTAGAGTCACATACATGTATGAGTCATACCATAATCATGGTAAACCTCAAAATGTGATGACTCCATGCTTGTGATCAATTTTCTGATGAGAGGTCTTGAAAAAAATTAATAATAAAAACCTTAATAGGTATAGCTGTGCTTGTATACATGTATGTTTGAAAGGCTCAAAAAGTTTTGGAGATTCATTTCTTCTGCTGTGTTGTTTTATACAAAGTCTGCACATTTTCCCCGAAGACTACATGTATGTTATTTTGTCTAAGTTAATAATAGATACATGTATGACAGTGATTTCAGTCATGTCTTGTATACTTTCTAGAACTCATAATAAATACTTAAACCCACTATTTACCAAATTATAGGTTTAACACAGAGACTTTGGGTTCTCTTAGGCATTGGATTTTAGTAATAATTGGTTTTTTATGCAAAAAATTATACATGTAGTGTATTTATACTTCTTAGAGTAAAAATGGTAGTATGACAATTGTCAAAAATTTATATTTGAGAGAGGGAGAGAGGGGGGGGGGGAGATTCAGAGAGAAAGAGTGAGTAGAAATAAGAGAACATTCAGTTTGAAAAGTAGAAAATGTCATTATTGATAGATTAATTAATCAGAAACCTTCCATTTTCCCTCAAGGTATTGACTTACTGGAGGTCTTCAAGAGTGGCAACTACACCAAAGGGATCACCCAAGAAGATGGACCCCTCCCACAGACCGGCATCTGGCGGATACGCCCAAAGACTGACCTCATCTCCATTCCACCGCACCAGATCGCCCCCTTGCGGAGCCAGATCGTGCAGAGCCATGCCTTTAGTGTGTACTTCCTCGCACGTCAGTCTGAACAGACCTCTGGGATGCTATTGGCCATCAGTTCACCAAAGGGTGGGGTGTTATTCACACTAACCTCCAGTACGCGGACCGGTGAAATGCGCATCAGGTATCGTGCCCGTGATTCCGAAAGCCTTCTCCAAACGGTCCTGCCGACTCCCCTTATCGATTCCGCTCGGTTCGCACACACTTTGCTTGTCATTGATGGTGACCATCTGACCCTGTTCACTGAATGCAAGTCCTCTGTAGAGGTCACACTTGAAGGGGTTGTGAACCTTGACCTCCAGGATGATACAGTGATGACCATTGCTCAAGGTCCATTAGGCAGAAATAAGTTCAATGTGAGTTCCCATTCATTTTTTAGTGTTCGGTTAAGTTGATAAACTGTAAGCAAAATACTATTACTATATATCCAGGACATTTCACAGTACATTTCAGTACATGTATTTGCCAAAATTTTTACTGACGTTTATTTTATTCGTATGGTTTGTATGATTCATCTAGATTTGCTACCCAACCACAGCATTATTTCCTAAAATGTATTTTAAGAACCAAGCACATGCCATCATGTGCATGGTACTATAACAGATGTACATGAACTTGTAGAAGAATGGTGCAAGTAGATGTCAAGATATTCAAAACATCCAAATAAATGGAATGAATGAATTGATGAAAGGCACAAGATACTATTTGAGAAAATCCTCATGAATCCCAAAGTGATTATTTACTTTTCTTTTACAAGATTTAGTGTCACAAACTTCTATCTGTCGATTCCTACAGAGCAATTTGTTACCATGACAGTGGTCATTGTGTACTTTTATTTAATTTCAGTCATAAAGAAATATCTATTTTTTTACAAAGTCAACTAAAAATTTTACTTTGCACTTTATCTCCCAGACATGCAATGGTACACTGCATGCATTCTTCTGTACTGTGTATGTATTTATAGAGCTGTCTGTTCCCTATATTTCTTGATGCTGCTAAAAGGGCAGGGGTAAATGACAACCATCTTTGTTGCCATGGTAATATGTGATTTTCCCATCTGATCCTCATTACACTCCCCACAGGGCTGGATGCAGGAGCTGGTGCTCTATCCCTTGGCGCTGACCGACAAACCTTGGACATGCTCACAAGATAGTGGTGGGTATTCCTTAAAATTCTCTGTTAATACAATGTATGGTCGGGGGTCCTAAAGCTATGCACCCTGCAAGTATGTGCAATGCGACGCGTGCAGTGCGCCAAACTTCGATGTCACTGAGCAACAAGAATTTTATCAAGGTACAGTGTATTCCAAAAAGAATCAGTAATTTTCGTTTATTCCTTATGATATTATGATTAGTTAGAAATTCGGGTAAAATACACACCATTCAATTGCAAAATCAAGATTTACGTTCATTTATTACATGTGCGTAGCTTTAGGACCCCTTCATTTTTCTGAACAAAATTTGACACTGGCATAATATCAGCCTGAAAATATGCGTTATTGACATTCGTCCGTCGTAATTTTCACAACAAATTACCTTTAGAATATGTTGAATCAAGGTATAGAAATGAAATTTGCACAAACAAATGATTTTTACGACTTTTTAGCTGTTGAAAACAAAGTGGGTAGCTTTAGGTCCCCCCATCATAAGTCTCTTTCAAGAAATTCAAAGTAGAACAGATTTTCAATCTGCATCAGGGGATGCATTTTAATAATTTGGGATGCTGTAACCCGCTGTAGTGTCATCTTATGTCCATCAGAATTCAGTCATGCATTGTTGTCATGGTGACCTTTTGTGTCACAATGAGCAAAACTATCCCAATGCTGATTTTACTTCTTTCATATGATGGTGTATGATGATGTATATGACAAATTTCATAAATTCATTAAAATCTTCTAGCATAAAACACTAAAAATTACTTTCGCACGTTTTTTTTTTTTTGTACCTAGCTACAGCGCTGACAAAATCAACAAAAATTATAATGGTGATTTTTTAGTTGGTAACCCGAGGTACCAAACACCATATTACATACAGGAAGGTCTACATGTAGACCACCACATTAAAAAGTTTTCGGTAGATGGTAAAAACTAATTGCTGACACCAAAAACACAATAGAAATCAAAAGTAGAATAAATCTCTGTTGACATCTGTGTGTGTGATTGTCAAATAGAATCATGTAATTTACAAATCCTCAAACTTTCAGCTGTTTAAATCTACATAAATGCATGCATTTTAGGCCTACTATATAGTATTTCTATACATGTGGATTGTGCACCTACACCAGCTAGTAGACCTACTTAAACTAGAAAAAAAACCTTGTGCCCCTAGCGAACACTAATTATAACAGAATCAAAAGTAAAATAAATCTCTGTTAGCATATCTATTTCTGATTACCATATTGAATAAGCTTTCAGATCAAAATGGTTTCAAATTTAGATCAACAAGAATTGCTGAAAATTCGTATTGTAGAAATATTATAGAAATATGCATCTATCAGATAGTACTGCATTTAGACCAGCACACGATGCACGCTGGTTACATGTAAAATGAGACAAAGCCTTGAGCTGATGGTAAAACTAATTGCAGTACAATAGAATCGAAAGTAAAATAAATCTCTGTTGGCATATCTGTTTCTGGTTATCAAATTCAATCTTTTTGATGCAACTGGTGTGATGGCAGTGATATATCCTCCAGAGAAAGGGCCTTGACTTCAAACAGTTTACACGTACATGTAGTCTTCACGCTCAGACTCAAATTGGTATGGTTAAACCATTACCTATTTGTTTTAGTAGTCGAACTCAGTGAATTGTCTCTTGCTTTGGCTTAGAAGATGGAAATCTTTCACTTACATGTAATTTTGCAAGTAAATGTTCAGTGTCCAGTACTTCCTTCATTCCGTCTGCCAATCTAGCTCCAAAAAGGACTGCTATATGACAGAATTTTAAATTTGAATTTGGGGTAATTATTATATTTTATTCGGCCTTATAATGGTCTTAGTGCGGGCTTAGTCTGTGGAAACGGGTGTACATGTAAAGGAGAAACAGTGAAACACTTTAATTTTAAGCTAGTATATTAAACATTCTACTCACACATAACACTAGAAATTTTAGATATTGACAAATTCAGTATACAAACTAAAAGAAAAAATCTTTAAAAATGGAATGAATTTGTTATGAATCAGATATCTAAAATCTCTTATTGACCCATTTATCACATATTCCCTCTTTGGTGAAATAAAGTTGATTCTAAGGGACATGTGGACTTCTCCTTTCAGTTTGTAATCTTTAATCTGGGGAAGTAGAATCATCTTGTCATCTTCCATCTGTGTAAATACTTTGTGGAGCAGAACAGACAAGTCTTTGTTCAGTGATGTTGAGGGCATGAGGTGAACTGTAAGAACATCCATGTACATGTAGGTCAAAGTGATTCCATGTGCTAAACATGGCTCCCACCTGCTTTGATTGAAGCTCAGGTAGTTTTAAGGTGTGAAGGTATGGGAGTATATTTTTCTGTTCTTTTTCATCTACACACAAGAGAAAACCACCTATCTACCTGTAAGAATACCAGATTGTCTGAAAACTTGTTTAAATAATGTTCAGAGTCCTAAATTTACTCATTTCAATTAAAAAAATCCAAGATTTTATCATTCAACGTATAATGTAAGGGTAACCTGTTAATGGTACATTACAAACTGTCCAATTTTTCATGTCCTTTTACTTTTCTCAAAGCATTTTCTTCTTTGGATCAACTTAGAAAGGAATATTCACACTTTTATGATAAGACCAAGTGCGTGTAATTTCAGTATAGATTCAGGAATCCTTTCAAATTTTGACATGCCCATCTCCATTTTGAAAGAAAAAAACAGGAGTACCCCAGTTGCCTGAACTGAACCAATATCAAGTAAGAAATGAATAATAAAATGTTTTAATGCAGTCAAATTAACTATTGATAGTTACAGTAATTATAGGAAAGAGCATGCGCTTTTGCAAGATCAGGGGAATATAACCTGTAGGAAGGGTGCATATTGCTTCGACCAATATCATATGTAGTGATACATGTATATGAAAGCAGTTGGTCGAACAAAGGAAGCCCTTCATGCTTGTTTTTTGCTCTCTCTCTCTCATCTTCAGACTTTATGTTGGATGGTGTTGGCTCAAAATCTGCTCCCATGCTCTTTTCTCCCTCCATATTTTTTTTACTACATTGTGTAAGGATATGTTTTTGGAATGTATATGTACCTGTTTACATATGTACCAGTATTTTTGAGCAGGGGTTATTCCAGTATTCTATTTTCTATTGGAGGAGGGGCTGTTCGTGAGGTTATCTCAATATCTGACTACCAATCAAAGAAATGTCGCCCCCGAAGAATTTTATCTGATTTTCAGATGGCTTTCAAATAAGAGGTAGGGTTCTAACTTTATCTTTTGTGAGTTTCATTAAATGCCACAAGATTTTTTCCTTTTTTTGGGGGGGGGGGAATTGTGGTGGCAGAGGGGAGGGACAAATTGCTTATTTTTGTTGATTACACATGATGAAAGTTGATGAAATTAATAATGTGCTTTCCTTTGTTGCTGCAGTTGCTGCCAGGAATGGAGATCTCTTTCTTAATGACCAGCCACAGGTTGCGCAGTTGAGGAGCAGAGAAACACTTGTTGTAGGTAAGTGATCACAGAATTCAAACAAAAACAACAAATTACTGATTGCCATGCTCAGCATTACATATACGTTCTTGGAAGGATCTTTCTATAGAATCATGTGCGAGATAATAGTTGATTCTCCATTTATGCCCACAGTCCACTACATGTATCTGACAGGAAAATCACTGAATGATGTCTGCAGGCAATATTTTCTGTAAAAATCAACTTCACCATAAAAAGTAAACATCAATTTCGTCCAGACAGTCATCATTTTGCAGCCTGCACAGAGCACTTTTTGTGCAGAAGTTCCAACATGTGAACCACCCAAAAGTTATCCATGTTTTTCTTGCAGGCTAATTTGATGTTTTTACTGGCTTTTATAACCTGTTAATAACCTCTCGTCCAAACAAATTTTGGAAGAGGAAAAAATTAGAGCAAGTGATTTGCTTTTTCCCCCTAAAGCAGCTGTTTACTTAATGATGAAGTGCTGAAGTGATATCAAAATATTTGCTCAGATAATAAGATGGAAGATTAAAGGGAGAGTTAATCCTTGTTAAACTTGTATTCCAGCATATCTTTATTTTTTTCAAATTTAAAGACAAATTGATTTTACTTTCAGTCCATTTTTAATCAGATATTTTCGATTAAAATGTCTTAAGCAATTATTCTAGATATGCTTAGTGATATGCTTATTGTTCCCTCCGTATTGATTAAAAAAGTATTTTTAACTCCTGATGATTGCAGCTCCCCATAGAAAAATGTGAGTTAAAAAATCTTGAAAATACACATGAAATAAACTAGTCTAGCATCAAACCAAACTGCTGTATTATGTTGATTTTACTTCAAGAAGTGAACCTGTATATTGTAATGAAAAATGTCAGAATGTCTGGCATGTTGACCTGTCATGTGTGATGACTTCGAAAGATGATTCACTCCCCATACAGTCAACTACATGTATCTATGCATGTAGAGAGTGTATACAATTTGATATGATAATACAGGTGTTTAGAAATAATCTGCCAAGGATAAACTGCTCTTAGAGGTGGATATAAGAAAACTGAAAATGGAAATATATTGTGCCAGAGCTGTAAACTTTTCTTCAGCATTATGTTTTGCTGCTTTCCCTGAAAAAAACTATGGAGAATATTTCTTGAAAACACTGGCAGCTCTTTAACAATGTTATTACTAAAGATCACCTCTTAGAGGCCATATGCATGTTTGTTTCTAGATTAAAGCAGGTTTTTTATTATGCCATTAGCTGAAATTACATTTGAACACTGTGTTGACTTATCATTGGACAATATCTTCTCAAATTTCTCCTCAATATCTCTTTAAAAATTCTAAAGAGAGTTGTACATTTATTGTTGTTTTCCTTTAATTATGATTTCATATTCTGGAGATTACACTGACTAGCCCAACATCTGCTCAGGGATTGCAGACTGGTTTTTACACCTTTTGGTGAATAAAAGTATAAAATGAGATTTACACACCTTGTCATCACATCGGTGCCTCATAGCACACACATACGTGCATTTATACATTTTAAAAGCTTTTTATGCTTTATGCTCTGTATGCTTATTGATGAAATCCCCCTAACCAAATATTTGCTCAAGGATTAGAACTGACTTTCATACTCTTATGAATAAAGGTATAACATTAGATTTACACAGTACATTGAGTCACAGCATGCTCATTGTGAGAGAATAAAAGCCTCAACAAACACAGTCAAACTTGTCACTGAAAAGTGTTTATTTTCTTCTCCATTCAAGGGTCCATAAAAGCGGTTCCACGACATTTGCTCCGGCGACAGTTGCTCTCATGGAGAATCTGTATTTTAAGCCAAACATAAAACCCAACCCCAAACCTAATGTAACCTTTATCCTTATCCTCACATTTCTCTGAACCCAAACCTCTTTCACAACTCCAACCCTAACCCTACTTGTATGTCTTCAGAGAAATTAAGACAGGAGCAAATGTCAAGTCGCCGTAAAAGTATTGAAAATAATAATGTGTGGACATTATGTTTTCTTGACTGAAGGGGAAAAAATTGCACTTACATTGATTATTTTTATTTCTATTTAATAGAAAGTTTTTTGTCTGTGATAAGGGCTGTCATTAATAATTCACAAAAGTTTTCTTTGAATACTCTTTACTTATTTGGTGTTTTTTGAGGAATGTGCTGTTTTCATCTCCATGTACATGTAGAGATCTGGCTAGTCGGTAGACAGTTGACTGGTCACCAGCACTTTGTAGTGCCTGGGGGTGTTTCATAAAGCTGTTTATAGATCAAATGACTTTACAACAACTTGAATATGGCAAGCCAAATGGAATTCTCAGTAATTATAAATCACATCAGCTAAAAGTAAAATATGGAGAAGAAGATTATCATTACTTTTCTTTACAAACATTTTTCATGAAGTATATTTTTTGCCACAATTTAACTGACATTACATTGTTAAAATGTCAGGAAAAACTTTGGGCATCCCATTTGGCACTTCATATTCAAGTCATTCATAAAGTCATTTGTAACTTTATGAACAGCTTTATGAAACACCCCCCTGGTGACATATTCTCTCTCAACCAATCATTTGGATAGGATCTTCATACAACTTTACTGTTATGTATACTAACATGGTGAAGGCCTGCCCTTGATGAGTAGGTTCAATATCTTTCATTTTTCTTATTTTAGAACCTCTGCAGAGTGATAGTCCAGCAGTGGCTGCAGCTCTGACCCAAGCTGAAACTGACCGTATCCGTCGTTTGGAGACAACAGTTCAAGACTTGACTGCCATGGTCAACATGTTAAAAGCACAGGTCAGTAATAGAGAAGGACATCTTGGTATGATTTAATGAAGCTTTGACAAATCTTGGACCTAAGGATAAACCAATCTAACCCCCAAAACAAAAACAAAAACACAAAACCTCCTTCCTCTCTTGTTACCGGTTGAAACCTAGGCCCCAGATCAGGGAATCCTCTACCTGAAGTGAAGGGGACATGTACATGTATACTCTATGCTCCTTGATAATTCCCTCGAATTTGGAACCCACACTATGCTACATGCTACAGTGAGCAACTTTGACAGGGGTCAGGAGTAATAACCCTTTGGTTTATTCTGAAGCCATACATTGATAAATTGTCAAAAACTTTGTACATGTAGGATATGTTCATGAAATCGCAAATTTTATTAGGAATAGTCCACAAGTTTACTATACAGTATCTTATCTGGTATATTATACGTACCATATTGTATACCTCATACAAGTTTGCGTGTACAGTATGTAAGCATGAGTAAACAAAAGAAACAATTGATTACTTCCTCTGTCTAATTGAAATGGCTTTAAGCAGTAAGACCTTACAGACCTGTTCGGGGGCATTAACTGTCTGGCAGCCATCTTGGACAACTGTCAGGGACTTAAAGATACATGTAGTATGTATCTTGAGCACAGAATACAGGAAATATGTACATTTCTTATGTTGAAAGAGACTCATTGATCATTCATTCTCAATTAAGCTTGATTTGTCACACTTGCTTCATACTGAAAGATTCACTACAACAGCATTTTCAGACCTTTTTTTAAGTGATGATAATGGTATTTGGTGTGATAAAGTGCCCTTTTCCATGATGATTCAAATCATTGCAGTTTTGAAAGAGTATAATGGTTACCTTGTGGACGATGTTTTGAAACCTGGTTTGTTCTTGAAAATGTGTGATGTATCAAAGTACAGTCAGCCATTTCTAATTCATGTGCCTGGAATACATGAATGCAACAAGGAAAGCTAATTGTCTGTATCTTGCATTCATAGCGTCTTAATGGATTTAATCAGGTACATTTAATAGCTGAATCATACCCCCACTTGACACAATATCAGGTTATGAAGGCAGACCTATCCCATGTGTATACAGATTTATACATTAGCCTACATGTACATGTTCTTGCACCTTGCAAAATGGTTGAAAATGTTCATGTGATTTATTTAACCAGTTCCCTATAGTTTTTGAGTGGTTCTTTTAGCAAGAAATCATGTGTGAGAATGAGCTAATTCAGTCAACATTAAAATTTTGCTTGCCACTCTGTTATTGAAAATAGTCTGATTGAATTCTGTATCCAGGATTACTGGAAATTAATGCCAGCAAGTATGATGAAGATTTCCTATATTGTACTCATGTAGTGATATTGTGTTCTATTCAGGTGTTCTTGCCCTATTCTGGGGGTGTTTCACAAAGACTTAGGCTTACTGAAATTGCACATAACTTTGGCAGGCCTTTCATGCCACGTTTGCTCTCACCATTGGTCTTTCAAAGGATGTGCAAATCATGGTAGCAAATCTGCAGAATGAACATTTTTTTGTTTTCTTCATCAATGAACTATATACAATATCAATTCAGCAGATTTGTGATCATGATTTGCACATCCCTTGAGAGACTGATGGTGAAAGCAAACAGTGGCATGAATGGCCAGCCATAGTTAAGTTCAATTTCAGTCAATTTTAGTCTTTGTGAAACCACCCTCTACATGTGTAGGTGTTCTTGCTATATTCAAGTTCCACTCTTTAGCATGGGTTCCTATCCCACCGCTGACACTGGTCTGTGATAAGTTGCCAGTCACATAATCTCACTGCTACATGTATCTAACCATTTACTGAAGCAATTACCAAGCACAAACCATTGTGGCCAAAGGGGTGAAAATTAACACCAAGGGTGAAACATAAACAGCCTCAAGAGGGTAGCAAACATAGTGGATTTATGTGTAAATTTAGAATTTTAAAGGGTAATAATTACATCCCCAAAACATTTTATATTGTCAGAAGAATTAAAATCATTATTCTTGAATAATATGAAAACTACATTTATGAATCATTTGCATTTTTAAGGATGAAGTATTAGTGTACTTCTTCCTTGTTGTTGATTGTATATTCATGTGCATGTACATGTACATGTAATCAAGTGACATAAAATTATATTATTATGGAACATAATGTTGTATACTGTGTTGATATTTGTCATTTCATATATATCTCAATCTCTTATGAATTATGAATTCTCTAAAGTTTGTATGTTGCTCTATGCACGCACTAAAAACTGTCTTGTAACTTACAACCTGTGTGTTTAACTATTTGAATATAAAAGATTTCTCATGCTGCCCTCCTTATAGGTGTCTGTTCTTGACCAGAGATTAATAGAGCGAGAGAGGTGTGAGTGCCAGAACCCAGGTACAGGTTCCCTGTCTCCATGCTTCCATGAAGGTCAGCAGTACAGGGATGGTGATTCGTGGTACCCTGACCCATGTACAGCCTGCTACTGCCAGGTAAAACAATCACTTTTTCTCTTGGACTTTACTGATTCAATACCATACGTGTACACCTTACAGGTAGTGCCAACTGTCCCTATTCTATATATGTAGGGACAGTCCCTATTTTGGGAAAAAGGAAGAGCAATTTTCAGCCTTGACGGCTCTTTGTCACTATTTTTGTAAACATTTGTCTTTAGGAAATTCAAGAATGGCTCTATTTTTGACAGTTTCTTAATCACTTGTCCCTATTTCTTGACTTGCATGGTTGGTAGGTCTGAAAGACACTACTTCTTATCCACTTTGTGTAAAAGGCTGCTAATGATTTGAGCCCTGAGCTTTCACAGGTGAAATCATGACATAAAATTCATGATCATGTTCTTACTCAATACTGGCATCATACATGTAGGTCCCAGGACTCCATACTCCATAGCTAACCTTACTTTGATTTGTGCTGCACCAAAGCAATATCCAATTTTTAGTTGAGCATGATCGATTCTCTGTGTCGCATATAGCTGAAATTACCTTTAAATGATATTTCAATGTAGCTATTGATCCTGATATCAGGGACATAGGTGTTTGGGCTCTTGGAATTGACATCTTCAAAAATTTTCAGAAAACTCAACTCTTCCTTAAAATCTTTCAAAAGACATGTATACTCCTGAAGGTCTACCAAATTGAATATTTCTTTTAAAAAATCTTGTTTCTCTTGAATGTTGTTCGATTCTATATGTCTAGTATTCTGTGTGCCTGATAGTCATGTTTCATGTTCTGTGTGCTTGTATACATGTATGTTCTATATTCTATTATCTGTTTGTAAACCCTGTCAATGGCACTATTGTAGTTTGTGCACTCTGTCATGGACCTGGGTCTGTTCACTGCGTCTTTATTAATATTTGATAAAGATGATGTATGTAGTCTATATGATTTTTATCTCGTTTCTTGTAAAATGTTATTAGTTTATACACATATACAAATATTTCAATATATTTTTATTGCTTAGAATGGAGAATCTCAATGCCGTGTTGACATGGAGCGTCAGCAATGCCGTGAACCTTGCGCTGTTAATCCATGTCAGAATGGAGGTACTTGCCAGCCTCTTGCCTCAGTGGGGACCTTTGTCTGCATCTGTCCTCCGACTTGTACAGGAACTCACTGTGAGCACAAGATTAATGTGTGTGCCCTGCCGCTGCATTATGGTGATTGTGATGCTGTTGGTCTGATCAGATACTTCTACAACTACAACAGTATGCGCTGTGAACAGTTTGAGTATACAGGTACTGAGTTGATCTTTTTATAGTGACATCCTTCTGTCTGTATTCATCATGTTTATTGCTGACCTTAAATACTTTGTTTCATCAATAAGGCTGCTTCTCAAAAGTCTCGTCCTGTGTCTTTGATCGTCTTCTCCCTGACCGTTCTTTTACATTGGCTTTCCTGACCCCCCGTTGTTTTGTCTACAGAGAAACAAGAGGATCGGAGGGGAAAAGATGCTAAGTGGGAAAGCTAAAAGCTACGTTCCAAGTTGGCTCTGACTTTGATAAGGTGCCTTAGTAGAGAATAAAATTTCTTCAAAAAGTAAACATTGTATTCAAGGCAACCCTTTCTGTTTCTGATTATCTTCTGTTCCATAAATGAAGGATTTCACACTTTTGCTTTCAATTCACTTCAATTCAGTTCAATTTGATTCATTTTCATTTCATTCTATTCAATTCATTTCATTCTATTCAATTCATTTCATTCTATTCAATTCATTTCATTCTATTCAATTCATTTCATTCTATTCAATTCATTTCATTCTATTCAATTCATTCCATTCTATTCAATTCATTTCATTCTATTAATTTCATTTCATTCTATTCAATTCATTTCATTCTATTCAATTCAAAACTGGTTTTTATTTCTACAATGCCTAGCAGCCAAAAGGCTGAACTGTGCATGGTTAAGAAAGTTCCTCAAAGTTACTTCACACTACATCTAATATTGTTAGTATAAATTGAAACTCAAATCAAAATGACACGTCTTGAATACTTACAGTAAAATGCAATTATTCAGAAATATGGAACAGTCCCATTATCTTTTTCATTGTATATACAGAATAAATGTAAAATGAAGTGTACATTGTTAATGTCAAGAACTATTTTCTTTTCAGAGCAGGAAAAAAAAAAGGAAAGGAAGCCAAGAAATAGCCAAAATTGCTGATCTCTTGTCAACACTTATGATCATTGCATACCTGATTCAATAATAGATTTTGTGCATTCTATCCCTCTCAAAAATCTCTTGGTGCTTAACCTGTCGACAACTGAATTCTTATATTCCCATAGACTTAGTACAGGGGCCACCCGTTTCCTGTAGCCAGTGGGTTAATCATCAAGATGCAACTTTAAATGTGAAAGTTGGGAGCAATACTACATCTCTGATCTTTTATACATTGAATTTTTTTTTAGGATGTGGCGGGAACAACAACAATTTCAGGTCAGAGAGGGACTGCCAGGAACAGTGCATGATGGGAGCCTGTTGTCATCGAAGCCTTGAGCACCAAGGTGGTGGTGCAATGACCCCCACGGGATATACCTGTGTGGTGAGTTAACCTGGCAATTACTGAGTTCTTTGATTCCTGTAAGTTTAACTTGTTGAACCCTATGCCCAAGTTAACTTGTTCTTGGGTCTATGGAAAATGCATGTTATACTGAAATCAAATTCTGCTCAGTGGGTGAATACCCGCACTGATTTTCTTTGCTGATACATCAATGTACAATTCACCCAGTGTTGACTCTCTACCAGTGTACATGTAATTGTTATGACAAAAGTCATGATTTTATTTCTAAGTACGTAATGTTCTGCAGTGATAATCCTTATGTATTGTTCAAGAATTTCCAAGAAGATGCTTTTAAATTTGGATTGCAGCTGGACAGATACATTATGGCTCAGTTTGAAAATCCTCAAGAATTTTGAAGAAGATGTGTAACCTTTCCCACTTAGAATCCCTTTAGGCGTCTTATCTTTACAGTATGTCATTGTGCGTCCGGAACGCAAAATGGAAAATTAATGAAAACCAAATTTTTCAAACAATGATTGAAATTGCATGGGTAGCATGTGGACCTTGTAAATTGATATACGATGTTCTTGTGGCATGATCTTTGCTGAAATTCTATTCCAATATGTCAAAATAGACATTTTAATTTTTGCACTTTTGTATTTTGCGTTCTGGATGCGTTCTTTCGCACAACGACATAAAGATAAAACGCCTTATGGAGAAAACATTGTGGGGCTGTATATCAAAGAAAGCATAACCATCAAATTTGATCAGTCTTTTTGATGATTCTTATGTTAGGAAACAACCATGAGCAATTGTCGTGCCCAGACTACAGCAGCGCAGCCTTTGACCGCGCGGGAGCAGATGTTAGATGTCACTGCTTTCCATCCAGGTTTGTCCTGTGCCAACGTGACCTGTGACCTTCCGGGTGATCGATGCATGGTTGCTGGGGAATATGCTGCATATGCAGAGGAGACATTCAGGAGTGGATGCCAGACTTGCCAGTGTCTTCCAGGGGGTCGTGTCCAGTGCAGGTGGGATTTAAATATTCCAACATATTCTCCTGCAATATTTGGCTTGGGCTTTCATGTATATGTGTGTAGGGTAAAGGTTAGGTTTAGGGATGTGAGGGTTTTTTGGATAGGGTTAGGTTTAGGGTTACATACATCATATGGTCCAACATGATCCTATAGTAATGCAGTGGAATATGCTACATGTTCATGGGATATCTTCAGAAGTGGTTGTCGGGCCTTCCAGTGTCTTCCTGGAGGTTGAGACAGTGCAGGTCTATATATTCCTGTGGACACCTGTCCTTTTTCTGTTTCCCTGGAACCGTGATTCCCAATAAAAGCACAACCACTTTCCTTGTCTTGAGAGGTCTGTATACAGATTTTACTGTACAAAGCAGGGTGAACAGGATCCAAAATTAGATTTATGACAGAATATTTTATCTCCAAGAATGATACAGTTACCATTTTCATTACCTGTAATCATTAGATGTGACACAATGAGAAGTGCCTGCTTCTTTACTGGTCCCTCTGTAGATTTGACCAATACAGTATGTTGCACATGATACATGAATTCTATCTCACTTGCTTAGATGTGAGAACCTGACAACCAGGAAGGAGATCCGTGACATGACCCGACTGGAGATGGACCTGTTCCATTCTGCTGTGCGCCAACTCCAAACCTCCGGTCCAGAATCTCGCTGGTCCCGGATGAGGGACCTTTATATGAAACACGTCATGGAGGCCCACAGCCAGAGCTCGTTCCTGGTCTGGCACAGGACATTCCTCAGGGAAGTGGAGCGTATGCTGCAGGTAGGTCAGAGGTCACAGGAGGAAGGTTGAAGAGAAATTTAATTTCTGGAGATGGTTAAGGATAATTTGTGTGCTTTCTTGCTTTTTATTATCATCTGGAATCATGTTATAGCAATGTTACATAAAAATTATTTCTACCCCAAATACCTTGTGAACGTAGCTATCTGTGACTAATCCGGACATTATCCTGATTAGGAAGCTGCATGTTTATATTCATCAACATTTTGGTTTGATCTGTTCTTTCGCAGGAAATCGATTGCAGGGTATCTCTACCATACTATGATTTCACCACTGATGTTGGTAACCTCTCTCATGCTATCGTGTGGCAACCCAATTACTTTGGTGGTGACGGTGTTGGCCCGGGCGGTTGCGTGCCAGACCACCCATTCCGCTCTCAGAGCCAATGGGAACCCTGCCTTGCCAGACAGTTCCAGTCCGCTGCTCAGCTCCCTTCCAAGATAGACGTTGCCCAGGCAATGTCCAGTAGTGACTTCGCCACCTTCGAATCCTGCCTACAAGCCATCATTGGCCACATCTACAGCTACATCGGAGGCCATGTTGCCTCTTCTGCAGCACCGTACGACCCAGTTTTCTTCGCGCTCCAGGCCTATGTCGACATGCTCTTCTGGCGTTGGCAGCAGATGCCTGGCAACACCAACAGCTACCCTGTGCAGGCAAGGGTGGTTCCAATGGTTCCCTTTGGTATGAGACCCATGGATGTCATGAACTCTGAAGCACAACTCTGTGTGACCTATGCCCTCCAGGGCTTTGGGCATCCTTGCAATAACACCGGCTTGCTGTTTGATGACCAGGGTTACGACGCAGAGGGCTATGACAGGAATGGATTTGATAGATTTGGTTTTGACAGGTAACTGTTAACAAAACTGTGAAATTAAATGCATTTATTATTTGATGATTCTCTACAGGGTAGTTTTAGGGATCCCTTATTTTCAAACATGGTGCACATATGTAATGCTTTCAGATGACATTGAATGCGGGGTTTAGATTTTGCATATTGTCCCCGGGATATTATCTATCAAATTTGTCATTTGCTTAATCACAATGTTGAGAATGGATAATTTCAGTCATAATACTTATCAGCACATGTGCATGTTGTGTAAATTCATTATCTTTCTTTGACTGGTTATTTAGTATTGCAGTAAAATGGATGAAGACAGAATGGTTATGATGTAAAAAAGTGCAAAAAAATTGTTTTTCCTCAATGACACTCATTTTGTGTTTATCACAGATTTGGATATGATATCAGCGGGCGAAATCGCTTTGGTCAGCCGGATCTTCGAGAAATCTTTATCTATGATGGTTACGACTTTGAGGGGTATGATAGGAGAGGCTATGACAGAAGAGGCTACAATCGATTTGGGTTCAATGTTGAAGGTAAATTGTTATATCCTGGTGTCAGAGGCAAGACCTACAATTAATAATCGCTTTCCTAGGAACCAATGTGAACCAAATTTTCTCTGAATAATCCTTGAATAATCCCAAAATACTCCTACATAATTCTTGTATAGCCCCTAAATTTTCACTTTTTTTGGAACCAACAGGGACCAAACTTTCCCTTAGTAATTCCTCAATAATCCTTGAATTATCCCTTCAAATATTTCATGAATAATCACAAAATGATCTCCAACCAATCCCTTTTAGCAGCAATTGTTCTGACATGAAATGCCCTTGTACTTCTGACTTGAAGTTTTCTTTAAGGAATAGCTATATTTCTGAAAAGGACAAAAATGGATAGAATTCCTTTTTGATGAATACACTGAATTTAGGGAGATTTTGTTGCCATATTTGTTTAGTCCCGTGTTCGTAAATTTTTAAAGTGTATGTTCACTACCTTTTTATTATTGATTTCCAGCAAGATTCATCCTTAATTGATGAAATGTGGAAGATTCCAAAACTTCTTACCCCTATAAACCTGTGTCGTACTTTATTTAGGATGACTTCTTAACAGGTCTCTCTCAATTCAGTTGCTTTACCTATCCTCAGCATCTCCTGTTTAAGTCTCTTTCCTTCTTACATTACAGGCATCAACAGAGATGGCTTCGATGTCAGTGGCTATGACAGAAGGGGCTTTAACCGCTATGGTTTTGATCGCAGTGGATATGATGAGCGTGGCTTCAACCCGTTTGGGTATCATCGAAGTGGGGTCTTAGATACCACAGACTACTACAATAGCCAAGGTAAAAATTAGAAGATATTTTTTGTGTGTGATCTGTACATTGATGGTGATATTTCCCCGTACTATTGCTTGGAGGCTGAATATGATGAAACCATAGTCACACACACGAACCTTGTTGATTTTAAGATTCAGGTACATGTACATGTGCTTTACTTTGGTATTTTGAATTTCAAATGTACTTTATTCCTTTTGGGGGGGGGGCTTGTTTTACCTACACATGTAGCTGCTAAAGAAGCATTTATGCTCGGAAGTTACAATCAGAAAACCAAAGGCTTTAAGTTCTCTCCAAGAGACCTGGTAATGGGGATTAATGCCTTACCAAAGGGCACTGACAGGTGCTTGTGCCCTGTGGTGGGGGGGGGGGTATAGGCAGTGATATCCCCTGAATATGCCTTTGAGTTCTCATGTACATGCATGAGATAAGTACAAAGGACTCAAAGACTATGATGTTTTCTTTCTTCATCATTCTGCACAGGATATGATTACCGCTGCTTAGACCGAACTGGAGTCAACCGCGAAGGTTACGACCGGTTTGGCTTCAACTCCAACTACCTGGACGCATCCTTCTGCAACTACACCTACTATGGTCCTCACGCTCTGCACATCACGCTCCATCTTGATGAACTCCTCTTCAAGCAAAATGTTGAGTTCTTGCGATCGATCCCTCGGACTTGTCCGCTTCCAGCACAGGATCCGGTGCTCTGGTACGAGCAGACCTGGCTGACATCACCCAAGGACCTTCCGAGTAAGAATAGTGTCTTGGGCATCAGCCACTTTCCACTATCAACATATTCAAGGAGGTAGGTTGGTGTTCTGATATTTGCTTCAGTGACAGTTACGCTGGGCTTCATTTCATTGAAATTTCAGGGTTAACTTTGCCAATTGGTGAAAGGTTTGATTAGAGTTGCGTCAAGCGTAAGATTAGGATAACGGATAGGGTTAGGGTTGGAGTTAGAGTTATTTTTAGGATTAGAATTATGGTTAGGGTTTGGGTAAGATTAAGGTTTAGGGTTTTATGTCTATAATTGCTTAGTCAGATTTTCAGTTAGGAATTTAGTGCTGTGGTATTCATGAAGAGACTTGCCTTCTCAGTATAAGTGAACTGAATTCCGTGAGAAAGTAATATATCGACTAAGCAGGATAATTGAGTGGTTTAGAAATTTTCGAAGTTTCAAGTAAGAAACATTAGATAACTGCAAGGGGATCGCATATTTGCCAATTTGACTTTGTTGAGCAGCATGTTTTTGAAAGTTAAACAGTACGATGATGAAATAATAATTACCATTTTCATAGCCCTCATAATCTGTCACGCTGTGATGCTCATGACACTTTGACATTATTACCTAAATTCGCTAAAGTCGCTATCGTCAAGACTATCAGGTACTCATTTGCACCTGGATAAAGAGTGGCAAATGTAGACTAAAGTCTTGCCAAAGGTCATTAGTGTCAGGCAGGGATTTGAACCCCTACCTGAGATCTGCATTCCGGAGACATATCAACCAGACCATGACACCTGTATTTAAGTTCTTTCGCTCTGTTTTGTTTTCGTTCAAGATTCTGCTTGGACATTGAACCTCTAATCTCCAACTGCCCGTGTGATGGTGAACCAGTGGTGTGCGATCTCAACCCCTGTGATATTGGGTGTGGTGGATACGAGAATGCTGTGTGCTTCTTGGACTTCTGCAGTGAATGCCAGGCCAGATGGTTCAGAGATGGGAATCCTGTTGACTGCGGACTTGAAATCAATGGTACATACAGTAGCAGATAGACATTATATGCGTGTTTACCAATATGAAAGTGATATCATGATAATTTTTTAATGCATTTCAAGTTATTCTCTTTTGTTACAAAGCCTTGTTTTCACTTGTTGATTTTGTGCAGCTTTCTTGTTTATGCACTGTACATGGATTTGCTTACTCATACTGAGTAGTTGGTACAAGCCTGCACATATTCCATTGGTGTAAACATCACAGTGAAGTTTTCTATTTCTGCTCAACTCTTACGGTGCCAGGGGGTTTTGCTTGTTCCCAAGTTCTACCAAATCATCAACAATGCTTGCTTTTCAAATGCCCGTAGGCCTTCAGTAGTAATTTTTATACAGATAAGTTGTACACAAAAGTTGGAGAAAATTTATTATCCTTTCAAAAGATACCAAATATTTCCATTAATTCAATGTCTTGCAAGAAAATCATTTGGAAATAGAAATGAGCTTCCCTCTTGACCTTTCCGTTTTCATTTCTCATTTGTTTGCTATTGTTTTATGCTAAGATAAGAATGGATCCTTTCCAAAATCTGCAGTTTTCTAATGGTATGGTAGCATAGAGTGACTGATAGATATTTTAAATACTATATTTATCCTCTAAACTCTGACATATTTTCATGACCACATCCATTTTTCTAAGTGGAGTAATGGTTGATTAAAAATGTAAAGTCTCTTGGGCACATATATGTGCCGTCGGCACTGTAAGTGTTAAATAAGAAAAATCACCAATTGTTAGACTAGTTACGTTGTACAATATTGAATTGTATGTAGGCTTGGCCATCCAAGGCACAGAATGAGTTGATGTGAGAGACAGCCTTTATGTTTCAGTACCTACATTAATTACTTATTTCTTCATTTTATTTTGATTCATAGATTGTGTTAACGGTTCGGTCGTCCACCAATCTGGTGCACTGTGGAAGCCAGATCCCTGCACCACTTGTACCTGTACCGTGAGTACCTTTTGTCCTCAGCTCGTTGCATCTGCACAGAAATACTCTTAAAGACATTGGTTAACATTGTTATGATTTTAAAAAATCTTGTTTTGTTACTTGAAAATGGGATAAACATAAGGGTTATAGTGTAAAAATACCAGTCTGAAAGTTTCAAAGTATAATATCCACAGGAAGTATTTTTAAATATTAGAGATGAGAAGCAATGTTTGAAAAATATACGAGGGTCGGTTGCACAGACTAGACCTAAGGAGTGTGCATGCGTGCATGGCTCACCAGACCGTACTTCGTGTATTGGCGTATCACGCGGCAGGAGGCACATAACGGCATTTTCAAATTCAAGCAAAGTGGTCCTCTTAGTGATTGTCTCGTGAGACAAAGGATAATAAAATTGCCGTTTGTGTCTAACTTAGACTTTTTCATTCCAAATTATGGTTGGTTTCAGGGTTTTTGAGTAAAAATACAAGTACTCATACACATGTTTCATCTTAGTTTGAGAATTTTTTAAATCAGCTACTCACAAAGTTAGCCAATGCCTTTAAGCAATGTGAAAGGCGTTTTCTCGTAAATCGAAGAAAGAAGAAAATTTGTCCCAAAACGCTTCATTATTTCTTCAAAACCTATCTAGAAGGAGGGTAACAGTAAACTCTCATTAGAAAAGCTTTTATTATGCATCCTGTGTTTTAACCCATTCGTGACAGAGGTCCACATTTTGTGGTTTGGCCTAATATCTTTTAATGCAAAGCCCTGAAAATCACACCAAATACATGAGCAGAAAGAGCAAAAAAATCTACACAAACTGTGCCCATTCTGGTTGCATCACTATTCATTGTTTGATGCTGAAAATTTTTTAAATGAAAATGAGCATTAAAATCCTTAATTTGGCAATGTGATAGAAAGTTTAAAATCACTGTTTTCCCCTGCAAATTGGCAACTTTTTGACTTATCATCATTATTTCTGTGAATTTATATTCCTTTCTGATACATGACGTTTTATAGATAAAATGTAGCAATAAAATAAAAATGTTGGTGTTGCCAATTTGAAGAATAAAAGCTGTTCAAATTAGGCTTTACATAATTCCTGTCACGAATGGGTTAAGGGCTTTTCTGTGCACAATACATTTAGGGGTATTTAGGGGACGTTTTAGGGGGTATACCCAGAGCACTATTGCTAGTACATGTAGTATGCACTGACAATTTGGGGACAAGATTATGACCCACCTACATGTATGTTGGCACCCTTGAGGGGAATCATTTTACCCACGATATTTCCTTTTTCTGAAGTCCCTCATATTCGTAGTAGCACCAAGGTGTTATGTAAAAAAAACAACCCAAAGACTTTGAATATATTATCTTGGAATTCCATTTTTTTATTTTTTATTTTTCTCAGAGAGGAACAGTAGACTGTGAGCGAGATTCCTGCTTACCAACCCTGTGTGACTATCCTGCCACACCATTTGGAGAATGCTGTCCTGTTTGTTATGGTATGCGATTATGATCATGATTTCTTTTCTTTTCTTTCTTTCTTCCCTCCTTTCTTTCTTTCTTTCTTTCTTTCTTTCTTTCTTTCTTTCTTTCTTTCTTTCTTTATTTCTTTCTTTCTCATTTATTTATTCATTTATTTAGCTATTTAGTTATTTAGTGATTCTTTCATTGATTCATTGATTGATTCATTCATTGATTTTTAAAAAGTTATTTTTGGTATTTATACAGGGTGGTACATTTCACCAATTATTGGTATGATTTTCACTGTGATTGCAATCATTGTAATCATAATTTTGATTGATAACCTGTGATAATCATATCATAAGATATGATTATAGCACACATTTTCCCAGGTCTCCAGCCCAAGTAATCGTAGGCATAGTGCTCAACAGCAGAGACTCCAACTCTCCCGTTTTCGGTAGGAGATCTCCCGCTTTGAGTCCATTTTCACAAAATCTCCCGCTCTCCCGCTTGAGTTTGAATTTCTCCCGCCCTAGCTGTAATTCTCCTTTTTTCTCCCGCCCATGACCACTTTTTTGAAAAAAATGAATCTGAATTACTCAATTTTACCTCATTTAGTGTTGTCATATGTTAAAAGATAAGCCTAAGATAGCACCAGAGAGCTTCTATAACCCTAAAAGTGGCCTCCGGCCGCAAGGAATTTCGTGCTTTGCGCTGGTGATATGGGCTACGCGCACATTGAGTCAGTCTCCCGTTTGCTAGGGGGTCTTGGTGGGAGAATCTCCCGCTTAAGAGGTGCTTGGGGTTGGAGTCTCTGTAACAGCTTATTGAAAGGATATGATTTTACATTAATTGAGAATATGATTATGATTTTGATTGATCCCTAAGATGTGAATTATGGGAAATATGAATAACAGTGATAGTTTTCCAATGATTGAGAATAAAGTTATGATATTGATTTTGAATTTGAATGTTATGCAATAAGCCAGCGTGAGTTTTCACTGTTTGACTTTTTTTAAAGTGAATAAGAATATGATAATGATACAGATTTTAATATTGATTAGTATAGTTTGTGATAACAATTTTTAGCAGTATAATTTTTCACTGTGATATGAAATACCATTTGGTTATGATCCTGTTTTTGATTTTCATACAATTACAATAGGATTAAGAGTATCATGGTTTTTACATTTCATTCATACCCTAATCTGATTTTATTGGTAACAGATTGTCAGTATGGAGAACAGCTGATTATCAACAGAGAAAGAATTGTACCCCTCAATGATAACTGTGCTATATGTGAATGTAGGGTGAGTACAATGTATGGCTGCTGCAGCGATGAAACTATTAACCCATTGGCTACTACTGGAACTCCCCAGGCCCCTCATTAACTAGAATCTCTCGTTTAAAATATACCCCACTACTATAACACAGGAACCTATGTATTTCAGGTGGGGTATACCGACCCCGATTTCAAAATCCACGTTTAAAGTCTTATCAGTGCCTTTCATCTTCGCACAAGAGGTGGTGGTTTGGGATTACACCTGCACTCCTCATCATCTTATAGTGGAAACAGACTCTTTCCACAGCACTGCCTGAAAGGAAATGAGAACTATGAAATATATATTTCACTTGTTTTAAGATATTGCCATTTCCAAAAGTCACTCATAATTTAGATGTAAACCAAAAATAAATTTCGAATGAAGCAAAATGATCCAGAATTGGCGATTATAGCAACATTTTTAACTCCATAAGCTAGCCTGTTGCGCTGCAACATCATAGCACTGGACATCATAAAATGTAAGTTTCTCTTTCTCCATTCCTCTCTCTCTCTCTCTCTCTCTCTCTCTCTCTCTCTAGCACCCTGTCAAGGTCACTTCTCTGGCAGGGGGATTACTACGCTGCTCAGTGCTTTTGTTTATTTAGGTTTACTGCAATCTCAGGTGTCTAGAAGTTGCGAAAGTCAAATCGGGGTTCCAGTTTTAAACGACGGGTTTTCGTCATGTGTATTATGTCTGTGGGAATGAAAGAATTCAGTGGTCAACGGGTTAACGCTTTTCCTGTTGTATTAATTTTTAGGGAAAAATAATAGCAATTGTTCTCTTGCTATTTTCTTTAAATTCTGATATCCTTTCATTGCTGTCATTGATGTTGATGATTATTCTTCAGATATTGCTCAAGCATCCTAGCCATTTTCAGGTTCCCTGGTATATGTATATAACAGAGAAAACTGATTATTGTGATTGTTTTATTTAATTGCATAATTGTTATGATAGTCCACAGTAGTTGGCAAAGAGTTTGGTTAACTAAAGAAAAAAAGTGCTTTTAAAGGGAAAGGTTGAATTGTGGGAGGAGGTGGCAGATTGTTTGTCAGTTTTCTCGGTCTTTTTATGCCATATTGGAACAATATTATAGTGATTTTGTCCTCTGAAGAGGATAACTCTTCAAAAGAAAGGTTGTCTGTCTGGCAAGATGCCATCTCTCATTTTCAGACAACTTAGGCATCCTTTTGACCTGCTGACACTCTTCCTTGCCGAACATCCATTGCCTCATGCATTTGGAATGACTTTGATTGGCACATGTTTTGATTGTCACTAATTTTGTAGACCACCTCTGTGCTTTTGTTTGTATGAGATTGTCCGAAAACAAAGAGATGAAGTTGACAGCCCGAAATCTATTCTGTGAATAGAGACTGCCATTATGAATAGGGATTGCTGCAACTTTTATTTTGGGGGTATTTGCAAATGAATCGCCATTGTGCTCACATTCTTTATTTGATTTCAACAAATGAAATGTCAAAATTAAATTTTCTTTCAAATTCTGTTAAAAGTTGCCTTATACAACACACCTTATATGAGCTATGATCCAAAAACAAAGTGGTTAGTTACTTTTTGTGAGGTGTGTATACTTTAAAGCTGTTAGGAAAAAAACTCCCTAGGCATGCATCTTGGTGACGTAATTGTGACTGCTAGGCAACTTATTAACTTGTTACATTTTCATTCTTATCACTGCCTTGAAGCCTTTGCAGTTTTTATACAACCATTTGACTGCCATTTTGTAGCTTAATAATAGATGGATTGACATGTACTGTAGGTCTCCAAATCCTCTGTAGCTCTTTTCTTCAAAATCTTGTGCGACTCTCAATCAAGTTGCTAGCTATATGTGGGCTTCATTGCCTTAGTGAAGAAAAAAATCTGATCTCATAGCTCAATATTTAAACAAACTAATGGCTTTTCCTAAGACTCCAGTTGTCATAATTACATCTTACTTTGATTTAAAGTATGGACCAAACTGAAAGAAAGCAATCATAATCAAAATTTGAATTTAAAAAATTCATCCTGCAGCTATCAAATCTCTTGGAGATTTAGCTAATGGTGTGCAGGATTACACAGCATCTACTTTCACATGTAACTTTCCAGTAACTGTCTTATTAAGACTTTTACATATTTTCTGCAACAGAGCATTTAGTCTTTTGCTGGGAGTTATATACAAAATATCTTTGCATATTAAACATATAGTGCATGCTCTGGAGTTGAATATACTGTAATATGTGCATCCATAGCTTTAGAATTTCTTGAGTGCATTATATGTCACCGATGATATATAGCGCATGAGAGAAATTCTTTATCTGTGGATGCACATTTTATGGTATATTTCACGACAGTGAGTATGTGCTATGCATTATATAAGATGGGAAACTGTTTGTGGGATAGGAGCTCACCAAACTATAAACATTGCAACATGTATTGATAAAGTGCAACAAACTCCCTATTATCAATAATTCTTCAGTCATCGATACCTTTGCCTGTGGGATTTTGTACACAAATAAGCGTGCAATATAACCCGTTATATACCACGGTCGTGGCCATATAACGAATTACTCAATGGCATCTGACCAATCAGAAACCTTCTTTCAAGTAACCCATCTTATATAAATCAATATACAAATAATACTGATTTATATGCAAAGACAGATGTAGTGAAGTAAGGTATATTAAAACAAGCCATGACATTTGTTTTGATTCTTGGTGTATCACTAGAGGATGATGGACATAATTTTTTTATTTATTTTTAGTGAAATAAAATTAGCCTCCCTTTCTATTCTCATTAGATTTTGTCTCAGAGCCCTCTCAAGTTATACAAGATTCTTGAGCTTTCTTCATTGCCTACTTGAAGCAGATAATTCTTGAATTAAAGGAGAATGCAACCCAGGCATCAGTGTGCTTCCAGCGAATGAAACAGAACAAGAAGAGTAAACAGTGAAAGTACAATCTGTTCAAGAGTTATGAACTTTGAGAGTTTAAGTAAATCCTTATTATGGCAATCCTTGAATTGGCAACTTTACCAGCATCTGTGATGTCATTGTGGACAACTCTCCATTCATTATGTACACAAAATTTAACATTTTCTTTATTTTCAAGAAAAATATAAATTCTTTTGAATTATTATTTTTTGAGTATGACATGGCTATATCAGTTCTGCAAGCATTTTGGGAAGAATTATGTTGATTCCTGACCTGAGATTTCATATAAATCAAATTTTTAAAAAAATTATGTACAAAACGAATCGAGAGTTGTCCACGATGACATCACAGATGCTGGCAAAGTTGCCAACTCAAGGATCACCATAATAGGGATTTACTGAAAATTTCGCAATTCATAACTCTTGAACAGATTGTCCGATTTTGCTCAAACTTTCACTGTTTACTCTTTTTGGTCATCTTTATTCACTAAAAGCACACTTTCACTAAGAGCACACTGATGTCTGGGTTGCATTCTCCTTTAATCCTTTGGGAATATGAAAGTTCAGTAGTCGAAGGGTTTTAAAGGGAATGACGGTTTTTTTAAACGCCCTGTGCCTGTATCTGTTGTGTTACTGAAATCAAAATCCATTGTAAGTACAGAGAGGTGTCACATAGGTTGCGTTCAAGCGACCATTTTTCACCCTAGAATCATGGTTTTCAAAGACGTTTAGTTTAAACCACGGTTGCGTTCAATCAATTTTTGGCAGGTCGTAAAAATAAATGCCTTTCAAAACACAAACATGAAACGCTGAAAAATTTGCATTTTGAATCATGATTCTGCAGAACCACGGTCGCTAAAAATCGATTGAACGCAACAGAGATCTCAATCATTATTCTTTGACGTCATTATCATGGTCTGTTTCCGGTTCAGGGGCAAAACAAATACAGAAAGCATGTGCCTAAGTTGACCTATACTTCCTGGGTCAAACTGCGCAGTACGATGCGCAGTGGGTGGGCTTGAAATGAGCGAGAATCAGCGTTGATGAAAATTGCTTGAACGCTCTCCCGTAGTGGCCATGTTTTGTAACAGCGTTTTGATTTGTGATTCGTGTTTGTGATTCTAGCTTCAAAAAATCGAATGCACCCATAGATATTGTAGTACAATATGTGCCATAAAGGTACAGAATATTTTATAATCAGTGGGCATTTGCAATTTTGAAATATCATTTAATGTTATTTACACTCTCTACGATAGAATGGTAACGTGAGATGTCAAACACAGGACTGCCCCAGGCCTCAGTGTACTCACCCTCTCAAACCGAGAAGCGGATGCTGCCCAGAATGCAACGGTAATACTTGTCATCATCATAATTAACCCGTTGCCTACTGGAACCGGGTGGTCCCTGTATTAAGTCTATGAGAGTTTGAAAATTCAGTAGTCATTGGGTTAACTTGGTCTTGTTGTACAATGTTGTGTCATACTTTGATCATCATCATCATAATTAACCCATTCGTGACAGAGGTCCACATTTTGTGGTTTGGCCTAATATCTTTTGATGCAAACCCCTAAAAATCATACCAAATACATGACCAGAAAGAGCAAAAAATTCTACACAAACTGTGCCCATTTTGGTTGCGTCAATATTCGTTGTTTGATGCTGAAATTTTTTAAAGGAAAATAAGCATTAAAATCCGTAAATTGGCAATGTGATAGAAGGTTTAAAATCACCATTTTCCCCTGCAAATTGGCATCTTTTTGACTTCTCATCATAATTTCTGTCAATTTATATTCATTTCAGATACATGACGTTTTATAAGAAAAATGTAGCAATAAAAGAAAAATGTTGGTGTTGCCAATTTGAAGAATAAAAGCTGATCAAATTAGGCTTTAAGTAATTCCTGTCACGAATGGGTTAATAGTAATGATAGTGAGTTGTTGTATCGTGCTCATGTCCATCAGAATTGATGCTCCTGGCGCTCCACTGTTATTACCCCGGCTTTAGCAAGGCATGCAGCCATTCATTAACTTGTCTAGTTGCACAATGTAGTTTCATACTTTGATCATCATCGTAATTAACTCGTCTAGTTGTAGAATGTAGTGTCATACTTGTCATCATCATAATTAACCTGTCTAGTTGTACAATGTAGTTTCATACTTTGATCATCATAATTAACTCGTCTAGTTGTAGAATGTAGTTTCATACTTTGATCATCATCATACATGTAATTAACTTGTCTAGTTGTTCAATGTAGCTTCATACTTTGATCGCCTTCATCATATTTAACTTGTCTAGTTGTACAATGTAGTTTCATACTTTGATCATCATCATCATAATTAACCTGTGTAGTTGTACAATGTAGATTTATACTTTGATCATCATCATGTACAGTGTAGTGTCATGCTATGATCGTCATCGTCATAATTTACTTGTCTAGTTGTACAATGTAGTGCCATACTTTGATCATCATAATTAACTTGTCTAGTTGTACAATGTAGTGCCATACTTTGAATGCCATTATAATAATTAACTTGTCTAGTTGTACAATGTAGATTTATACTTTGATCATCATTATGTACAATGTAGTTGCATACTTTGATCATCATCATCATCATAATTAACTTGTCTAGTTGTATAGTATAGTTTTATACTTTGATCTTCATCATAATTAACTTGTCTAGTTGTACAATGTAGATTTATACTTTGATCATCATTATGTACAATGTAGTTTCATACTTTGATCATCATCATAATTAACTTGTCTGGTTGTACAGTGTAGTGTTATTTTTTTATCTTCATCGTAATTAACTTGTCTAGTTGTGCAATGTAGTTTCATACTTTGATCATCATCATAATTAACTTGTCTGGTTGTACAGTGTAGTGTTATTTTTTTTATCTTCATCGTAATTAACTTGTCTAGTTGTGCAATGTAGTGTTATATTTTGGTCATCACAATTAACTTGTCTAGTTGTGCAATGTAGTGTTATTTTTTGATCTTCATCATAATTAACTTGTCTAGTTGTGCAATGTAGTGTTATTTTTTGATCTTCATCATAATTAACTTGTCTAGTTGTGCAATGTAGTGTTATTTTTTGATCTTCATCATGTCTAGTTGTGCAGTGTAGTGTCTTATTTTAGTCATCATAATTAACTTGTCTAGTTGTACAGTGTAGTGTCATTTTTTGATCTTCATCATAATTAACTTGTCTAGTTGTACAATGTAGTGTCATACTTTGATCGTCATAATTAACTTGTCTAGTTGTACATTGTAGATTTATATTTTGATCACCTCGGATTTAAAAGCAGTGCTGTTTGTACGCTTAGCATTGAGCAATGCAGTTTACTGGGAGGGTTGCTTGTTGTTTTTTTTTGCAGCTTGAAAATTTTATGTGGTAGGAATGATAAGTGCAATACTGAAATAGCAAATTATTGCTCTATTTTTGTCTTTGCTCTTCTGTGATTAGTAGTATTGTAACGTTCAAGAGCAGATTATTTCACACTATTTTGAAAGAGCTCCCAAATCCCCCAAAAGAGAATTGCACTTTAGAGAAAAATATGAGAATGTCCCCTTTTGAAAACTTACGTGACAGGCAAAATGGTTTACTTACATTCATTTATGTAAACATGTACAGAAATGTAAAGAATTTTCTTTTGATACACTGAATACTATCAGTTTTACACTTTCTGATTCTGATAATGAAATACATATGGTGTTGCCGCCTAATGGACTTACAATACACTATTTTAATTGGTCTTCAATCAGGAATTAATTGATTTCTTGGGGGAAATCTACTTGTATCTTTTGAATTTAAGGTTGCGATTATGAAGGCAGGAGACTATCAAACAGGGAGACCTTTTCTAGTGACACCTGCTCCACTTGTACATGTAACTATGGTTCTGTGACCTGTGAACCACTTCAGTGTCCAACCCTGAGCTGTCTTCAGCAGACAACACCTCAAGGTGAATGCTGTCCTCGCTGCACTGATGGCTGCGAGTATGAGGGCATGCAGTTCAGCAATGGGGATTTCTTCACCCCAATGTCCAATCCGTGCCTCCGATGTTCTTGTTTGGTGAGTGTTGTTAAAAATGCTGTGGAATACGTGTACATGCAATATTGTTATCTTGGAGATTACATGTATTTTAAAAGAAGTTGAATTCCTTTACCATTTTAATGTACATATGATTTCTTCCAGATACTCAGTCTTCTGTGTAGATTCTGAATCTCTATATTCCTTCTGTCTCCAAAATTCTTACACAGAATGATTTATAATTATATTTACTGAAGTGGGTTTACAGTTTCACTTCCCAATTCATCCCTAGACAAGAAGGAACTCTGCAAGGTACATTTAGCTTGACAAAGTCCACGTTAGTGGATGAGAGTTTTCTTACCGACATGTAATATGAAAGGTTATGAGAAGCTAAATCATATGTTATAATTTTACCCCAGCAATGCAAAAGTGTTCTTTATCCTCGTTGCTTTTAGAATAACATTGTACGATGCAACCCTCTCCCTTGCGAAGACGCACCTTGTCCTAACCCAGTCCTCCTGCTTGGGGCCTGCTGTCCCATCTGTACAGACAAGTGCGTCTACAGTGGTCGGACATACAACAACAATGACCGCTGGGTGTCCGATGACCAGTGCCAGCAGTGCGTGTGTCAGGATTCAGAGGTCATCTGCACTGACCTCACTGAATGCAGAGTCGAATGTCAACATGGGTAAGTTGTTATGTCATTGTTGTGATTTCTGAGTTCTCTTCTGTGCATAGAAGGTGAGTAATCACTTGGTTCCAGTTTGGCAATGAGTACATACATCTTTTTCTTAATCTTAAGGTTTCAAAAAAACTGAAAAAGGTGCACAAATTATTTACGCCTTTTTCTTTTAAGTTATGGCGAGAAGACAGTGCTACAGGAAGCATTGATGATGCTTATATTAATGTTTGTATTATGCAGATATCCATCCCAAAGGATGTTCAAAGATATCATGAACTACATGTACATGCCGATGTGCTGCTATTACCCATGCAGTCATGTGCAATGTATGATAATTCTTATTGGTGACACTTAAACTTCCCTTTTCCAGACATATTGCAGAAGGGCAGTGTTGTTCGGACTGCACAGACTGTTCTTACGAAGGTCTGTTCCGACGAAATGGTGAAGACTTTCCCAGTGCCAATGGTTGCAACACTTGCCGCTGTCACTATGGCACTGTCCGTTGCCAGCGCCGCCCTTGCCCCAGCACTGGTTGTCGCCTAGAGGAGACCCTTGATGGAGAGTGCTGCCCTATCTGCCGTGGATGCCTTGATCGTTCTGGTACACGTCATGATCATGGTGCCACGTTCATTCCACCATATGACGTCTGCTCTGAATGTTCCTGTGCTGAGGGTCGACTGACCTGTCAGACTATCCAGTGCACGGATCTTTGCTCTCATCCTGTCATCAACGCCAATGAGTGCTGTCCAGTCTGTGACAGCTGCCAGGATGGGGCGACAGTGTATGCCAATGGAGATGTTGTCCAAAGTCCAGAGCGTTGCCAGACGTGCCGCTGCTCTCAGGGAAGCATCATTTGCGATCCAGTGCCTTGCCCGCAGGTGTCTTGTCCAAACCCTATCAGAATGCCAGGACAGTGCTGCCCTGAGTGCAGACAGTGTGTCTTTGAAGGAACCACCTACCAGAATGATGAAGAATTCATTTCTCAGAGAGACCCCTGCCAAAGGTGTAGATGTGAGGTGAGTTCATCTACAACAAGTTTTATTATGCACACTACCATTTTAACTTGATATAAATTGCCAGCTGATGTTGAATCTTTTCTTTCTTTTCTTCTTTGGAAGAGTGTTGAGCAGGTTAACTTAGGTTAACCTAATTAGAATGGTGGATTGTATCCAATCCTGCATTATTTTGTTACCTTTATTAAAGCACTCAGTGTAACTGAACAGAAGTCATGATGAAACTCTTACAGTTATTCACAATTTGTAATCTAATAGTGGATATGGGGGACATCCTTGATGCATTGAATACAAAGCCAGTGATAGAAGATAGAACTACATGTACAGTGTACATGTCGTACCAAAATCATTTTGTATCTAGCTGGTTTGATAAAGACCTAGTATTCCAAATGTGTGTTATTATACTTTTTAAATTGAATATTTTTACAAACTTTTTAACCCTTTGAACCCAAAAGGCCGGAAAACTGGCCACGCGCAGAACATGCAAATACCCTAAAGGCCGGTTTACCGGCCTAAAATCATGTGACTTTGATAACGTGACTTTTAACTGTCAGGTGACCTTATACATGTATAAATAACGCCATCTCGCTATACTGTACGCTGTAGAGAAATTCAGCCTAGCATTAATGCTTGGATTTGGAAGGTTTGGACAACAAAAAATGGCCAAAAAAAATAATACTCTACAGAGGATTCTTGTACGATTATCTTAGGTGAAACATCTGCTGATTATAATGAAGCTATTGATAAGTCATATTATAGTCAAAGCAGTGATTTTGAAGACGAAACAGACACAGAAAATGAATTAGCTGCGGTACAAGAAGGTACACAATCTCAGCGGGGCACCAGCGGGGAAAATAACAGCTGGCATGCTGTTAGGGCTGGAATAGGTGATCATGTTCGTGGTCGTTGAAGTAAACAAAGCCAAGGGGGCGTGTCACAGTCAGTGAATGTGGTGATTATTTTTAAAACTAAAATTATTATCGTTGATTATCCTTATGATTATCATCATTATTATACATTAGTACCAATGCATATTGACACATAAAAACAATTCATCTTACATAGTAGGCCTATTAGCAATGTATTCAATCCTTTTATTACTTAGCAAAATATGCTTTATGTTTGCAAGTAATTCAGGGTGAGGGTCACAACTGTCCCAAATAATTCAGGGTTCAAAGGGTTAAAGGAAGATGCGCCACTTGTAGTGCATGGAATGTGCCAGTAATTAAATATATGTTCCCAGTATGAAAATGGACTTTACCTCTCTACAGGTTGGAGAGGTACGATGCGTTGATCAGCGCACCCAGGGGCTGGTATGTGGACCCCCTTGCACCCATCCGGTCCATATACCAGGCCAGTGCTGCCCAGAATGTTCCCAGTGTGAATACGATGGTAGGATCATCCCCGATGGCATGCAGTTCAGACACTTCACAGACCCTTGCCAGATATGCACCTGCTCGGTAAGTACATGGACAGTAACATGGGCCTAAAGCTTCTGTCAACCTAAAGAGTGAGTAGGCAACCTTTCATCCTTCCCAGTGGACTTCATAAAGTTGAGTTGGTTTTTTTCACACTGTTTCTTGCTGCCTGCTTCTTCCTGTGTAAAAAAACACCATGGGTACCATAGTTATTTGATGAAATTACCATCAAATCATCATAATTTGATGGTACTTGCATGGTACTTTCATGGTTTTGCTGGTAATTTCGTCAAAATACTTTGGAACCTGTGGTACTTTTTCTGCAGGGTTGGAGCTTAATGTTGACAGAGTAAAGTTGGTAGAAACTTAAGCCACATGTGATTATTCCAACCAGAGACAGTTTTCTATTTCACACAGAGCCTGTTCACTTAGGAGTGACATTTTTGTCCACCCATGGCATTGATCGTTTGATGGATTCTAGTTTAAGTAGAAATCTAGGGTAACCAAAATTTATCACATTTCACCGCCTTCAGTGATGCTCTCCAAAATGAAACAAAAATAGCTCAACACATTCCACTGCTGATTTTTTGAAAACAGGCCTCTAAACTTACAATATTTGCTAAATGTCTGTCTCTCTACATAGAGAGAGGTTACAAGGACAGGGTATTGCATTTACCTTTAAAGCCTGGCACATGAGCCGACTGTGATCTGATTTCTGAAAAATTTGTTATAACATTTGATATGAACATTCAAACATGTAAAATCTTCTTGATCAAAGTTCCGAATAGTCGTATGAACACTAACATTGAAATCTTGGCTACTGCGAGCCTCCCTGTAAGAATAAAAGCGAATTCGATTGTGACGTCATAGCAATCTTGAGCTTGGCTAAGATTTGAAACCCATTTGGCTTTTAGTCTGACATAAGGCTTGTAGTGAACCAAAGTTTTGATTTTAGTTTTCCTGTCATTGTTTAAGCTTTCATATTTAATGCAAAACACCATTTGTTCGAAAATCGGGTCGCAGTAGGATCGTATAGTGTGCGCCGGGCTTAAGACTGATCTGCTTGTTATTTCTATATATGATTTTGTCGTGCATATGATTACTCTCTCTATTTTAAATGATATACATTAACCACTCATCCATCAATCCCACTTCTCATTTATGAGACCTTTAAAAGTCTCTGCATTTTTTTGTTTGTTGCAGAGGGGATCAGTTTTATGCGAGCCTGAGGCTTGCCCTGTGGCCCAGTGTAGCAACCCTGTTTATGTCAACCCAGATGACTGCTGCCCCCGTTGTCAGGTGTGTGTAGATGGTGGCAGAGAGTACCTTGAGGGTGATAGATGGGAGTCCAGTCATGACCCTTGTCTGGATTGCAGCTGTCAGGTAAGCTTCTTTTTTTTTTTTTTTTTTAGCAGAAGTTTCTGCATTTATTAAAGATACAAACATTGGAAAATATAACGATACAAATCAAATTGATACAAGTTAAATGTGACAAATATACAAAGGAAGAATATGTATACTTAGATAATATTAAAATAATAGAGTTGGTTTTAATGAAGAAATAAATATAAATGCAGGGGCCAGCTATCGTATGCCAATTGGCTTGAGTCGATAGCAGCCGGGAGATGGGGGCTACATGATACATTGTAAGTCGCATTTAAGGGTGTCACATGTAGTAATTAAAATCGATATTTGAAAAATCTTAATATATAAACCGGAGTTTGTCAGAAAGAAAGGGTAGAAAAAAAATAATAAAGTTGCAAGTGCGTGCAAGTGGGTGAGTGCCTGTGAAAGGTTAAAATTTGTATGTTTGTTTGATTTTTTTTCTAGAAAAGCATTCCCAAAGCATTCACAAAAATCCTGCTTTCATTAGTATTTCAATATGAAGTCATCATTGAATAGGCAGAAGGATGTTAACCCTACATTAAGTTTAGTATGTACAATATGTCAATGCCCTTCTCGCCCTAAACAGACAATGTTGAGAACTGATCATGAAGTTGCATGTAGTAGAAATTCCACTATTGGGAATTGCTAATCATGTAAGAAATAAGAGTAATTGTGTTTTGTCAGGTTTTGAAATAAACAAGGGAATAACAAATTAACCCCATCTATGCTGAAAACCACAAAGAATGAAACCTCAGCACATACATGGGAATAAAGAGACTGCACAAACATATGGCAGTGAAATCTTATTCCATGAAATTACAGGAAGTTTCAGTAGAAGTTCTTTCTGTTCTGTTATTGTGGTGAAAATTCACCACAATTTATACATGTAATGTAAATATCACACAATTGCTTGGCACAAGAATATCAATACTTGTATATAAGATGTTTCATTCTATTTTCATTTTTGGCATCAGAACTGCTTTCTGTTCTTAACCATATTCCTAGTCGTAATAATTCTAATACATATAGCTGTAATAATTTTTCCTGTAGGACCTGCGTGTTACTTGTGAGCCCCGGCCATGCCCCGCAGTGCAGTGTACTCACCCTGGCAAAATCCACAGTATGTGCTGTCCTGAATGTTCTGACTGTGAGTATGACCGCCGCTACATCACCAATGGACAAGTCTTCGGGAACCCCCTCAACCAGTGTGAGCGATGTACCTGTCTCAATGGAAATATCCTCTGTGAACCTCAGGAGTGTCCTCCAGTGCCATGTCAACAACCATACACCCCTGAGGGCCAATGTTGCCCTGTCTGCAGAGAGTGTATCTACAATGGTGTTGAGTATCAGGAAGGACAGAGGTTTCCATCTCTGCAGAACCCATGTGTGGAATGTACGTGTTTGAGCGGAGAGGTGTCTTGTGAACCAAAGCCATGCCCACCCGCAAACTGTCCTTACCCAAGGAGAGAAACATGCTGTGCCACTTGTGATGGATGCTTTTACAATGGAGTTAACCATGATGATGGTGCATTGTTCCTGGACACTTCTCAAGATTGCCAGGAGTGTCAGTGTGTCAGTGGAGATGTCCTGTGCACGAGGCCTCTTTGTCCGGAACTTGAGAATTGTGAAGTTGAAAGAACTCCACCTGGCCAGTGCTGTCCAATTTGCGAAGTGCAGAAGCAACTAACATGCTCTTTTGGAGACCAAACTTACAATGAGGGTGACACCTTCTATAACCCCATCAATAACTGCCAGAGATGTGAGTGCAGGAGTGGGAAAGTAGAGTGTGCGGATGCCCCATGTCCTGAAGTTTCCTGTAGTCATCCATTAACCTTTGGTTGCTGTCCTTCATGTGATGGCTGTACATATGGCAATGAAAGTTATGCCAATGGGGTTGTGTTTGCCCAACCAGATGATGCCTGTGGACAGTGCTCCTGTGAGGGTGGATCGGTTACCTGTGGTCCTTTGTCTTGTCCACCTCTCAACTGTCCACACAGGACAAAGCCTGAAGGAGTTTGCTGTGAGGTCTGCGTTGACTTGGATTGTGTGTTTCTTGGAGAAACCTTCCAACATGGAAAACGATTCACACACCCACAAGACATATGCCAAGAATGTGTTTGTGATGATGGAAACACAGACTGTGCAGTTGCTCCTTGTCCAACTCTAAATTGTCCATATCCGAAACGTGGACCATGCTGTGAGCAGTGTGAAGGTTGCTTGTATAATGGAGATGAGTTCAATGATGGAGATGTCTTCTTAAATCCAATTGATCAGTGCCAGGAATGTGAATGTCAGTCTGGATTTGTGAATTGTCGACCAAGGACGTGCCCAACGACTACGTGCGACTACCCGGTGACAATATCTGGAGATTGCTGTCCAGTTTGCGAGGGCTGTTTCTACTTGGGACGTCCATTTGAGAATGGAGGGTCCTTCCGAAACCCTCAAGATATCTGCCAGACCTGTACATGTAGGGATGGAAACGTGAGCTGTGAGAGAGCAGAATGTCCATTAGCGAGCTGTCCATTCCCAGGTCAAGATCAGTGTGGTTGCCCAACTTGCGATTCATGCTACTACAACAACATAGAATATACAGATGGTGCAATATTTCCCCACAGCAATGACTCATGCCGAGAGTGCATCTGCAGGCAGGGAGATGTCGACTGTAGGCTACGGGAATGTCCACAACCTAGGTGTTTCCATCCTATCCAGCTTCCAGGAAGGTGCTGCCCATCTTGTGATGGATGCACTTACGATGGTAACAACTATGAAAACGGACTGGAGTTTACTGATACTATAGATAATTGTAGGGTTTGCACATGTCTTAATGGAAATGTGAACTGCGCCACCCGCCCTTGTGAAGTTGTTTCGTGCACACATCCCATGCCAGATGCTTGCAATTGCCCCTCTTGCGATGGATGTATGTATGAAGATGTCATGGCAGTCAGTGGTATGACCTTTATGGACCCCAACAACATGTGCAGGGACTGTCTTTGTTTGCAAGGATCAGTCAGTTGTATTGATCGCCCATGCCTGCCTGTTAACTGCACAACCCCTATCAACATTCCTGGGGAATGTTGCCCGACATGCCCTGAGAATGTCTGCGGAGAACGTGACTCACTAAACCCATGTCAAGATTGTGAGTGTGTTGAAGGAGCATGGCATTGTGTGGACCGACCCTGTCCCCCTGCACCTTGTCCAAATCCAGGAACCGATGGCTGCTGTCCAGTCTGTGATTCCTGTACCTATGGAGGCAAACCTTGGGCTAATGGTGACAGCTTCCCAGCACCAGAAGATCAATGCCGTACTTGCCAGTGTAACAACGGATTTGTCAGCTGCCAGGATCCAACTTGTCCATCTGTAGCTTGTAATTACCCCATAATTCCTGCTGGACAGTGTTGTCCAGTGTGTACAGGACAGTGCACTGTTGATGGAATAACCTACGAAAGTGGAGAAAACTTTACACCTGTTACAGATTCCTGCCAGCGTTGCAACTGTCGTAACGGACAAGTTTTCTGTGAGGCCATCACTTGTTCACAGCTTTGTGCCCATCCTCAGGCAATTCCAGGACAATGCTGTCCAGTCTGTGATGGTTGCAGCTTTGAGAATCTGCTCATTTTGAATGGACAGTCCTTTGGACACCCTACTGATGTCTGTCAGAGCTGCTTGTGTGTGAATGGAAATGTAGATTGCCAGACTATCAACTGTCCCACACTAACATGCCCAAATCCAGAAAAGGTTGAAGGACAGTGCTGCAGGAGATGTTTGGAGTGTACTTACAACAACCAACAATATCAAGATGGAGCAATATGGTTTCCTGTTGATAGGCAGTGCACTCAGTGTGAGTGTATTGGTGACCAGGTAAATTGTGGCCCATTAGAGTGCCCAGCTGCACGTTGCACACATGCTGTCAAGGGCACTTGTTGCGCTATTTGTGATGGCTGTTTGTTTGAAGAAAGATTATACAACAATGGAGAGAATTTCCGCCCTGATGATTGCAGGCAGTGCAACTGCCTTGACGGCAGTGTTTTATGTATTGAGCAGGAGTGTCCAGTACTTACTTGTGAAAATCGTGTCAGAGACATAGGACAGTGCTGTGAGCGATGTGCAGGATGTACTTATGAAGGTTTTGAATATGCCAATGGAGAATCTTGGGTTTCCCCACTCAATCCATGCTTAACATGCCAGTGTCAAGATGGTACAACGGTCTGTACAGAGATTCGTTGCCTGACACCAGACTTCTGTACAAATCCTCAGTATCTGCCAGATCAGTGTTGTCCGATATGTCCAGGTTGTGTATTCAATGGTGTGACATATAATGATGGCCAACGTTTCAATCCATATAATGATCCTTGTGAGTCCTGCCACTGTGAACGAGGTAGCTTACTCTGTCTACGAGAGAGTTGCCCTACCATGGTGGATTGTCCCCCTGAGCAGATCATTCCTCCAGCCATTGGAGAATGCTGTGCCACTTGTACAGCTGAGCAAAGAACTCGGGAATGCACATTGGACACAGTTGGAGAAATCTTCAAACCCTACAGCGATCCATGTTATACTTGTGAGTGTAAAAATTCATCCCTTTGGGAATGCATGAGTGAGATGTGCCCAATGCTAAGTTGTCCTCGATCGGAACAATTTGTTGCTCGGGGTGAATGCTGTCCTCGTTGTCAGCGCTGCATCGATGAAGAAACTGGAAACAATTACCTTGATGGACAAACATGGAATCGAGGCATTGATGGTTGCATAGCCTGTACCTGCAATGGTGGAGCCATTGAGTGTGAAATTCAGCAATGTGAGCCTCTAACATGCCCTGAGGGAGAGGAGCTGTACAAGCCTCAAGGATCTTGTTGCTTTGCTTGCAGGACAGCTGCTCAACCATGCAGCTACCAGGGTATATTCTACCAATCTGGTGATATGTGGCTGAGAGATGAGTGCACAACGTGTGAGTGCATAGCTGGAGAGGTCCAGTGTAGAACACAACGTTGCCCAGTCATGAACTGTGCTGCTGATGAAACTCCTGTAAAGAACCCTGGGGAATGTTGTCCAAGGTGCATCCTGCGCCCTGCAACCTGTATTGCCTTTGGAGACCCTCACTATCGCACATTTGATGGAAAGTTGATCCATTTCCAGGGAGCTTGCCGTTATGTCATGACCATGGATTGTGAAAACCAGGATTTCATAGTTGAGGTTACTAATGATGATAGGAACATGGGTGCTGTGTCTTGGACACAAGAAGTGACAGTCATTGTTGATGGAAATGAAGTTAATCTGGGACAGAGCGGTATTGTCCAAGTCAACAATGAAGTAGTGACATTACCATACCTAATGCAACCATTCATTTACATTGAGAAAAGAGCCACAACATTCTATGTCAACACCAACTCGGGGGTATCGGTTCTGTGGGATGGCAGTAGCTATGTTGAAGTCAGTGTTCCTGGAACTTATGCCAGGAAGACCTGTGGCTTGTGTGGAAACTTTAATGGCTACCCTCAGGACGATCTGCGTACCAGGTCTGGACAGCTTGCCAATTCAGTGGCTGTCTTTGGGAATAGCTGGAAAGTTACAGATCAAGATGGGTGTGATGTGAAAGACACGGACCCTTGCACTGAGGCAGGGTTCCATGCCAGGAAGTTGGCCAACATCAAGTGCGCTGTGCTGAAGTCTCGTAGGTTCACACCTTGCCATGCTAAGATTCCTCCTGAACCCTACTATGCTGCCTGTGTGTACGACTTGTGTGCCTGTGGGTCCAGCGATACCTGTCTGTGTGATGCCATTGCAGCATATGCCGCAGAGTGTCGGCAAGAAGGAATTCATCTCAACTGGAGGTCATCCTCACTTTGTGGTAAATGCTGTCATTATTTTATTTTTATGCCTCAAGGCCCACATCCTACTGCAGTTCAAACCTGATGCTGAGTTTAACCTATTTGTTCCAGAAATTATCTAAAGCCACATCTGAGCAGCTGCTATTCTTCAAATTGACAGCACCAGTATTTTCCGTGTATTGCTAAATTTTTCTTTCAAAATGTCATGTATCTCTAATTAATATGAACTGGTGGAAAGTTTGTTTAGAAGTTGAAAATTTGCCAGTTTGTAGGCTGGAACAGTGATTTTGAAATCTTTGTGTTGCAAATTTAAGAACTTGTAGTGCTCATATTCCTTGTAAGAATTTTCTGCAACAAATTACAAGTACTGATTCACCCAAAATGGGCATAGTATGTGCAGAATTTGTGCTCTTTCTGTTAAATTGTATTTGGTATTCTCTTCAGGGTTTTGCATTAATAGCCAAAAGACGATGTTGACCCTTTGTCATGAGTTGGGATATCAAAGCAAATTTTCCCTTTGAGTCTTGGCATCTGGTAAAATAAGTTAGTGGAATATTGGCCAAAATTTTTATTAGTCTTAAATCTACATAGTACTAGGCGTTAAACTTTGTAAAGTTGTAAGGACAGTGGATATGTTTGGATTAGTGATATTGTGGGTTCTTTAAGTGATATTTTAACAAGAATGATAATGAGTTTACCAAGTTTGCTTCACTTTTTTCACCTATTGCAGCAATCAGCTGTCCTGAAGATAGAGGCTTTATGTTTGACGAGTGTGGTCCTGCCTGTCCAAGGACCTGTGCCAACAAAGACCTTCCACCAGGTATTCTAGAAGATCAGTGTCTACGGCCATGTGTTCCTGGATGCAACTGCCCAGCCAGTAAGGTTCTCCATGACAGTAGGTGTATAAGTGCCTCAGAGTGTCCCACAGAATTTAACATCAACTCTACAGTCCTAGAACCACCAAACTAGTCTGCCAAGCTTTGATGCAAGCGTTCAAGTTTCCATCCATGTCCAAGAAATAAGTTATTCTTCTTTATTCAAGAACGGCTAGACCATTCTACAAGCTTTGAATGCAACTGTTCTGCTTGCAAGTGAATAAGTGCCTCAGTGCATCAGGAAAACAACAGCATCAACTCTACTGTCTTAGAGCTACCGAACTGGTCTACCAAGATTTGATGCATCCATTTGAGTTCCTCTCCATATCCAGGAGATAAGTTTGTTTTTTTTTCTAGAATTGCTAAACTACAGTATACCTTGCATTGATGAAACTCTTCTGCCTGCAAGTGCCTTTGTGTCTAACAGCTTACAATGTCACTTCTACAATCCTAAAACCACCATACATTCTACCGAGTTGTTTGATAATTACATTGATAAAAAAAAAACCTTTTTTGTTGTGTATGTTGAGCCTTTCCAAATTACTGAGCCAAAAATGGACTGTGTATAATTGTTAGCTTGTCATTAGATGCAGTAAAAACTCTGGAGTGCACATTTTCCACTCCTTTTAGGAGCATTCCAGCCACTTAGCAATTTCACAGGTGCATATATGCTGCAACATATAATTCAAGTGTTCTGCCATCGGGTTTATAAAGGTTTTTTTTTTTGGTTCTGTTGCCATCAAACTGATCTTTCTACCTGTATGTAAACTTTATGCAATTGTTCGTCCCATATGTGTATGACTCACAGTGTGATGAACGGACGACAGTGTCAGCTCCGCCGTTCTAGGACCACCAGACTAATAAAATATACTTTGCTGCTCCCCCTTCTGCTACATGTAGTACATGTGTAGGTCTTTGAAAAGCACCCAAATGTCTTGGACAGCAATTTTCTATTATCATTCTAGAGATATCACACTAAAATCTGTCTTTCATGTAAAGAACATGTATGGCACCTGTAGGTGCGTGAGGACATCCCAGATGAACATTTCACACCAGCCGCTGGGCCAGCCACTCGTGGGAATCCGCACAAACTCCAAATTCCCTATGCCAGAACCCAAACATACCAGAAGTCTTTCTTTCCTGATGCAACCAGAATATGGAACTCCCTGCCACCAAGCATAAGAAATGGCACCTCCTTAGAGATTTTCTTGCAGGGGGTGCAACAAATGAGGCTTCGTTAAGCCTCTCCTCCTGTTTTTAGTCGCACATAGTCCTGTAAAGTATGTAGCGAGTTTTTTACTTGCACATTCATCTGGGCACCCGACAAACACAAGTAAGATAATGCGCCAACGGCGGTCTGTACTTAATCGGAATTTTCAAAAAAGACCATACAAATATCTTTGAGGCTGTGGAAGTTATTTTTCAGTTATGAAGCTACCAAACTATTCGTCTGTAAAATAAAAGTGTTAAATATATCTGTTGCACCTGTAACTTGTAAAAAGTGCCTTAGAGTGTCCAAAATAATACAACATCTACCCCATGATCCTAGAACCACCAGGCTGGTATACTAGGGGGGGCCTTTCACAAAGACTAAGATTGATACAAATTGCTCTTAACTATGGCAGGCCATTCATGCCACTGTTTGTTTTCACCATACTTAGGTCTCTCAAGGGATGCACAAATCATTGTCACAAATTTGAAGAATTTCAATTTTCTGTTTTCTTCATCAATGAACTATAAAAAAAATTGTCAGTTCTGCAGATTTGTTACCATGATTTGCAAATCCTTTGAGAGATCCACGGTGAAAGAAAACATTTGCATGAATGGCCAGCCACACATGTAGTTAAGTGCAATTTTAGTAAATCTTAGTCTTTGTGAAACTCCCCCAAGGTTTCATTATGATAGTGAGATGATATTATTTATATATTTTCCTTCCCTGTTGAGTACTTGCATGAAGTGCTGTACAGTGTAGTATTAACCCAGTCTTTAGAGTTAGTACTTATTTTATACTTACAGTACACATTCTCTACTCCACTTTGGAGCATTCAAGCCTGGCTGCCATTAAACATATTATGGGTGAAAGGCGTCTATGAGGCCATAAATTATTTTTTATGATTCTATTCATTGATATTACATTAATGTGCTGAACCTGTTCCTCTCGCAGATGTGTATTTGCCCTGCAGTTTCTATATAATTACATGCATAATTTCTGCTTGTGATTTATGAGGCAATAAACTTGCCTCCTATGCTGTGTTGCAACTGATCTGCATGTACATGTACATATAAAGAGTTTGAATGCAAAAAAAACAATATATCCTTTTTTGTCAAAATGAGATATTTGCAATTAAAGATCATGAAGAATAAAGAAAATAATAAGAAAATATATGCTACTTTTGACCGTAACTTCAACAAGATACCTTTATATGTCATGAGGAATACCAGTATATTATTTGAAAAGTATTATTGTGTACTGCGTGTATGTGATGATGACCTTAAATTAAAATTTTCGAAAATGGCGTTTCATCTGTTTTTGCATATAAACTCTTCATATATGTACAATGTACACATACAACTGCATTGTACGAGCCTTTAAAGTCTTTTTCTAGCAGTTATAGAGCTCATCTAGTGAAATAAGTGTTTTTTTCCCCCCTAGTTACATGGCTCATAATGTCTAAATGGCTGTGAAGATCATTTTGATGCTCAAGCCACAATATATTTTGTATGTGCAGATCCCCATGTATTGGTGCTGCTATTCCACTTATGTGCATGTACCTCAGCATAAACAGGAGAGCACTTTGCAAGCAGAATCAGTGACCTACATATACTGATACATCAGTCTTCCATGACTTGCTTCTGCATTCGAGATCATGAAATGTTTACAACTCTTTTTATTGTTTTCAAAGAATTATCTTAGAATTATCTTAGAATTATCTTAGAAATTATCGGAGAATGATCAAATAATGCTGCCAGATTAAATGTACATGTAACTTGCAAATTGTATTGCAAAAATTATTGTGGCAAAATAGATTTGCATGCATATTTGATGGAAAGGCCAAATGAATATTGAATAATATTGACAATCATAATACTACATGCCCCCATTTCATAAAACTTGTTATCAGTAAAAAATTTCACATTTCTATGACAAAATTTGCTCACAGCCAATCAGATGCAGGGATTTCAGTAGCTTATAACAGTTATGGCAACTTCTTATTGATAACAAGTTTTATGAAACAGGGCCCAGGAGGCAGAATGCTGTATCTGGGACAGTTCATGTACCGGTATTGAAGATTGATGATAATGCACAGTGATGTTCAAAAGTGAGGTTTTGAAATCAAGTGACTGTGTGATTTCCTTATGTTTGGAGAAAATTAATAGGCAAGGAAACTTGGCCATAAGAAGCTTGAACTTGAAGTAAAGTCCCCAGTGTTCCACCATACGGAAAACGGAAAAATTTCATGGAATTCGGGAAGAACACTGAATTCAGGAAATTTCACGGAAAACGCCATTTTTTAAGCAAACAAAATTTTGAATTATGAAAAATACAGTGAAAAAACAATAAAGAAGACAAAGCAAAATCCATTTAAACAAAGGAGAAAATCTGAATCAACCCTGTTTGCAGTGTTAATAGCATGTGTTCGCGAGGCTTCATTGCATCTGCATGTATACTGCAGTGCATACATATTAGGTAACTTATGTTTTTTTTTTTAAAGATATTTACTATTTAAAATTGCTTTGTCATATGTTTTGAACATGTCACCAAAGAACAGAGAATTTGAAGTTTAGAACACGGAATATGCATTTTAGAAAATGGAAAACTGGGAACTTTAACTTGAAGGCCTACATGTAGATTATATGATAAATTGCCAATTGAGTGATTTGTAGGGATATTCATTCCTTATTATACATTAGAGGGGGTGTAACATAAAGAGATACAATCAATCTTACAATCAATTGTATCTCTTCAGTACATGGTTTGCCATAGACTTACGATTGATATCAGTCGTAAGATTGATTGTATTTTTTATGTTACACCCCCCCCCCCCGGTGTTGTGTCTAGTGCTTGAGGATAGCATCCTGAATCACCTCACAGGATCAGATGGTAGATTTACATGTATAAAAATGACCACTCCCCCCCCCCCCCCCCGGCCCATCCCACCATCTCAGTTTGCATGTACCTACAAATTATTCAGGTGCAAGCATTTGGCTTAAAAACTTCCCAGAAAGTGTGACACATGATTGAGAGTATAACATTCATAATGTTAATGGGTTAATGGGGACCCATGATTGTTTCACTTTCCATGTACTCCCAATCATTCATTCAAGGATTTTTTTGTTCTTGTTTTAAATACGTGCGGTGGGGGGGGGGGGGGGGGGGGGGGGGTGGGGGTACATGCATGTTGCTGAAATTTGTAGTTTTCTGTTGAGAGTACCACTAATACTCTTCTAGCTTCTGATAATGCCCTGTACTGGTAGTCTCACAAGTGTTTTTGTTCTTAACCCATTCGTGACAGAGGTCCACATTTTGTGGTTTGGCCTAATATCTTTTGATGCAAAGCCCTAAAAATCATACCAAATACATGAGCAGAAAGAGCAAAAATTCTACACAAACTGTGCCCATTTTGGTTACGTCAATATTTGTTGTTTGATGCTGAAAATTTTTTAAAGGAAAATAAGCATTAAAATCCTTAAATTGGCAATGTGATAGAAAGTTTAAAATCACCGTTTTCCCCTGCAAATTGGCAGCTTTTTGACTTCTCATAATTTCTATCAATTTACATTCATTTCAGATACGTGACGTTTTATAAGAAAAATGTAGCAATAAAATAAAATTGTTGGTGTTGCCAATTTGAAGAATAAAGCTGATCAAATTAGGCTTTAAATGATTCCTGTCACGAATGGGTTAACATATATGCGTAGCATGCCTCAAAATTTTCCATTTGGCAGAAAATGGCACTTTGCAACAAAACCTTTTGTTATTCTCTCTACGACAAAAAGATAATTATGTATTTGAAGTAGAAGATTGGGAAATGATGAATAAGGTTCTCAGCTTTCAGATGGATCCTAGGGGGATTATTTTGCCTGATACTACTTCTCTCATCAAAATAGATAATGTGTGATGTAAAGATTATTTTTTCACAAGATAGACAAGTTGCAAACTGAAAGAAATTAAGGATTCCACTTTGCCAAACTGAAGTCCTGCTGCTGGATTTTGTCATTTTTTAAATCTTGCATAATGCAACCTAATCTTTACTACCCTGTTTCATTTGCATACAGGATTTAAGTAAACAAAGTTTTAGTGTCAGGATTTTCTTTCCTGAATGACTGAATTTTAGAGAGAGCTGTGTTTTTCATAACAAGATTTACAGTATATGAGCTTTTGCACGTACATTTGCAATATTTTTGTTGTTGAGAACGTTCCGCAAAAACCACAGTTTCCACTATAATTCTTTTGAAATATATTTAAACCCTGTTATGAACCTTTGATTCATTCAGCTAAAATTATCCCCTTCAAAGAGAGCAGAACTCCCTTTTATAGTTGTCTGTGTTTATTGCTGTGCATGTAATGGGCTGAAACTGACTGAAATTTAACAGTAAATTTGACAGTAAAAAAACACACACACACACACACACAAACACAACACAACAACAACAACAGTCAAGTAATTCAATATATTGCACTTGTGTTCATCTAATTTACTTGATACAGTCTTGTGCAGGAAATTTTATTTTACTTTTAGAACTGCGTAAGTATGCTAGAAAGTGTACCAACTTGCCCAAATCGTAGTAGTGTAGCTGCAACTAGGGGGCCCATGCCTTCCCCTTTCAATGTCCGAAAAAGAAAAAAAAAACAGATGAAAGAAGTGGAATAAGAGAAAGAAAGAAAAATAAAAGAAAAGAGAGAGGAGGCATGAAGAAAATAAGTCGATTTGACCCCTTTCCACACCCTACATTCTACCACAGGGCTTATTTTCTTTTTATCCTTTTTTTTTCTCCCTGATCACTGTCTCCCCAAATCAGTGCCCCCTCATTAGCTGCGCCAGTACTATGTTGCTATCATACCACAGTGGTCATATCAACGATGAGCACATCACACCAATCCCTGGCATGGAAAAGTATAATTCTCCTATTCTCATTTCAAAAATTGCCCATGTGGAATTCCTTGGCCGTGGGAAGCAAATCGTAGACATGCCTGAAGAATCAATGACCACCGGTACTAACACTACTTGTTTTTTTTTTTTTTTTTTTTTTTAAGAAACTTAGAAGGAATACATGTAGGCCTACATGCAGCATCAGCTTGAATACTGAACCACAGATCAGTGGCATAGTGTTGGTCCAGCCATTAACGGGTCACTGGTATAAGTGGGGGGGGGGGGGGGGGGGGGGATGGTGGTGCAGCTGGACTTGGTAAATGTCCATGAAATAGGGTGTAGGAGGAGTCACAGTGTCTTCCTTTATTTTGTCTTTCCCCTCTACTTCCCCTCTTCCTTTTATTCATGTCCAGATCGTTTTGTATAAGTGTTTTGTATCCCATGGAGAAGGCTCTATGTGAAGGCTATTATTGTGCCCCAATGCCCCATGTGCCCATGAAGCTGTATCGTTATCAAGGAATATGTCGTGTGCTCGGGTGATCACAATAACTTGATGCAGTATTTAAATCCTTAAAGATTACCTCCACTGGAAAATTGATGTGCAGTGAAATTCAGCAGTTGCATCTTGTTTGGTTGGAAGCAGGAGGGCGTTAACTTGAATAATTTACAGAGATTTAGTACCCTTCTGGCTCCAGATAGAGGATCTGACATTTTTCAAAAGGTCATTTCCTTTTGTTTTTGAGATTATTTTGCCGCCTGCTTTTGGGGATTGTCCGAAACAACGGCGATCGTCTCATGGCGATGTGCTGTTCACAATGAAGTAATTTGAATCCTCTGATTTTGCCATTGTGACCAGAAATTCATGATACCATTTTTGCAGACCTTCCTACAGGTATTCCTATTGAACTCTAGGAAATATAATTTCTGCCGTTTTGAAATCCCTTAATGTTTCAAGCGTAACTAGATATTCCTTACAAGTTACAGCACAGTAGAGAAAATTCCCTTAAATGTTTTTATTGAGATGCTGGAAATACGTAATGCATACCGTGTAATTTATTCCATTATCACGAAAATGAGATTGTATAATCTCATTATGCAGTGTACAAAGTCCCAAATAATTCTCTTCTGATCAGATTTACATTTATTCATTACATCTTTGAAATAAGATTTCTTATCAGATTTAGATGTACATGCATTTCTTACTTTTTAAAGCCAAGGTTTGGATCGCTGTAATATACATTAGCAATACTTTGATTTCTGGCGTCATGTTCAGTCAGATTTGAAAGTAGTGCTTATGTAATTTGAAAACAAAATTTTGATTTTTTGTATCGTGCACTAAGATAATCTATGATTTTTTTTTACTTAAAGTTGGTGCTTAATTCCTCATGTTTATGATATGCTGCACTTTTTAATTTGACATATATGGTGCTTTCAGCAATCCCATGTGCATGTATAACCACCTCTTGATCCTGTATCCGCAATTACCTCATATGTATTATTTTTTTAAAATGTTAAATGTGCATAACTTGACTATTTTGAAGAGGGGGTATGAGGGGACCACATTTGACATTGATTTTCCATCAATTTTTTTCAGGTAGCAAGAAAGTATCACCAGATTATTAAATTTTCCAAAAGACTATAAGAGGCCGAAATGTCCCTAAAATCTACATCATTGCAATACAGTTATTCACCGTGTTCACTGTGGGGTATCCCAACCCCTCCCCCAAGTAATGCTTCTGTTTATTCCTCTTAAAAACAACAAACAACCCCTCCTTCTCAAGATTAACCTCTATTTCGTCCGTTTTAAAATGTCACTTGCAATTTAAAAAAAGACTCTATTTTATTTAATCTCTTGGTGCTTAAATCTCACAGTGAAAAATCCTGACGCACTAATTCTTAGATCAGGGGGTCTTCCCCATATGGCACTTTACGGATAAAAGAATTAATTTTTATCAAAGCAACTAGAAATGGAGAAAGATATAATATATGAAATGAAAAATCAATTTATCACAAACTACACATTTTGATACTGAATGATAATGTACTGTCATCTGCCCTATTAGATGAAAATAATATACATATTTTCTCTTAAGAAGAAAATGCTTTTTTTATTTATTTATTTATTTTTTTTTTCTGACGGTTCATTTCCCTTCGTGCTTTCTACAAAAAAGTTATCAAGCAATCATGCGTCTAATTAAGGATTTTAACCACCGGTGTATCTTATTGAAATGCAGTACATATGTAATATGATTATCTTTTGATTAGGATATTTTCATAGGTCTTCAAATTAAGTTCTTTGAATATATTATATATTTTCTCTTAAAAGGAAAATGATTTATTTTTATTTTTATTTTTGTTTACAGACGGTTCATTTCCCGTCGTGCTTTCTACAAGAAGTAATCAAGCAATCGACCACCGGTTTATCTTATTAAAATACAGTATTTATTATGATATTTTTCAAAGGTCTTTAATATAAAATGCGTTATCAGAATTAACTTTTTATGTATTGTAAAAACTTAGGCTCATATTTTCTTACTGAGAAACGCAAATCTAGTCATTCCTCATTTTAGAATGCTCAGCAAGTCTCTTTACAGTCTATTCACTGCCATATGTAATGCCTTGGCCTTTTAACGATGGTGTTTTAATGTGTTGTAATATACCATATCGTTTTCAGCATTTCGAATCAGAATTTCATATTTTTGTACATATGAACATATTTTTCGTACACATGTATCAGGTCAATATTTTCTGTAGTGAGCCATTGGGTATCTTGGTTAAAAACTCCATATTTATTTGACAATCAGTGGTTGTGTTTGATACATGTGCATGTATTGTTTTAGGTTTTGTATTTAATCTATTACTGGTAAATTGCCACGTGTATTTTTTTCTGTTTAGTGATATTAATAAAATATATGTTTAAATTAAAACGTTTGTACATACTATATATATATATATATATATTTTTATCCGGGCAGTATATTTTGCTGTAGCAAGATACTGGAAAAGAATTGAAGGAGGGGTGGGGGGAGGGGGTGGGGGAGGGGGGTGGGGGAGGGAGGGGAGAGAGAGGGAGGGGGATAAACGAAGGGGACAAACCGTTCATAGGCGGTGGAGGAGAGGATATACATGTAGACAGAAATAGTCAAAGAGCTGAAGATAATCATAAAAACATAGAGATGGAGAAAAGACAAATTGGGAATGGGTTTAATAGAGAGAGAGAGAGAGAGAGAGAGAGGGAGAAAGAGATAAGAAGAATGATAAAGACAGAGAGAGAGAGGGTATGATACAGACAGAGAAAGAGAGTGGGGTAATGATAGAATGATACAGAGAGAGAGAGAGAGAGAGAGAGAGAGAGAGAGAGAGAGGGTGATACACAGAGAAAATGAAAGGAGGATGAAAAAAAAAGAAATACCCAAGACTTTGTAACTGGCGAATAATGCAAGGCATGCAATGAATAATGCTAATGTCACCCATCGCTCTTTTTGCCAGACATCTTCAGGTTTTACAATGTCAAGGTTAATTTAAAGGATTGAGCCATTCTGTTTAAGATTTTTTACAGGTTTCCTTTATGTATATTGTGTACAAAATAAATTATAAATCATATTTTCAGTTAACGTATAATAACTTAATTGAGGAAGAAAGGGACAGAAACATGTCAAGGAAAGATCATATTAAAATCTGTAAGTTTTAAACCCAAACAACACGATAATCTCACAGTCAAGAATGGAAAATATATTACTTGTGCATTTAGTCCAATCGCATTGATCACTGAAATTGGAAATACAGTATCTACTTGTTAAATATGCAACTGTATGCGATCGTATTCGGGAGCAATACACCTGATTTTTCGCTTTTAAAACGGGAATAATGAATACAATTTGTTAGGGTGTAGGCCTATGTACGCGTTTAAAAGCAATACGTTTCCCCCGATGAGCCCCATTTTTTTTTCTGATTCACAAATTAACTACCGAACAGGTAGTTTGATTTTGCTCGTTAAGGCCATCATAGAAAAAGGAAATAGGCCGTTTTTAGAATTAGGAATGAGGAGTAAATTTCCCTTCCTCAGTTGTGCTTCTTGAATTGCGAGTGCGTTACCATGGTAACATTCGATTCCATTACCTGTTGAACAGAGCATTAAAGCGAAAAATTTATTTTGCACAGACGCTTCTAATAATGGCCAGCATTTAAATCTTTATACCACAAGCCAGTTTTCTTCTTTTCTATCTATAGCAATGAAAAATATGAATTTGGTGCGTCCGTACAATATTCAAGGAATCAAGAATTCAGTAAGCCTTTGATGCGAAGCTCTGAAAACTTTTAAAAATAGTTCGTTAGCTAGGGAGTTGAAAGAAATGCTATACCTGTAGCTCAGTAACCATTAAAAAGTACACTCTAAATTCTTTAGATTAGAAAATAATCTGAAAAGATTGGGATTCGGGACGATTAAAAACTCAATCTATTTAAACTGAATGTTAAAATATGATTTAGGATTCGTCCCGAATCACAATCTTTTTCCATTAGTATTTTAAGGAATTCAGAGTGTAGCTACATATATGTTTGAGTCACTTTCCGAAAGAATATGGCAATCAACGATCATTTCGTAACAAATTTATAGGAGTATAAAAAGGTACCCCAAAAAGCGGAAGACCCTTTTTGTCAGAAAAGATGTGTCCCCCAAACTTCAAGACAAATTTCAAGACTATTTCAAACGCTAAACCTTACTCAGAACTTATTTGCATGCTTATACCCCTTTACCCTTAGCAATTGTTGCCCAAGCATGGCGCGGTATTAATTTATTTCATTTCAACTAAGTTGAGTGACCTCGCCTAAGGGTATAGACAGCGAGCGAGTATCGAACCCAAGACCTCTTCCGCAAGAAGAGCCTTCTGCAATATACCGAAGCGCTGCCTTATTGTATTTGCTTTTCTTTCTTGATCGTTAGCGACCGCTAATCCATAATTATGATTATAGCTCCATAAATTATGGTGAACAGAAAGGTAATGGTTAAATAAAGAATAAAAATGAAAGCGCGGCGAAGGAAAAAAAGGGAATCAAATTTGGCTAAGAAGGATGACATTAAGGGCTTATATTATCTTCCGTTCAAATTTATGAATACACTAATAATGATTACCATACACATCCTCGAACACATCTACCCACACACAACTCACACACCTCACACACACACACACCAAAAAACAAAACCAAAAAAAAAACAAAACCAACAAAAAAACCCCAAACAAACAAGGGAAATAAAACGCATCACGACTTTGAACGGCAAAACCATTTTGAACAAAACGTCTCATGGCACGAAAGTAGGGGGATTAGCAATGGAATAAATCTCCTTTATATTTCTAGTAATATATACATATATATATCATAATATATAAGTGCATGGTCCATTATCACTATACTATCATCAAATACTAAAAAAAATTTTCTATGATAAATAGAATCTTAAAGTGACTCATTCCCATTTGTTTGATTGACTGATCAGGTTTATTAAAAATCAACAAAACAAAGCAGCCGTAAGGCTGATACAGTTTGCTTTACAGAGTCACATATTACAAGGTAAAATCAACATTAAAAATAATACGTGATAAAAAAGCATGGAGCTACACACTAATTCAGGTATACAGCAATTATACATGTATGTGAAAATTAACAGTTGAAAAATTAGCAATTATAATTGTAGACGATAATTCATATCTAAGGAAAACGTGAGAGCCAAAAGGAGGAATAATTTCATTATTAATATATGTTTAATTAAAGTCATGTAGTTTGGGTGATATCATGAAGTTGAATAACAGAAAGTTAAATCAGATCTTCATTCCGGATTATCAGTGAAATGAAATAATAGGAGAGATCAAACCAACGGTCATGGAAAAAATGAAGATAGAAAGAGGGGGGAGGGGGGGGGGGGGAACAGAGAGAGAGACAGAGAGCGGAAACTTTTCTGCACAAGATTTTTTGCCCTGAATAACTCCCATTTCAGTTCATCCACTTTTATAGCTTTCCTGTTTTTGGCATAGACATTGCACACAAAGTCTTCCAAGATACACTGTCCTGGTTAAAGTCATCCTCGGAAGGAAGACAGGGACTATGTCACATTCTGACCCAAGGAATTACCAAGGTCATCAGCTCTTCAGACGCCCGCAATTTTTTCCACCCCAATGGGCACAGGTTACTGAATGAAGACCAAGCAGAACTTTGCTTCTTTTGCAACCAACTTCAGAACATCTCTCTCAGCAATGTCTATCGTGCGTTTGGCATTCCATCTTCCATTGATGAAGGAAAGACGACCAGCGATGATGTAAGTAGAGCAAAGATCCATCAGAGAAATAAACATGTTACAGTTTTGGGGATAAACATCAATATCTCTGGTGTTCCCTGCTGCTCTTGAGGTAGCATCCAGTACATGCACCAAGGACTCAACAAACATCAAACTCATGTCACTGAAAACTCTTCTGTCTTACAATCACAAGTCCCAACTGACAGAATATCTTGGCAGGTTGTTCGAGAATGCCGATAGTAGCAAGAGAATTGTTGTATTCGGAAATTCAATATATTCCAACAAGCCAGATGTGTTTGATCCAAAAGTCGTCCTCACACGAGAAAGCAGATACCCTCATTCTAGTGCATGTACCGGATATGCTACCTCAAGAGCAGCAGGGAACATGATTACTCCTCAGACAGTGATGTGTTTATTTATCTGATGGATCTTCGCTCTACTTACATCATTGCAGGTCGTCTTTCCTTCATCAATGGACACGATGGAACAGGAAATGCCAAACGTACAGTAGACATGATAGATATTTCTGAGAGATGTTCCTCGACTGGTTGCGAAAAAAACAAAGGTCTGCTTGGTCTTCATTCATTTAGCGATGCCCACTGGGGTGGAAAAATTGCGGGCGTTTCAAGAGCTGATGACCTTGGTATTCGTCGAGTCAAAATGTGACATAGTCCCTGCCTTCCAAATGTTGGGCGAAGATGACTTTAACCAGGACAGTGTGTCTTGGAAGACTTTGTGTGCAATGTCTATGCCAAAAAACAGGAAAGCTACAAAAGTGAATGAACTGAAATGGGAGTTATTCAGGGCAAAAATCTTGAGGCAGAAAAGTTCCCGCCTTCCCTCGGATCCTTGATACCACGCATCCAGAAAACAAACTCCATAGACTGAGTCAAGAAAGGGTACAAAGTTCCACAACCTAAAGTGCCTCCACTACACGGGAATGGATGAGAGTACTGTTGTCTGTAGAAAGTACTGTCGATAGAACTATGTGTTTGGAGCTTCCTGTACCAAAGGCAATCATGGATTGGTAAAATGATCGTGTCGCAAGGAATGCAAAAGCCATTCTGTTCCTGCAAGAAGAACATAATCTGCCGTGCACAGCCCTATGCAAGCGCTGTTCCTGTGAAAACACACATGATTATGACATGAGGAGCCCAGCAGACGTTGACTACGGTAGGTAACTGTGAAATTGTGAACGGTGACAAATACTGTTTGTTTAAACTTTTCAGCTAAATCTCAGTCATTTAGAAACATATAAGGAGGTGCTTTTGGTAGTCATTTTGTTTTTTGCATCGTGCATTTATATATTTATTTCTTTGGCATCACCTGTGCTTGGGAGGCGAAAAGCGAACTGAATCACTTTAACCTTCAGGTCTCTCCTCCCGATATCACTAACTGGGGTGTGCAGGTGGGCCAAATACACCGGGGGTTCCCCCTTACTCTTCTACGAATAGTGCAGTGGGTTCTTAACGTGCAAAAGGGGTGACTCTCCTTTCCATGTAGCCTCCATTTAACGTCCTATGCGAGGAACGGAATGTTTTCCAGTCTGCCTCTATGAAACAGGGGAGGGGCACGGTAACACAGGACATAGGCTTCAGTCATTGGTCATCCGCCTGGGTTGGGCTCGAAACCAACGATCTTTGGGTCAACAGATCCACAGACGCTTTTACCGACTGAGCCAACTCGCTCCCTCTGATTTCTCAGTAACATATTTTAACCATAATACTTTTAAAAGAATTTTTCCATGGCAGCCATCATGCATTTCAACATGGCGGCATAATTCTAAGCAGTACGCAGTTCATTGAAGTAATTGACATATTCCAGCATTGATTGTGCCTTTAAAGTGCTACAGTACCAAATAAGAGTTAACATATCATATTCTGGTGGCTTTTCTGAATTTCAAGATGGCGGCCAATTCGAATGATCCACTATTTAAGGAAGCTATTTTTTTTTAAAGATTGTCTGGCATCGTAAATGTTGATTTTCGTAGAGGCTTTAACCTTCTAAGATCCTTGTAACCTTAGATATGAGTCATAATACTGTAATAGGTTTGGCTGTGGCGTCCATTTGGAATTTCAAGATGGCCGCCAATTCGAATGATTCACCTGTTTAAGGAAGCTTTGTTTTTTTTTAAATGTATGGCATAATTTATGTTGATATTCTTACAGGTTTTAACCTTCTAAGGTGCTTGTTACCTGAGATAGGAGTCAGAATAGGTTTAGCTATGGCGGCCATTTTGAATTTCAAGATGGCGGCCTATCAAAATGAACTGCAATTTCAGAAAAAGATGTATCAGCATGTCGGACATCAAAAGCATGCTTTTTGTCCACATTTGAACCTTTTACAATGCTTACAATATGAGATATAGGTCAAAATACATTTTCTTGGCGGCCATTTTGAAATTCAAAATGGTGGCCCAAGACGTGGTCGAAAAAAAAAATGGAACCATAGTTTTTTTCAATTCAGCACCCCCCAAATTGACAAAGTTAGCCCCACCCCCCCCCCAAAAAAAAAAAAATCAATTTTCGCACCATTGTCTCACGGGATTTCACAGTAGCCTCTACTTATACTGCCATATATATTGCTTGAAAGGAAACCTTGCTTTTTCGCAGTCACGTGTTCATTTGTATATTTAGTCATTTTTTTTTCCCATGGGTTAGAAAAAGGTGAGCCAACCTTTGTAATATTAAAGCTTAGGAAAAAGCGGAGTATAAAACACTGGGATTACCTTCCTAATAATATATTTTTGTTTAAATATGAAAAATTTGCCCAGGATATTAAGGGGATACCCATCACCATGATCACTTGGGAGTCAGAAAAGAGATTCTTGAGCGAATGATATATGATTGAAAAAGCCTAAAAACAAACTACTTATCTTTTCTCTGCCTGGTATACAAAACTTTCTTATTTTGTATGTATTTTTGCTTTTGTTTTAGAAATTTTGTTATAATTCTAGAAACTTTTTTTTTCTCTCTCAGTCTGTATTCTTTATGTTGGAGACCCCACTGGAAATGAATTCTGGAGCTAGTGGGTTATCTTGCTAAAGTTTATTTTATTTTGATCGTTTTTTTTTTCTTTCTTGGACTATTCTTGTTGTATGTTCGAGGCTTGGCGAATAAAATCAATCTATCATGGGGATGGTATATATTATTGCACAAAGTACCTGAGTTTTCGCTTCCGGGCTATCAACGGAATCAGGATAAATCTTCGAATTGTAATCGAAACCTTCGTCTTTGCTTTATTTGCTGTTGCCTAAAGTCCTTTCACATTTCAAGGATGCCAAGACAGTGTGCCTCCATTTTGGAATTGATTTCTAACCGCAATCTTCACGTACTCCCACTGTACTGTCGATCCTACAATCCAGGGACCGCGGAGCCGGGGGAGGGGGTTCAGCCCCCCCCCCCACACTTTTTGAGTAGACACATTGGCCTCTATACAATAATGCGACATTGATTATGCTTGTTCACATGCGCAGCCCCCTCACTTTCAAAAAAGGCTCCGCGCCTCCTGCAATCGTCAGTGTTACGACTTATCAGAAAGATGTAGAGAAAATTAACCGAAATTTTTTTTTCTCCTTAAAGAAAACATCAGAAAAAAAAGTTTTATGAGGAAAACCGTTATATTAATGTGCCGAAAATGAAAATGCTTTTCAGTTGAGATTAGGATGAATTGCCTGCCCAGTGAAAATAGCGTCCCAGTTTGATTCAGTGCATGATAAATTCCATCCAGTTATTTTGTCATACTAGACCTTGCAATTAACTTTATTAGTACCGGCGTAAATGCGTTTCGATGTGTGCGTGTGTGGGTGCGTGTGACGTAGTGAATGTCGTAGTCGAGTGGTTTAAGGCGCTTAAATGGAGACGCGAGAATCGGGGGTTTGATCCCCGGCGCGGCACTTTTGCCCTTGAGCAAGGCATTTTATCTCCTTTGTTCCTTTATCGTACATCAATAAATTATTTTGCTATAGGCAAATGGATACCAACATGTTCATGCGTGTGTTTAAAAAAAAAAAAGAAAGAAAGAAAAGAAAAGAAAAGAAAAGGCGGGTATGTGTGTGTGCGCGCAGTATGAACAACACGAGTACACACACACCTCACCCTTACACACACACCTCACCCTTACCCACCCGCAAACAAACACACACACGCATAGCTCTACATCACTCTACTTCCGAGGACAACTATTCTATCCTGTCCTCGCAAGGCTGACGGCTGACGGAATAAGGCTCAAAACTTTTTTTGACGTGCAAGGACTATTGTTTGACGTCCGAGGACCATTGTCCTCCGAAATTTTCTTTGTTCACTGTCCTCGCTTGGAAAGCTATAAAAAACCCAACACACCCACACCAACACACCCTCCTTTACACACTCTCCAATCCTATTTCTGGTTTTTGATAGCATTTCAAATAGCAATTTTACTACTATAACCGTCTGTTGTCAAAAATCTTCAAGAACTGATTTTTAAACATGTTGTTTCTTTTTTGTAAGTGGGTTTTTTCTACACGCCACCCCCATTTTTCAAAAAATATCTCCCGGATTTACACCAGTGATCATTCGTAATCGTTTTGCTTAGATTAAAAAGTGCCCAATTATTGCTGTCGCTATTACATTAATCAGGAAGTAAGTAAGAAATAAATCACAAAATTGAAAATAGGTTTAGTTAATATCTCTCTTTCTCACTCTCTCGCTTTCAGGCCAGGATGTAAAGATGCTACATTCTAAACAGAGCTTGTGTGATAAGGCAAATCGAATATTTAATAAAGTGATACAAAGATTACAAAGTACAGTAGTTGCTGTGAAGAAATTGTTCAACACTCTCTGAAAAAATAATGAAGCTATACCAAACAGCATAAGTAGTGTAAATGAAATTTTGACAGAAGCCTTTTCCAGAACAATAGTTTGCAGAGAATATATATCGCATTACACATTCACAAATGACAAAATCTGTTTGAAACATCTCAACAAGTTTATGAAATTACAACAAAAAAAAAAACACCACAAATTAAATACAAAAAGAAAAAAATACAACTACAGATCACCACTTCCACCAACATTATGATCGTCATCATCATTTTCGTCATCATCATCATCATTTTCATCATCATCATCATCATTATCATCCTCATCATCACCATCGAAGAGCCCAGCCTTTGAAAGGCCAACGGCCTCTGCTGGCTCCTCCACATAATATACTGTATACGCCCTGCTTCTGGTACATGTATCCTGTCTATATATTTGGTAAATTGTTAAATGTTTACATGAGAACTGGTAGTAAATGAAATTAAACGAATGAATGATCATCTTCAACATCATCATCATCATGCTCTTCTTCATTATTATCATCATGCTCTTCATCATCGTAATCATCATCATCATGCTCTTCATCATCATCATCATCATCATGCTCTTCATCATCATCGTCATCAACATCATGCTCTTCATAATTATTATCATCATGCTCTTCATCATCATCATCATCATCATCATCATCACCAACAACAACATCAATCAAAGAACCTCTGAAGTTTAGGAATAACTGATTTCTGCCTGCGTTTCTCTGTATTTTGTTGCGGAAACTTTACGGATGTCAGGATTCCCGTAACTTTGTTTTGATCGCTCACATTTTGTTATCCATACAGAGAGAGAGAGAGAGAGAGAGAGAGAGAGAGAGAGAGAGAGATGATTCTGTTATCCGTAGGGAAACCGAACTGGATGATGCTGAAAGTTCTAGACAACGTGAACTGTCTCGCAGGGTCAACGGACCCTAGAGGGTAACCCCAGACTCTGATTAAGCTACATTTATCTTCTTTTTTTTTAATCTTCAAATTTTACAAAGATTTAGGAAGGGCCAAAATGAAGGAGGTTTCCTTACAGGTTTTGAGTAAGAGTCTGTCCACATCATGCACACGAGCCGGATAACGGGAGCCACCTTTTGTTGACCTGCGGACTGACTATAGGTTTAGGCCTTCGGGCATTTCGCAAACTGCCAGACTAAATTATAAATCTGAACTTTTGAGTATATACATTAACAAATTAGCATTATAAAAACGTGCAGGCAATGCCATTCTCTTCATAATGCAGTTGGGTGCTTTCATATCCCACTCTCCTCTGGAGGAAAACAGTAAAAGTGCTATACATTTTATATCGTTGCCCTAAAGCAGAGTTATCTCCTCAAGACAAAGGTGTACATATTTATTTCCATAAGTATAGAGCTAGATCGAGTGACATCATACGAAAGTGTTTTTTAAAGGTACGTCCGCCTCTACGCCCGTATATATATATATATATATACAGTGTACATGTACAATCAAATTAATGAATACTTTAATGACATTAAAGACAATAGTATAACAACAACGATATCACGACAATGTTAAAGGCATTGCACTAAGGATAAAACAAACAACCCACTGGATATCATACACGTAACATTTTCGTAACACATTATTGGAAACAAACAATACATGACACTGATATTTGTCAGGACAAAATCCCCGGGCGACCAGTCAAAAATATTGTTGTACACACACGCAACCAGAAAAAGCGTTTAATGTGGGGGGGGGGGGGGGGGGGGTATGTTTTCTAGAGTTTGACGAAAAGAAAGAGACATAAACCTTGTTTATGATATATGTTTGAGGAGGGTGAACTCGCTTAGGTGTAAATTTTCTTCGAAAGTCTCGGGGGAAAAATCGACAAGGGTATGCTGTTGATCAATTGACATGACGAATAGAAATCGTTTAGGGTGGTTTTGGAAAACCCATGGTATGTTTAGAGGGATGACTGTCCACCAGGGACCCACTCCTATCCCTGACTCCAGTAAAGTGTCAGTATGTCGTCGGTATTGTCAGTAGTGTTTTTCCGACGCATGTGTCTGGTGAATGCGGGCTTTAAGCTGTTCATTCTGTCGCAACGATCAATTTAAACACATGGCTCATTGCTCAGCCTGTAGGTAGCCTACATTTTAGCAAAGGTAATTATATTGGGTTATATCTAGTGGGATATAGATTTTCTGGATGTAAAATCGTCAAATAGAGGTCTGTAATCCTACCCATGGCTAGTGAGCTTAAAATGACTCTTGTACAGACTGCTCGTAATTATCCTTAGAGATAGTCTTTCTACATCGTCAGTGACGTGCGCGTCACGAAAGAGTGACATCGTTTAGAGGGTGCACAGTTCAAAGCGTACAACTGGAGTAGCCTTATGGGTTAAATTCGTTACATGTCTATGGTTAATACTCTCCACAGGATCATTAGCACAAGTAACGACGCAGTCAAATTAGCGCTCCTGTGAGCGGCATGCCTAACGCGTGGCTTACTATTAGCGCAGCAGTCTTCTGACCAAGGCTGACGGACGCTCAATTTCGCGATATTTTCCACGCAGGATACAGACGAAGACTCTCTGAAAAAGCGGATGACGCCATCCATAGATTATCGGATTGATGCAACAATTAGCACTCAGAATAATCAGCACGTAAGCTTCTGAAATCGTGCACCCTGCAGACGAGTTGGTCAGCGTGTGGACAACACAGAGAAAAATAATTGTGGGGCTGAGGCAAGCTAAGAAGGCAAGGACAACAAGAAACATATTCATGGTGATCTTGGACTCTACGTCGTTCTTTCCGAATCGGAGCAGGCGTCGTGTGTGTTTTTTGGCCGTCTTTCGATGTTTTGCGAATACCACATTTGCGGAATTTGTTGGTGAAGGAGTAGCTGATAATGCACTTGAGGAACCTTTGGCTCTGAAGACCACCTCGTTTGTAGACGATTCCTCATCGCGAAGTTGACTGTGTAGATTACCAGTGCATTCATCAGACAGCCCGTCTACTGAATCTTGAAAGCCAGTCATCGGCTTTCTGCATCTCTCCTCATGGTGTGGCCATGCATAATGATGCAGGCCTGGCTCCTTCTGTGCTTTTTTCTGGTGGTGTTTTAGAATGGCTGTCCCATGATCGGAAGTGGGATTACACGACGAGGTGGAAGGAACATCTGTAGTGTAACTCAAAGACGTTTCTGCAATATCACCCGAGTTGTCAAGAATTACTCGTTTCGTTATGCGTCTCGTTCGACTTACTTTGGCTGAGGACGGATGCAGAGTGTTCCGTTGAGTCAGCTGTGGCAACTCTTGCTCACCACCGTGACCCTGTGCATCTGAAACCTCACTTGACGACAGAGAAGAAAAATTTCCGGTGGCAGATATACTACCTCTATAAATGACACTGATGTCGTCCTCACACGTGATATTGACAGCTACTGCCTTAAAGTGATGTCTGACATGTACGTAGATCAAGATATAGAATACCAAGGTGACTGTCACAAGAACGACAATAACCGATGCTATGACATAGTCGAACGTTTGTCCACTGACTGTACATGTATTCACACGAGCTTTGCGGGACGGGCATATTCCAATCCGGGCACCACCGAAGGCATGGGCAAGAACTGTTAAGGATAAAGGTATCCCGTAGGAGAGGACAACCATGAACATCACCCGACTTCTCTTAAACTGTTTCCGATAGGTATGTGCTTGCTTCGTGATGTGAATGTATCGGTTAAACGCAATAGCCGCCAGGAGATGGACATTAGCACCTATGAAGATATAGTAAGAAGCAGCGGCAACCGTGCAAAAGAAGAAGAACACTTGCGACCACACCCCTAGGAGCGCGGCACTCTGAACAGGTAAGGTTACACTGGTGATGAAATCACTCACACTTAGGGCGACCACAAAGGCGTTGGCACTCGTTTGCAGACGCCTCGACATTGTCACAGCCAGGAGAACCATCACATTTCCCACTATACCAACAAAAGAAATGATAAGATAGAGAAGAGCTGCGATGATATTTCCAATCTCTGGATGAGATGCATATTCTGCATCATATGACATGTCTGAAGGTGAGGAAGTGTAGAGCCCGACCAGGGTTTCGCTTTCATTTCTCCAAATCATTTCAAATGTCACTTCTGAAGCCATTATTTATTCTACTTTTGGAGCTACACCCACTAGAGGACTTGAATCTTTCGCCTCAAACAAGTTATGACACTGCTTGCAGTCGACCTGACGATGAAATAAAGCTTCCTGTCTCACTTTACGTTATCACTCTGAGCAGAGGCTGAGCAGTTTTAGGCATTTCTGAAATTGAACTAATCTCCAGCCACTCAAAGTAATTTGACAGTGATTTACCATAAAAAGCGTGAAATATAAGTTGCTAAAACATCTTACCAGTTCACAAAAAAGCTCTCGTTTGTTTGATGATAGGGCCTACGTAAATGTCCGTCTTATTGTTTAGAATATAAGGTTTAGGGCTAAAAACTTTCAAATAAGCAATAATGATATTCAGATATCATTTCGCTGAGGATGCACTGTAGGCATGGTTGGTGTTCACAAATTCCCTGCAAAAATGGAAGTATTATGGTAGTATGACGATGTGTTTATCGAGCACCGCACAATAAAGGTACGTTGCCTCCTGTTCACAAAGAAAGTCAACCCAACTGAACAAAGTGTACAAGAGAACTGATGCAATTTTAGCCGCCAAGCGCATCTCATTGGCAAGATACGAAACGGACGTGCCTGATTGGACTATCGAATAGGAGAACCCTTTGTCAGTTATATTGTTTTATGCAAACTGATAAAAACAAATGAATTATAAAGGAAAACACCATTCCACCATCTAGTTCAGTAAAAGCCTAAAAATGGAAGAAGCACATTGGTGCAATTTTGATTAAAGTTTATGTTTTTAGCCATCAAACGTAGTTAAGTAACTCCGTGACCCAACTTTATAGCAGCTTCTCCAGTTTATTCTGGTATGAAACTCTTTTATCAATTTCATCTCCCCAAAGAGTATGCTTTCAACATACTTTTGCCCCAGATTTATTCTAGGACGAAGTTTTCGGGAAGGTATAGACCAATTTCACGGCCGGTTTATGTATTTGGCCCTCTATCGGCGACGCCATTGCTGCTGTGGGCAAGCGCGCTGACCGCGATTGGCTCTGTGTACAAAATGAATGTATGATATGAGATATGCCCCGATATTGTTCCATTTACTTTATTCTAGATCAATAAAATAAAGCATGGATACATGGGTAGATGAGGTAAGACAATGGTCATATCTGACGGATGAAGGTATGATGTATTTTTGTAATTTCGATGGTTTTTCAACTTAGTTTTGTCAGTAAAAGTTCGATTGCAGCATAGAAGCCGTAGTAAACGGGAGCCCTAAATCTTACCCTGTTTACAAAGTCAAGTTTTCACTCATTAAATTTTACGCCAAAGTACATAATGATATGTTTCTTGACTTAAAAGTCCCTTCTGTTGATGTTTTTACCCACTGACGACGAATTCCTTCACATTGCTTACGGAAACCTGTGTAGGGAGTACGGCTTCTCACACAAACAGGCTTCATGAGTCAAAAGCGAGTGAATTTCGCACTCAGTTAGCTTCCAATTTTTAAACTTTCTCTAATCCTTGTGGCATTTGAGCACCGCACAGCTGCGACCTGAACTTCCCTGATAATTTCTCATTGCAAATATTAAAATAAATCTGCATATATTGGTCAAAATAGACAAAAAATCGAACGAATGTACATAACGCGCTATTGACTTGTGTACTATAAAAGTTGGAGCGCCCACCCCAGTATGTCGAACTGTGTCGAACAGTCTGCTGCCCTCTTGCGTTGTGAAATTGGTCTATAATGCAGAAATTAACATTACTAAGTTGTTATTTTCGTGCATGATCGTTTACAGATGTAAAAATTGATAACTTCCTAATGCCTTTTGCTTGATTATAGAGTTTTTAAACGATTGTGATAGAGCTCTCCAACACAAACAACGATAACGCCAACAACAACGGCAGGGTATTTTGATTAAAAAAAGGGGGCAAGATAATTGCGAGTTTTGTTTTAAATGAACAAATAGGCGATTATAACTGTATAGTTGCATGACCTGATGACCCTGTCCTTCTTCTCCAATATCCTTCTTCTTTCTTCCTTTCTTCTTCTTTTTTTCTTCTTTTTCCCTTTTATTCTTCTTCTTCTTCTTCTTCTTCTTCTTCTTCTTCTTCTTCTCCTTTTTTTTTCTTGATCACTTGAAAAATCATATACAGTGATATAGCGCCACCCCTGAACAGCAGCAAAGCAAACAAACAGATGAAAGATGAATAAAACTGTTTCATAACAGCTGAACAGTGATGATGTAAATTACTCGTTCAAGAGAAGTTTTAAAGAAAAATTAAAGAGCACATGGACCAATTTGTTGCCCCAAATAGGAGGTGGCGTCTGTCAGCAATATGAGGCATGGGGTGCCCAGATATTGGTAAGATTCGGGGAGAGAAGGGGGTAGGAGGGGGGGGGGGGCGAGACTGCATTCCCGTTAGCCTCTATCTGACGCATTATACCTTTCCGCTCTTGGCAAAAGAGTGAGCTAGGTTTTCTTTTCAAATCTAACATTTGAAAGCCATGTGTTCAGTTCTGTGAGACAAGTCAATAACCGGACCTACAGAAGAGCACTTGAACGATCATCTATCAAATACGTAGTACTGCTGAATAAAAATAACTCAAATAACGGCTTTTGGCATTTTATAGAATGCACTAATGGCGTGAAGATGTAGATTCTGCACTTAAAAATTCAATTTTCTCAAAAATTCCACATTTTATAATCAATTACTTTTCATACAAATAGTGATAGCACGACGTAGATGACTGATGACTTGTACGTAATGACGTAAATTGCCATTCATAGCGAAGGCATAAAGATTACACGAAGTTTTGTATTTTGTCAAACGTAGGAAATGAATAATTTATTATTCTTGTGGAGGAGACTTTTTCTTCCATTAAAAGCGCAAGAACAATAAATTTTCCTTTCATCTTCATTGTAAAGAATGCAGCAGATACTGCACAATGCAGGACATAGGCTGCAGCCCATTACACCAACTGCCATTAAGGAAGGGTAATGTCGGTACGTCTCATGGGTCTTGTGGTCACTTTCTAGAGAGTTCCTGTGCTGGATCGATGAAACCGGCAGCCTACCATGACGGGTAATTTCGGTTAGATCAACTTTCCACAAGGACGTGTAAAGTCGGCACGCGCGCCTCATGGGCCTTCTAGCATGTCCAGCCTCTTTCTGGAGGGTTCCTACGTCGACGAAACACGAGACCGACAACTCAAGAGACCTACCATGACTTGTAAGTGTGGTCTCGTGGGCCTTCTGACCACTTTCCAGATGGTTCACTAGGCGGAGCCATTTTTTCTTTATTTCTTTCTCTCTGTTGTCATGGATGTATATTTGCTTTCCTTTGATATTTTCTTCCTTTTTATCAGTTTTTTAACCCTCACAACAACAAATGAGGAGATACCCTGAACCAAAATTCATATTCCCTTTTCTCAGGCATGAAATTTTTCTTCTTATTCATGTACCAAAATTACTAGAAATCATTGTCCTAATTATGTTACGGCATAAAACATGAAATAAAGAATAAAATGCAGTCAAATAATTAACTTGTTTTGTCTCTAGACTCCAGATGGCGCACTCTCAGTCACAATCCCAGATCCATTAATACACAGACTTTGACTTACTCTGCTTCAGTTGAACACAATTTGGTGAATTTTCTTTTTATTGCACGCTTACTCGATGTGGTGCCCGGTTAGAACAGAGTTAGTAGATGAATCTGCACTTCACCCGTAAATGTATATATGTTCATTCACTTTATGAGGAAAGTAATGCATCGCATGCTTTTAGTTAGTTTGTTTGCATTTTTAGATTTCTGACACTTACAGTGATAAATACTGAGAATAAAATGCACGATTTTTCGTATGGTCTAGTCTGCTAAAACTGGCTATTGTATGCAATGTCATGGTTAGGGCCTCCGTATTTTCACGACAGTGCATATGGGACGTAGTCAGAAATTTAGTTTTGAAGTGAAAAAAGCATGCTCAAAATTTTGGACTCGAGTCCCCATCCCAATCACAATTACATTACCCTTCTTCCATACGTATTCAATAGCTTTTCCTTTATCATGATATGATGAAACATGAGACAAACGATTTTTTAGCAGGAAAATTTACAAACCTCGTGAGACTCTCAAGTACAGATGTAAGTCTTTTGCGGTTATGTTTTAAAATCAATCAAACCTAAATGTTAATGGTTATGAAATCAACTTAAGAACAGGCCATTACTGACCGAAAGAAGATTCCTATGAAGAATTAGTATGTAAAATTCGTCAACATATGACATATACTCATATTCTGATGGTTAACTAAATATATATTTGTCAAACAATACAAAAAGAAGAATGAACCGTAACAAGTATGTAGTGTATATTGACTCTTTAATTTAAGTGCTCAAAGTGCTACAATGAATGCTACAAAATAATTAGAATGCTAGAATTGCAACATTGCTAAGTCAGCAAATCGTGTCATGCATAATGAAATAACTAGACAGTGAATGAAGCACATATTTTTCATGAATTCGACTGAGAAATAATTGTAGATACAAAAGAGAAATTTATAGATTTGAAAACTAGAAATATGGATATGAACCCGATATATACCTGACAAATTGAAAATCGTCGAATGTGAACGCAAACAGAATTACTCTGAATGACAAACTTGCGAATTTCCAGGAAAACTCACCTAGTAGGGATAAGATAATAGCGGTTATTTATTGGAAAAGAAAAGAAAAAAACACCCAAACCAAATGAAAATGTGTTTCAAATTTGCCAAGTCTAGACTGTTTTATAAGAGTTTTTAAAAGGGAATAAAAGTCGGAAAAAATGTGGTTTTTTTTTCTATGGATACTTTTATTGAGCATAATATGATATAAACTGACGGAAATTACATCAGAAACCTATCTATCACCCAATTCAATGAATTAACATCACACTGTAGTTTAGTCCGACATCGTTTATATCAAGGGCAATATAACTAGGGTATCGAAACTGCCCTTAAATTGATTTCTTTTAAGCCATCTAGTTTTCCTGTTGATGAGGACAGGGCTCAGTCGTGGAGTTCCTCCTCAGGTATACATTTTAAATATTTTTGAACTAAACGTAAATAGAGAATCCGACTAGGTCTATACCTAGCGAATCATCCACAACTGAAGTTAACATGGTTAAAGTGCGTTGTAAAAAACGAAAACTCAAATGCTTGTCTAATCAATACGTATGCATTTTCACCAAAACGCTATATTTGAACATAACATATCAATTTCCCAATAACAATTAACAGAGATATTCTGAAATATTAGAGCTAGAATGCTTTTTTTTTTGCTAAGAGGTATAGAATGGTAAAATCATTCCTCGAACACCAAAACCATCTTCCGGTGAGTCATGGGCAATATAACCTCGATCATTTCATACTAAAACATTAGATAATCAATTCGTTTCTTCATTATCAATGAAACATACCAAGATAATACAAAAACATGAGTAAATGATTTCGTAGTGTGAGTTACTGAATAAAATTCATACCTGCAAATTTGCTATGAAATTACCAATGCTGAGTTATAGAAATATGATAGCAAGAATTACCAGTGAATTGATAGTAAAAATTAAGGAAGACATTTTAAAGATCAATGCCAGAAATTAGATTAAAAAACGGGCTTTGTTAAAGTTCATCTTGTGGAAAGGTATGTATAATATCAGTCTTATAATTCAGAATACTGAATTAAATTACATAATACATGAATTGGTGATAACCATTATTCAAGAGCTTTAGATCTAAAAAGTGAAATAATTAGTTATTCAAAGTTACTAATGAAAGAAACTAATGAAAAGGCGATTTTCCTCGAAGAATCAACAGTGACAAATGAAGGTACATTATTTTAGAGTAAACAACTATACATCTATATTTAACTTGGATTTCAAAACCTTATAGCAAAATTGTTAAAACCGGAAAATAGCACTGAACACGGACATATTGAAGCTTTTCGACATGCACTCATCAGAGTAAATTCGCATGAACAGAAAGCCAAATCGAAACAATATATGATGGAAGCGAAGGTAAAATACGCGCGTAAAATGACGAGCTTTCTGTTCTATGAGTGCATGTCGAAAAGCTTCAGTATGTCCGTGCTCAATGCTATTTTCCAATTTTGCAGTACCAAACACCTTTTCAAAATTATCAAGCCTAAAAAGGGAGTAATACAACAAATCCAAATAGGATAACCTTAACCATAACCAAGGCGGGGGAGGGAGAGGAGCTTAAACAAAAATGGAGTAAAATAACAAATTCAAATCGGTTAACCTAAACCACAAGCAAGGGGGGGGGGGGAGGAGCTAAAACAAAATTAGCACCAGTCAGGATGGTTTCTGCAAAGCGATTCCATAACGAAATCTACGTCTTCATCTATACGCTTTTGTAGGTCATCTTCATCAAATGTATACACGATATCGCCTATGTGGTAGTAGCAATGTAGCAGTGCCACACCACCTTGATGAATGCCTTCGCCAGGATGTACCTCAGATTGCAGGGAAGTTTCTACAGTGTCCCAATATATCCATTCCTTCCTCACGGTCATACCATGAACCTTAATGAGAATAAGGATAACGAGACATTTGAATTCTGTGGGGGAAGAATTCGGTGGTCTGTCAAAATCTGATTAAAAATCAATGTCACACTCCTTGTAGAAAATTTTCTCAGCTTCAGCATACTAGGAGTTCAGCGAAAATCGACCAGAAAACTAAAATGTAGAATCAAGATTTGAGTAAAAGTCACATCCCGTAGAGAAAACACATGAAATGTGAAAATGTAATTTGCCTCCATTCAACGCAATATTAGGACAAGATGCCTTTTTTTCATAATGAAAATTGAATGTGTGTTTTTTGTAAGGAAATGTCTCTACTGTAACATATTAAAATCCTGGAGGACATGGAGAAAACCATAAGCTTAAATTCTATTATATATATATATATATATATATATATATATATATATATATATATATATACCCATATACACAGCCTACCCATATACACAGCCTACTGTATATATATATACAGTAGGCTACCTTAGTTTAATTCAGGGCCTCAAAACTGTTGTCATACAAAATTGATGGCAAAGGTATTTATCACAAGAAAACGTCCTTTACAAGCTCTGTCGGTAATCTCTCTTGCACTAGAGGAGAGGACTGGTATTTAGAGAGACAATTGTTATCCGTAATTCATTTCAATGAACTTTAAAATATGTCTTCATGCCATGTTTTTTTTTTCTTTTCTACGCCTTCATAACAGTTGTTTACTTTGTATCTAAATTTATTATAATGTAAGGAGATGCAGCAATCTGGAAACGCGTCCATAATTATGCACCTATTTTTGTTGTCTCAATAGAAAATCCATTTGGCAGTTTAAAAAAAAACTTTTTCTATATATATGCATTCCAAGAGTCTGTAGTGGCTGTTGCTGGGCCGTTGATCAGTTAAATGTATCACTCTTTGATAAGACTAATGATTCAATTTGAAAAACAAAACCCCAAAGCTTTAGGAATCTTTAAAAGGACGTCATGCATTGCACGTGTAATTACCATGTAGTCATCCAAGACATCGGACATACTGTCTACTGTGATAAAATACGTACCATTGTATACATGAAACATGGAAATTTCACGAGTATGTACTGGTCTCAATACACATTTCTAATCATGTTGCTTTGCAGAATGATGCCAGGTCATGCATGTCATCAATCATGTCTCTTTTGTGTAATACATAAAAGGAAAAAAAATGTAGAGAGTACGTATTGGAATGTAAATGAGATAATGTTTAAACCCCAATTTAAATGTTTTTATTTTTCTTCATCGTTGTTTTCTTTGTTTGAGGAAGTATTGTGTACATAACCATACGTATCAAGAACGTTACCTTTTTGTTGTTCCACGAAATTCATTACTTTTCAATACAGTTAATCAAGTTGTGAAACTGAAATTCCAAACGTATCAAAAAGTGAATTTCCTGTCTGGATCTGGGCCCCGTAACACAAAGATTTGCAATCAATCGCAAAGTTGTAACAGCCAATCAAGACCATTGTTTCATGCGCATCTCGTTTAAAACGGTAACCCTGGACCAATCACAATGGTTGATTTAAATTTGCGATCGATCGCAAACCTTTGTGTTACCGGCCCCTGGAGGTCATTATTAAGCGCCTCTCTTATTGGTGACTTAAAGTAAAAATAAATAAATAAATAAATAAAAATAGAAGAAAGAGTGAAACGAATAGCGGAATGTTAATGAAATAATTCTTTAATCGCATTTTTCAGGGTTTTTGCCAATTCACATTCTCTCATGTTTAGAAAATATTTGAGTTCAGAACCATATGCGTCTGAAGAATGTTGTCTCTTTGTTAACCTGTGAAATTCAGTATACCAGGAATATAGTTCATCAATTTGTGAAACTGCAATTTCATTTGCTTTATAAAGCCGCAAAGGTATAGGATTTTAAGCATTTTTGTGTGACTAATAGAACATTGTAGAATTGCCAATTGGTATTCAATGGGGATCTCCGATGGGGATTCAATTGGATTTTCGTCCTGGGAAGAAGTTTGGTACTACTATGGGTCCCAATTAACCCATTGAAATCAAAAGAGAGTGAAAAGGGGCGCACAGTGGAATGTTATTCAGTTATTTAGATAATAAAGGATAGGATGTAAAGGATATAATGCCCAAGCTTGCAGAATTCAATTCTCCCTAGATTATTAGTCATCCTCTTTTTTCTTTTAATTTCGCGAGAGAAAGGAAACGGTACATAATTAGGTCTTAACAGAAGATCCCACCTGACTTTAGAATGAAACAAGTATAAATTATTGCCAGTCGAGAATGTTCCACACAGGACTAAACTATCTCTATCATTCTTACATGATTTAGTCAGTTTTGCTTACAGATTATAACATTAACCCCCCTTTTTTTATACAGAATCCACTGGTGTACAGAAGGTTCCAGAATACTGTAATATCTACTGTATTTTGATAGTCTAATCCTGACATCATGGACATGTAGGTATAATTCCTATGAGTTATTTCTACAACAAAGCAATAATAGTCTTTTGTCTTCTAGAAATTTCGATCACTGTAAATGAATTAGGAAACCTAAAGATAAACACCTTCTAGGAGATTCTACGATTTCCGAACAGTGTTAATGATAAGGAATGATCATCATCATAATTCATTCATCTATTCATTATTTTATCATGAAGCCATTTTTTTTTTACCGTGAATTACTGGGAATGATAATATAGCTACCCCCTTACCTGAAATATCGGGGAAGGGGGGGGGGATATATTCCCCATCCCTTTCCCCGGAATCGACATGGAATTCGAAATCAGCCCCCTTTCAGGTGAATTCTAAACAAAACAGTCGAATTAACTACTTTTTAAAAATGTTGAAGGGTATGCTACGAATCTGACTTCCCATTGGAGAATTGAAATGCGGGGGGGGGGGGGGGGTGGGGATTTTTATGTAGTTTGAATTTGTTTAAATGAATCTAAACTATTCTTACATACACAATGTTTATTTGAATTGCACGAGGAAAGA